>OZ037866.1:0-554163 GCA_964035575.1 Rhynchopus sp. YZ270_cl-10 | reverse complement strand
TGTGTTTTGACTTTCCCGTTCCAACCTTTGCAGAGCAAAGAGGTAATAAAAGCAAAAATGGACCAAAGCATCTTATACTATCATCTACAGTAACACCAGATCTCCCCATGTCGCAGCAAAGCTGCTTTAACAAGTTAACTGGGGAGGAGATCTGGTGTACAAATAGTGATCCGTCGATGAGGTCCTGAAAGCGCAACAAAAACAATGTGAGGAGGGGTTTCGTTTATTGTGACGTACGAGGGAAGGAAAACACACCATATACCGCTTTGGTACATCGTTTCCAGTCCGATTGACATGTGTACGACCACAACACTCTTTTGAAGAAAGGACAAGAGAAAAAGAGAAAGAATAAAAGAAATCACAAATGCATATCACTCTGAAAAACCAAAAGAATCAACCTTCTTGTGAACACGGTCCCAACACAGCGGTACCGCTATCGTTCCCTCAGAGAGATGTGTGCGCCGGGATAACTGATCCGCAGTGCTGTTCTCCTCTGAGGCGATCCACTCAACACGAAGGTGGTGTGGTTGCACAAAAGAAAAAATATAACGTAAAAATAGGTTCCCTAGACGAGACTTTGTATGTCCCCGTCTGATCGCATGCGCCAAGCCCTCGTTGTCCACCAGCAGGAGGGTCCCACTCTTTGAGGAACCGCTCTCCAATGCAGCTCTGATGCCCTTCATCGCAGCTTCTGCCTCCAGCAGGAAGATGTCGCGGTGCGTCGCAGCCTGCACCCACTGTCCCCAGTCCGCCCCGGCCTCGGCATCGTCCAGGTGCTGCCACACAATGCCCCAACCAGTCGTACTCGCGTCCGTCCACACCACCGTGTCCCATGCAGAAGCCGGCTCCGGCAATGAAAAATCCCGAACGGGGCGCACGAAAGCATCGACAATCTCAGCCATCTCCCTCCGCAAGTCATCCGGGATCACCACCTCTACGTCCCAGTCCAGTTCGCCTCTCACGATCTTCGTGGACCACCCACTGAGGCACCGGAGTATGGCGTCGAAGTGACACAGCGGAACGCCCAGGACATGTAGCACTCGCATAGCAATACCCACCATCTGCCATATGCGCCGAATCGACAACTTCCACGCAGACGCAAATGAAACAAAAATCAGCATCACCTTCTCCCTCCACGTGCTCGGAAACCGCAATACACCCTGCTCAGGTGACCACTCCACACCAATGTACTCCAAAGTCCGCACTGGGCTGAGGCACGATTTCTTCTCGTTTATTTCTGCTCCTGCAAAACTGAACCGTTCCAGGATCCCTGCTACCGATGCCTGAACTCCTTCACAAGACTCTCCGAAGACAAGGATGTCGTCCAAGTACACCATCGCACGCACGCCCACTGCTCTACCCACAAGCGCTTCCGCTGTGTTCTGTGCTATGTAGGGGGCCACAGACCAGCCCATCGGCACCCGAGTCCATCTGTACCAGCTTTGCCCGACGCGAAAACAGAAGAAAGAGGAGACGTTGTTGTGGATAGGAAGTTGGTGGAAGAATCCTTTCAGGTCTATTTTTGCCAACCACGTAGCCTTCCTGTGCTTCAGGATGTGGAACAGGTGCGGCGGGGCGAAGAGGTGGAACTTTGGGGGCTTTGGCATCACGCAGTTGATGGGACGGCCGTCAATCACCGTGCGGTGAATCAGCGGATCAGACTTCGGAACCGTAAACACCTTGACCACTCCGCGGACACACTCACGTTTCGTCACCTTCATGCAGACACCAGCCTTCAAACATGCCGACACAAAAGAGGGAGGGAGGTTGGATTTCGGTCCTGGGATGGGGATCTTGCCTGACTTCACCTCCGAAATAGCGTTAGGGTTCGTCATCCAGCTTGCGAAATGTGGGTCCATACCCGCTTCCGTCGCCAGTTGCGACAGACGTTGCACGTTGATGGTGGAGGTCGGGAAGGAGTCAAGCTTTGCCTGTCTGGGGGGTGGCTTACCCAAATCGGGCCACGTCAGGGAAGACTCTCCGGACTGCTCACCCGATACCTCATTCTCATGTTCCTCCAATATCCCCCGATAGCCCTCCTGCAGACCCCGAATCACTGAAGAGAAGACAGCAGATTCGCCTCCAGCGTTCGTCGACCCCGTGTGTTCGTCCTCAGGTAACGCACCGTCTCTGCTTCGTTCGCGTGTCTGAGGAGCTCCCGCAGCTCGCTTCTTTCCACTCCCGTCTTCTCCACCTCCTGGATCGCCCCCCGTCGTAACGAATGTAGCCATGCTGCGTTGGGAAACACCTTCTTCATAGCACGTTTCAGGCTTTCGTACACATTTGAATTCCCGCCGAAGACTAGCTGTTTTTCGTCCTTGATGCTTCGCATGAATCTCACCGCTACCGCAGTCAGTCTCCCTGGAGGCATGTTGATGGGGGGCCGCCATCCCTTGCATCCTTTCTCCCGCGCAAAGAATTCCCCCCCCACGGTGTCCAGCTTCTGCGGTGTGTCCGAGCGGAATTCCCTCCAATCTACCTTCGTGATGAAGCGCAGGTCGGGCACGCGAGCTCTCGATACCCATGCAATCGCGGCCAGTGCTGCAGCCGGCTTGTTCCCTTGCGACCACAGCGTCTCTATTGCAGTTGAAGCTTCTGTGGTGGTCATTGGTGGTGCCTGTCGCGGGCGGATCATCGTGCTCAAACGTATAAGTCCTTTCTTTGCCTCCAGCAGCTTCCGCGTTCGAACTCCTCGCATGCCCATGCTCAGCGACTTTCGCACGATCACCTCCACGTAGGTCTGTACAGTCTTCGGAGAAGCCGATGCCAGCATCCTGTGCGCGTAGCCGATGATGAGGTCGTCGGGGGGGAGGCCGTCGCGCTGCGTCGCACGCCACTCCATAAACCGGTCGAAGACCCGGTCTTGCTCCGCCCGGTACTTCGGGGCGTTCGCAAACTGACCGAGCTGGTCCCATTCCAGCGTCCGGTGCAGCAGCTTCCCCAGTACCTTCCCGTCTCGTTCCGCAAACACCAAGTCCTCCACAGCTTTCGCCCTCTGCAGCGACATCTTCCTCGTCCCAAGCGACATGTGCTCCGGTAGGTGTGGTGGGGGCAGCACCTCCTTGGGCGGGGTCACCGGGTCCGTCACCAGTTTCGGCCCTGTTCGCCCCGTGTCGCTCTGTCGCACTGTGACCCAGTTCCTTGGGGAGTTCCTCGTCCCTGTTCGTCCCTTTTCTCCCTTCTGTCGTCCCTCGTCCCTTTTTGTTTGTTGTAGTTGATGTGATTTTTGACGTCGATTCACCCCATAGTTCGTTCTGTTCGACCCAGTATTTTGACCCTTGTTTCCCCCGGAGTTGTAGATGGTGTTGTTGTTGATGTTGACGCGGTGGTGGCTACTGGCGAAAAGGCTTCCCCCCTTTGCCTCCTTTCCGTCCGAAGGTCGCCGATGGGTCGAACCTCGTGCGCTTCGATCCCCTGTCGTTGTAGTTGTTGGAGGAGGTGGTGCTATGGCGTCTCTTCGTGCCTGCAAAGCGCGCATTCGCTGCCGTCGCTGCCAGCATCGCTGCACGGCGTTGGGGGGTGGTCGAAGTGCCCATCGATGTACGGGAACGGAACGCCCTGGCCGCCTCCAGCCCCATCGTGAAACGGTAGTGCACACATAGCAGGTCGTCCAGGAGGATCACGAGGAGGTCCCCCATGTTCTTCCCCTTCAGAATCTTCTGGATCAGGTTCAGAGTTCCGCGTGCCGCGTCCCGTGTGTCCCCTTCCTTATCAGGCACGTATTTTGCGAGTTGCTCCAACAGTTCGGTTTGGCCAAACCTGTCGAGTTCTTGCCAACGCGTCGGATTGAGTGCCACGGTTTCAGCGTCGGGCCCCATGTCGTCACTGCGGATGTCGCTGCGGTCGTCCGGTTGGTCGTCTGGGAAGTCCTGTGCGGCCTCGAAAGCGGCGATGCGGTCCTGCCCATCAGTCTCGCGTACCACCGGCGCAAACACAAAACGTTTCGTCACTGCCTCGGCCGCCACTGCCTGCTCCTCTGTCTCCACAGAGGCCTTCGGAGAAGATACGTCCTCAGAGCAAGGGAAAGATGCCGCGTCCTCGCCACTCAGCAACTGCGCAAAGGTCACGTCCCCAAGGCCGTTCCTCACCGTGGCCAGAAAGAGGGCGAGACGGCGGGGCTTCGTCTTCTCCCACGCCGCCTCATTCGACCTGGTGACCTCAATCACCAATTGCCGCAGGTCGCTCTCCGTCACCACACCCCCCAATCCTGCCAGGGTTGCCAGGATGTAGTCCCCCGGCAAGAAGGAATCCTTCAGCGCCGTCTTCACCACATCTGGCGCTCCCGCACAACATACGCGCATCACTTCACTCACCTTGAAGTGACAGGCCTTGCGCCCCTCAAACTCAGCTGTCAAGTCCATATTCGTACGAGGGAAGGAAAACACACCGGGGAAACAAATTTGTGGAAAAATTCCTGATGAAGGTGGTGTGTTTTGACTTTCCCGTTCCAACCTTTGCAGAGCAAAGAGGTAATAAAAGCAAAAATGGACCAAAGCATCTTATACTATCATCTACAGTAACACCAGATCTCCCCATGTCGCAGCAAAGCTGCTTTAACAAGTTAACTGGGGAAGAGGGAGAGGGAGAGGGAGAGGGAGAGGGAGAGGGAGAGGGAGAGGGAGAGGGAGAGGGAGAGGGAGAGGGAGAGGGAGAGGGAGAGGGAGAGGGAGAGGGAGAGGGAGAGGGAGAGGGAGAGGGAGAGGGAGAGGGAGAGGGAGAGGGAGAGGGAGAGGGAGAGGGAGAGGGAGAGGGAGAGGGAGAGGGAGAGGGAGAGGGAGAGGGAGAGGGAGAGGGAGAGGGAGAGGGAGAGGGAGAGGGAGAGGGGGGTCCGGAAAGATAAAAAGACCAGTCTTTATTCTTTGCTCAAAGTCAAACAAGTTTGTGTTGAAGAGAAAAAGCCCCCCCCCCCTAACCAAAAACAAACCCGATGTGAAGTAAAACGTTTCTCCGTAGCAGCCTCCCCTGTCAGGGCTTCAGCGGTCTCGAGGGCATATTTCCCCGGGAGGCGCGAGTCGCGGTACGCTTCCACGACGACCTGCGGAACTTCGCCGGTGTTTAACACCACACCCAGCTCCCTAGACCTCTTAAAGGAATAGTGTTTTTCTGGGTGCAGGTCATACATCGTGTAAAAACGTACGGGGGAGGAGAAACACACCGACTAGGGAATCAAAAATTGAAAATCCTGATGAAGGAGGTGTTGTTTATTCCCGGTCCCCTTCCAACCTTACCGTAAGTAAGTGGTAGAAAATATCAAAAAGTGAGAGGAATTGTCGCTATTATTTTTATGTCTTTTTATCCGAACCCCCCAATCCGCAGCAAAGCTGCTCAAACAAGTTTGATTGTGAGGGGGTCCGGAAAGATAAAAAGACCAGTCTTTATTCTTTGCTCAAAGTCAAACAAGTTTGTGTTGAAGAGAAAAAGCCCCCCCCCCCTAACCAAAAACAAACCCGATGTGAAGTAAAACGTACGGGGGAGGAGAAACACACCCCTCCGCGCAATTCCGCCCATTAAAGGGGTAGAAAACCATCTTTGTTGTGACTGACCCCAATGCGGACAGAAGAAATGGTGCAATAGCCAGACGTCCCTTTCCTCCTCGACCACTGGTCAGCCGGCATCACGTCCGTCGAGATCCAACGCACGAGGAAAGCCGCGCCCTTGCAGCGTAGGCTGTGGAATACCCTGCGCAGAACCTCGTTGGCGTTGCGGGAAAGGCTATGCCCTTTCTCCAGGACAAGCTTCACTGCGCTGTTGTCGACGAAAAGTACGACATTTCGGTGACCTGCTGTCGTGGCCGCGGTCAGCGCCTTCTCGGCGGCCAAGAGCTCCAGAAAAAACATGTCCCCCGAAGTGCCTTCCTTCGCCCACTGGCCCCACGAGGCCTCAGCGTGTGGGCCCCCAGAATCCATCACCACGCCCCATCCAGTGGTGGATGCGTCGCTCCACAAAGCGCACGAACACGTCGTAGGTGGGTGAGGCGCTGCCGTCAAAAAATTCGGCGAAAGGAGGTACTGCTCGGCAAGCTGCTGGCACGGCTCGCGACAAGCGGTCCTTAACTGGATCACAGTGTCGAATGTGCACTCTTCAGCGGCCACACGCGTCGCCCAAGTTCGTACAAACTGCAGCACCCCACACAAAAAACACAGCTTCACCCTGCTCACATATGCAATACGGAACACGAGACCGCAGAGCTTCCACCAGTCGCGCAATGTCGCCTCGTCTTTCTCCAGCAGGCTCGACATCCTCACGCCCGCTTCGGCTTTCCACTCCTGCGTGAGATCATACGTATCGTGGCGAAGGTCCCACTCAATCCCCAAGAACACGATCACCTGCATCGGCAGAGGCGAGGACTTCCTCTCGTTCACCTCGCCCTGCGCCCTGAGGATCCGATCCCGCACATAAGCCACTCTGGCCTTCACGTCTTCTGCAGTCACGCCAAAAATCAGGATATCGTCCAAATATACTACCGCCCACACCCCGCACAACGCACCCAGCAGGATCTCCGAAGTAGACTGCGCGATGTATGGCGCATAGCTGAATCCCATGGGCAGCCGCAGCCACCGGAAGAAAGTCGATCCGTTCCGCACACCGAAGAAAGAAGACACATCATCAGAAAGAGGAAATTGATGGAAGTAGCCCCGCATGTCCACCACCTGGGCCCAGCGCGCACCTTTGTCTGCTAGCAGACGGGCCAGAACATGGATGTTAGGCAGTGTGAGGCGCGGCGGGCGCGGCAAACGGGAGTTCACCGGGCGGCCGTCCAGGATGATCCGCCGGACGGTGGGGTCGGCCTTCGGCACGTCGAAGAGCTTTACCACCCCCTTCTTCTCGTCGTTTCGCCCCAGCTTGCGCATCACCCCAGCCGCAACACACTTCGCCACATACGACGGCTTCAGGTCGGAGGCGGGGCCAGGCACCGGAACCGATTCGATCAGGAACTGATCAAACATGGCCACCTCTGTGCACCAGCGCAGGAATCCCTTAGGCTTCTGGCACTCATCGGCCATAGCGGCAATAGCGGCCAGGTTGAGCACTCCCGTCGGGAAATCATCTAGTCTGTGCTCCTTCGCAGCAGCCGTCCTTTCACCTTCCCACGCATGACACCCCGAAAGAAACACAGAAGCAGAGGAAGAAAAAACATCCGACAGAGGGTCCTGCACGACCTCGTCCACCGGGTACCGGTCCAGAGTGGACCAACGCTCCAACCACGCCTCCACCTCACCCCCCCTTACTGCAGGGTGTGCGTCATCGCGGTTTCGACCCTCCTCCGGTGCTCCGTGTTGGTGCGGAGGTATCTGGTGGTCGTGCGTGGGTCTGCGTGACGGAGGAGCTTCTGCAACTCGTGGGCCTCTACCCCCCGGCTCTCCACCTCCTGAATGCTGCCTCGACGAATCGAGTGCAACCAGTGGTGCGTGCCCATGGCGGTCCGGATCTGCGCTTTCAAGCGCACATACCTGTCGGTATCTCCCCCGAACACCAGGTCGTCTCTCGCACCGGTCTGCGTACGCATGAACGCTACCGCAACAGCTGTTGTGCGGCCCGCCGGAAGAAAAATGGACGGCTGCCAAGTCTTGCATGCTTTTTCCTTCGCAAAAACGTGCACCTCGGTCGCGTCCGCAGGCAAGTCCTTCTGCTGCTCCACCCAGTCCTGGGACGTCACATACCGGATGTCCGACACACGTGCCCTGGCCACCCACGCAATCGCGAACAAGGCTGCCGCCCTCCCCTGGCCCTTGTCCGCCAGTCGCCTGAGCGTCTTCTGCGCTTCTGCGGGCTGGAGGGGCGTGGCTTGCACTGGTCGGATCATAGTGGATGACCGACGCAGCAAAGCCTTTGCGCCGGCGAGGAACCGCGTCCGGTATCCTCTCTCCCCCAGCTCGTGCGCCCTGAGCACGATGCGGCAAAGGTATGAAATCGCGGTGGAAGGAGCTACAGTGCCTAGCTTGCTCCACACGTATTGCACGGCCAGCTGGTCCGGCGTCCCCACTCTGCCTCGTCTCCAGTTTTGAAAATGGTAGAAAACTCTCTCCTTCTCGCCGGCCGCACTCGGTGCCGTGGCGAAGTGGGACACCCGGTGCCAGGGGATGAGCTCCTTGATGGTGCGTCCGAGTGCCTTCCCGTCTCTCTCTGCAAACAAGCGACTCTCTACCCGCCGCCGCTCCGGCATGGAGTAGGTGTACTGCGGGAATTGGCTCTGTTCGCTCCTTGGGGGCGTGACGTCTCGTAACAGTGGCGGTGGAATCTGTCCATCCTGGTTCTTCGCAGCAGGCTCTGCTTTTATCCCCCGCAGGGGGTTCGACTCCCGCAGGAGATTCGCCGCAGCGCGATTGTTCTCGTTCAGTTGTGTGTGTCTCCCTCGCAGGGGGCTCGCCGCAGCGCGATTGTCGACGTTCAATTGTGTTTGTCTCCCCCGCAGGGGGTTCGCCGCAGCGCGGTTGCTGTCTCTGCACACTTGAAGTACAGGGGGGCGCATTCGAACAGGGTGCTCGACGCGATGTAGGGGATGTTCTATGTCTCTGCTCACTTGAAGTGCAGGGGGGCGCATTCGAAGAGGGTGCTCGACGCGATGTAGAGGTTTTTTGTGAAGTATGGGTTGTTCTTTGGCTCTGCTCAATTGAAGTGCAGGGGGGCACGTCCGCAGACGGTGCTGCTCCCGGTTGAGGGGCGGTTCGCTTCGTGTCCGAGTCCCCCGCAGGGGACACACCTCCCGCAGAAGGGGGTGTTCGGGGTTCTTTTTCATAGGCCCCCGCAGGGGCGGTGTCTCCCGCAGGAGTGTTTTGGGGCGGTCCCCCTCCGGGACTCAGCCCGATGAGCGGTGGTTCCTCCCTCCGCGGTGCCCGTTTCCCGAGAAGCGGCCGTTTGACCCGTTAGAGTTGGAGAAGCCATGAGGGGCCCCCTTGAATCTCTTGGGATGGGTGCTCGAAAGCGTGGCAGCGGCGGCCGACCGCTTCCCCGACTTCTTCGAAGCCGCTTGGAAGGCCTCCTTGCGGGAGGCAGGCACCGTGGCGTTTGCCCGCATCTTTCCATCATAGGCCTTCGCGGCCTCCGGCCCCGAATCGGATCTGATCTTGAAGAAAATCAGCATGTCCAGAGCCTCGCCCATGATGTCCACATCCTTCTTCCCCCGTAGGAAACCCCGCAGGATGTTCCACGCCATTGAGGAGGCGTCCTTGGCGTCGCCCGCCTTCTCCGGGATCTGGCGGCGAAGCTCCTCCAAGAGGTAGTGGCGGTCATCCGCCTCGAGATCAAACCAACGGACATGATCATAGATCATGTCCCTGGGGTCGTGGGATTTTGGGGCTTGGGGTTTTTCCGTCTCAGCCAAGTCGATGTCGTCGTCATCGGCCAATGAGGAGGCCCCCACAGAGAGGTCCGGTTCCGACAACCCCGCAGGGTTTGCGGCCTTCTTGAAAGTGACCTTAGTGGGTTTTCCAGGAAGGACGGGGGATGCATCCACGTCCGGCAGGTCGCTTTTTGGCACACTCCCCTTCGGTGAGGACGTAAGGGATTCCGGTTCCTCCATCACCTGCGTGAAAATTTTATCGCTGGTGTACCGGCGGATGGTTGCCAAGAAGAGCACCACTCGCTGGATGCGGACAGGCTCCCAATCCTCCACCGCAGTGCCTGACATCCGTGCCACGGCGACCTTCAGCACCTCTTCCCTGTCTTTCTCCGTAGCAGCCTCCCCTGTCAGGGCTTCAGCGGTCTCGAGGGCATATTTCCCCGGGAGGCGCGAGTCGCGGTACGCTTCCACGACGACCTGCGGAACTTCGCCGGTGTTTAACACCACACCCAGCTCCCTAGACCTCTTAAAGGAATAGTGTTTTTCTGGGTGCAGGTCATACATCGTGTAAAAACGTACGGGGGAGGAGAAACACACCGACTAGGGAATCAAAAATTGAAAATCCTGATGAAGGAGGTGTTGTTTATTCCCGGTCCCCTTCCAACCTTACCGTAAGTAAGTGGTAGAAAATATCAAAAAGTGAGAGGAATTGTCGCTATTATTTTTATGTCTTTTTATCCGAACCCCCCAATCCGCAGCAAAGCTGCTCAAACAAGTTTGATTGTGAGGAGAGAGAGAGGGAGAGGGAGAGGGAGAGGGAGAGGGAGAGGGAGAGGGAGAGGGAGAGGGAGAGGGAGAGGGAGAGGGAGAGGGAGAGGGAGAGGGAGAGGGAGAGGGAGAGGGAGAGGGAGAGGGAGAGGGAGAGGGAGAGGGAGAGGGAGAGGGAGAGGGAGAGGGAGAGGGAGAGGGAGAGGGAGAGGGAGAGGGAGAGGGAGAGGGAGAGGGAGAGGGAGAGGGAGAGGGAGAGGGAGAGGGAGAGGGAGAGGGAGAGGGAGAGGGAGAGGGAGAGGGAGAGGGAGAGGGAGAGGGAGAGGGAGAGGGAGAGGGAGAGGGAGAGGGAGAGGGAGAGGGAGAGGGAGAGGGAGAGGGAGAGGGAGAGGGAGAGGGAGAGGGAGAGGGAGAGGGAGAGGGAGAGGGAGAGGGAGAGGGAGAGGGAGAGGGAGAGGGAGAGGGAGAGGGAGAGGGAGAGGGAGAGGGAGAGGGAGAGGGAGAGGGAGAGGGAGAGGGAGAGGGAGAGGGAGAGGGAGAGGGAGAGGGAGAGGGAGAGGGAGAGGGAGAGGGAGAGGGAGAGGGAGAGGGAGAGGGAGAGGGAGAGGGAGAGGGAGAGGGAGAGGGAGAGGGAGAGGGAGAGGGAGAGGGAGAGGGAGAGGGAGAGGGAGAGGGAGAGGGAGAGGGAGAGGGAGAGGGAGAGGGAGAGGGAGAGGGAGAGGGAGAGGGAGAGGGAGAGGGAGAGGGAGAGGGAGAGGGAGAGGGAGAGGGAGAGGGAGAGGGAGAGGGAGAGGGAGAGGGAGAGGGAGAGGGAGAGGGAGAGGGAGAGGGAGAGGGAGAGGGAGAGGGAGAGGGAGAGGGAGAGGGAGAGGGAGAGGGAGAGGGAGAGGGAGAGGGAGAGGGAGAGGGAGAGGGAGAGGGGGAGATCTGAGATAGATAGAGAGTACCTAAAAGACCCGCGAAGGGCGAACAGCAATGATGAAAACGGAGAGGAGGGAAGGGGGATACTTTTATCTCGAAATAGGCGCTACGATGAGGGGGGCGAATGTGGAAGCCGAAACAACCCAAAACAAATTCCAACAAAAAATCTGATGAAGATGGTGTGGTGATTTGGTGAGGGTAGAGACTGAAACATAAACGGACCCCGGCCAACCAGGACAAAGCCTGAGGAAAATCAAATAAATATTCTGCCAAATAGCAGTGTGCGTGCCATGTCAAATCAAAAGGACGGTAGTCTCTATCAAAGATCTCCCAACACGCAGCGAAGCTGCTCCGCTAAAGCGTGTTTCAGAGAGGGAGAGGGAGAGGGAGAGGGAGAGGGAGAGGGAGAGGGAGAGGGAGAGGAGAGAGAGAGAGAGAGAGAGAGAGAGAGAGAGAGAGAGAGAGAGAGAGAGGGAGAGAGAAATCTAGATACTATTCCTGTAGGTGAAAAAAGGTGTGAAGTTGTCGAAAAAACAAGATGAAAAAGTTTTGGGTCGGGAAAAAACAGGGTGGAGGTTCGTTTATGTATTGTTGTGGGGGAAGAGAGGTAAGTTGGGTAGGGGAGCAAAAAACAAGAATTTTTCTGATGAAGATGAGTGATTTTTGTGTCCCTAACCATCCCCCCCTCCCCTTCCAACCTTCAGCTCCGCTGAAGTGGTATTGTTTAAGAATCAAAAAAGGGTAGAAGCATTCATTTTTGGAATAGTATTATCTAGATCTCTCAAGTCGTAGCTATAGCTCCTTACTTCGTACTTGAGAGGGAGAGGGAGAGGGAGAGGGAGAGGGAGAGGGAGAGGGAGAGGGAGAGGGAGAGGGAGAGGGAGAGGGAGAGGGAGAGGGAGAGGGAGAGGGAGAGGGAGAGGGAGAGGGAGAGGGAGAGGGAGAGGGAGAGGGAGAGGGAGAGGGAGAGGGAGAGGGAGAGGGAGAGGGAGAGGGAGAGGGAGAGGGAGAGGGAGAGGGAGAGGGAGAGGGAGAGGGAGAGGGAGAGGGAGAGGGAGAGGGAGAGGGAGAGGGAGAGGGAGAGGGAGAGGGAGAGGGAGAGGGAGAGGGAGAGGGAGAGGGAGAGGGAGAGGGAGAGGGAGAGGGAGAGGGAGAGGGAGAGGGAGAGGGAGAGGGAGAGGGAGAGGGAGAGGGAGAGAGAGAGGGAGAGAGAGAGAGAGAGGGAGAGAGGGAAGTTTGTTGTTCTGGAAATGAGAACGGAAAAAAAATGCATGAAAAGCATAGTCTCGGCAAGGAAATGGACGGTGGGATCTGCAGACGGACTCAATAACTTCAGCTAGGGGGAAAGGTGCAGGAAATGATGTCCAGTAGGATGGTCATGGTAACTCCATTGCTAAAAATGTTTCTAGAAAGAGAAGATTTTGTTTAATTATAGACTACTATCACAAGATAGCAGCCACGGTTTTTTCTTCACAGGATCCTTAAAAGAGAGCAAATAGAAGGAAGTACGCTTTGCAGTAGGAGGTGTCAGAGTTCAACATTTACAAGTTCTGGAAAGAGAAAAAAAGGGGTATGAAGCTCGGGGAATGTGGATCAGTTTTAGTAATAATAATTGTGGAAACGATAAGAACAGAATAGGACGATGAAGAGCAACGATGAAAAGAAGAGAAAAAAAAAAGGGAAGGAGAAGAAGAAGGTGAATAAGAAAAATGGAGGGCAAGAAGGGGGGGGGGGGGAGAAAAAAAGCAAAATAAAATAAAAAAAAATCTTTGCGAGATGGGTTGGTTCCTAAAGTTACTCGATGGTGTTGTATTTTATTAAAGAAAGGGGGTGGGATGGAACCTCACGGGAACCCCCAACATACAGCGTGCACATTTTTAAAAATAAAAATTAAAAAATTGTTTGGTTTTTAGGCTACTATCTATTGATGGCAGCCACGATTTTTTTTCTTCACACGATCAAAAAAAGGGGGCTACATTTGAGGTGGCTGAAGGGGGGGGGGGGGGGGGGG
Source organism: Rhynchopus sp. YZ270_cl-10 (assembly GCA_964035575.1). Taxonomy (NCBI): domain Eukaryota; phylum Euglenozoa; class Diplonemea; order Diplonemida; family Diplonemidae; genus Rhynchopus; species Rhynchopus sp. YZ270_cl-10. The sequence goes on along the minus strand of OZ037866.1, from coordinate 541,183 downwards.
GGTAGGTGGGGGCAAAACCCCTATTTTTTTGAGGCATTTTGACTTTTTTGGACTTCCGCGCAAAGTACGTACAAACCACCCCTCATACCCACCCAGAAATGGGTCAGAAACACCCTGTGACCCGAAAATCCATGCTAAGGGCGACTCAGAATATGAAAAAATGCAAAAAAATAGTGAAAAAGTGGCCTTTTGACGGTTTTGGCCATGTTGGGTAAAATGGCCATTTTTGGACAAAAAAATCAAAAAAACAGCAAAATTTCGACGTCATGACAGCTGCTTGGGCACAAACCTACCCCAGGGAGGTCCTGTGAGTCCATTCCGACCTGTTTTGGACACTTTAGGTACTTTTTTTGGCCGTTTTTTGGTGTTTTTAGGTCAAAAAATACCCTGGACTTTACCCTGGACGTCCTGGGCCGCGACTTGCGCCCTGCTTTTGGACCCACTCTGGGCCAAAAAATGGGTGAAAACCCCCGAAAAAGCACTCCGGGAACCCAGATAGTTCCAAATATCCACCAGAAACCCACCCAAACACCTCAAAAACATGCCAGAAAAATATTTTTAAAAACACACTTTTTCAAATAAGTCATTATGGAACCTGCCCAGATGAACTTTTTGAAAAAAGTGTGTTTTTGAAAATATTTTTCTGGCATGTTTTTGAGGTGTTTGGGTGGGTTTCTGGTGGATATTTGGAACTATCTGGGTTCCCGGAGTGCTTTTTCGGGGGTTTTCACCCATTTTTTGGCCCAGAGTGGGTCCAAAAGCAGGGCGCAAGTCGCGGCCCAGGGACGTCCAGGGTAAAGTCCAGGGTATTTTTTGACCTAAAAACACCAAAAAACGGCCAAAAAAAGTACCTAAAGTGTCCAAAACAGGTCGGAATGGACTCACAGGACCTCCCTGGGGTAGGTTTGTGCCCAAGCAGCTGTCATGACGTCGAAATTTTGCTGTTTTTTTGATTTTTTTGTCCAAAAATGGCCATTTTACCCAACATGGCCAAAACCGTCAAAAGGCCACTTTTTCACTATTTTTTTGCATTTTTTCATATTCTGAGTCGCCCTTAGCATGGATTTTCGGGTCACAGGGTGTTTCTGACCCATTTCTGGGTGGGTATGAGGGGTGGTTTGTGGGTACTTTGCGCGGAAGTCCAAAAAAGTCAAAATGCCTCACCCGTCCTGAAGGTTTTGCCCCCACCTAGGGGGGGGGGGGGGGGGGGGGGTGATTCGCACTTCTCTGCGCTTCTTGCGTACTTTGTGCACCCCCACCCATTCGGCCAGACCAACATTACTTTCTTTCTTTTGCTTTACTTTTTGAGATATTGGCATTGATCACCATGTCAAAAAGACAGGTTCTGACCACACCTCTTACTATATTGTGCTTTGGTTTTTTTTCTTTTCTTTTTTCTGTTGTTCTTGGACGTTAATGTATCTGACAGAATTTACAAAAAAGAAAGGACTTGACAACTTAATCACATCTTTGATGAGGAAACATCCAGTGATGCCAAGAAGAAAGCTCCCAAGGTTTTATTTACTTATTTTATTTTCGCACGTACAAGGATTTGTCTAGTAGGGGAATGTAAGTAGGAGCCAAAGAAAAATACTTGAACAAATAGAATCTGACTTCAGGATATGACAATCTGAATAAAAAAATTTTGTTTGATTAGACTACCATAGATAGCAGCCACAGTTCTTCTTTACAAGTGAATAAAAAGAAAACAAAGAAAGAAAACAACTTTTTTTTCCCCGTTTGTCGCTCTGCAAAAATTGTTGAGTTTTTTTCGCTGTATGAGTGATACAAATACCGAATAAAAAAAAAACAATTTTGCAGGCACCTTCCGTCGATTCTATTTGCTCTGGTTAACGCTTGGTGTTTTTAAAATAATATATGACAGGGTGTATGTGGGGAGACAAGAATATCAAGATGGAACACGATTAAAAGGACAAAACTTGTTTCACCAGGAAAAGTGTGCCCCTTTTTTTCTTTTTTTTTGTTGATTTTTTTTCTCCATTTTTTTTTTTGAGAAACTGTTCGAGTAGTGTAGGTTGTCACCTTGTGAAAACTCCGATTTTTTTCTTTTCTTTTTCTTTACTTTTTGGGGGTGGGTACAGTGAATGGGGAGCATCACTGCCACACATAAGAAGTGTGGGTTGGGAAGAATAGTAATACCTTATGAATATCTAGTGGGAATGTGTTTTCTCTTCGTGTACATAACACACATAAAAAAAAAACAAACAAAAAAAAGGCAAAAAAACAGAATACAATCATCGCACAGCTCTGAGTAAATAAATACTGCAATAACACATTCGGGTAATTGCACTGTACACTACAAAGCTTGGGTTTCTTTTTCGTTTTCTTTTCTTTTCTTTTTGTTTTGATAATTTGAAAACTTTTTTTTTTTACCATTCCTTTTTAAGGAACGGAGCATGGTACGGCCCTGTAAGCTCCAAGAAAATGGAGTCGGTAGGCTTAATAGGAAGTTGCCTTTCTAAACGTACACACAACTGGCAAAGGGGGAGGTGTCGTCACTCACCTATATCATCATTGAAATACTCTTGCTTATCAATGGTACACTCCAATATTGTTGCCCCTCGATAATTTGTTGGAGTAGTGTCGCTGCCATAAAGACAGTCTTCACTGTCCAGTGCCACACTCAGGAAAAGGCTTCGTGGGGGGGGGAAATAAAAACGAATTTCTGTGGGTTGGGGTTGGGGTTGGAAGAAAATAGAAAACGACTTCAGGATATGACAGTTAAATGAAATAAAGAAAACACTTTTTCGTTTATCGCACCGCAAAAGGATTGTGTTTTTCACTGATGAATGTGAGTGATGTTAGTGGAAAAACAATACGCTAAAGCGGGCACGCACCATCCGTCGTTTTCCATTTCTATTCGTCAATGCTTGATAACACAAAAAAAAAAAATGAAACTTGAAATACAAAAGCCTCTCTCGTTACAGTGTACCTTGAACAATGGGAGTTGTGAGTGAAAAAAAAAACGCCTCGGTGGACGCAGGCACTGCCTTCTAAGACACTTTTTTTTAAAATTTTCCCTTCGAAAAACTTGATTTGTATAATTTGCGTAGATACCCGAGGATTTATTCTGCAACAGGGGGGGTTGAGGCATTACAACCCCCTCCTCAACTGTGTCATGCACTCTTTTTTTTCCTGAAAGCATGTTTGTGGTAATTGACGTTGAAGCACAAAGGGTAATTTTTCCTCGCATCAAAAAAAATACCCCATCCACTTTGAACAAAACAAATTCATACACTTTCAAATAAATATTTGAAAGCATTAGGGAAGTGTATAAAAAAACAACTCCACTCCACTTTTGAACAAAAAATATTTAAAAAAAAACCCCCTTATTAAGGTCAATACGCCTCCTGTACACGCACAACTTACCAAAAAAATGATTAAGATATAGCAAAAATATAACCCCCCTCCTCCCACCCCCCCATCCCCCATCCACTTCAATAACAGGTATCAAACATAACCAGGGTGCAATATCTCGCTCTAAGGAATTACCCCCCAAAAAAACTGATTTTCAAAACACGCACACATTTATGGAAACCAAAAAAATAAAACGGAAAACTTACTGAGAGAGCAGTGCCCCGAAGGGAGGGGGGCAACTGAAAACTTAAAGTTTCGCGTCATTGCGTGGAGACCCTAGACCAGTAGAGAGCCCTGGTACATATTAAAGGAGAAGAGGAAAAAATAAAATGCATAAAAGATGAACCTAGCTGTTGTGCATATCTTGAAGAAGAGAAAGGATAAAAAGCTGCGCGTAGTCAGCGTCACGCCTACCATGGTAGGTTACAGTGAAAAAAGAAAAAAAAAGCTGAATGCCCTAAACCTCTCGTTTGTTCAGCCACCTTAATGAGAAACAGTGGAGGATTAGATATGATATGCGTTCCCGGTGTGCAAACCCGAAAAGGCAAAAAAAAAAAAATAATGTGGAGTTCATAAAGAATGTGGGAAGAGGGGTAAAATCAGGGGGGATGGAAGGGGGGTTTTTTTTGACAAATTATTGAAATATGAGGAATAACAGGCGCCTCTTCCTAGAGGCAATAGTTTTCTCAACTTTCATTTTATTTACAGTAGTGGTGTTACCGATCTGCTGTCGGGGACATGTCAACGACATGTCAAGGACATGTCAATATAGGGGGGGTGTGTCATTTTCCCCTGTAAACCTTGTGTCAAGGACCTGTCAATATGGGCCCTTTCGGGAACACCAAGTAGTCCAAAAAAATATTTTTTTTGGCGTCCAAAAAAGGCGCACCAAAGTACTCCACAAATACCCAAACTTATTTGGGCAAGTTATATGGACCGTTTTTATTATTACGCACACTACTTTGTGAGCCGAAAGTGTTATGTCGTTCGCTCACCCAACCGTAGTCTGCAACACCACCACCCCAGGTGTGGGGGTAGTGTGTGTGTGAAAGCGTCAACGCATCAAACAACAAAAAGGGGCGAGGAAACAACAACACCTTTTTTGAAAACTTTTTATTTTTGCATTTCCTGAGACAATGAGGGTGGAATTTGTATAATCGAGAGTAGGCTAAATGGGCACCCCCATTAACTTTGGTTACAAGGGAATGCCCATCATGGTAAAATAACACAACAGCAAACAGGGTATTACATTCACGGTCTGGGCAACCACTTGACAAAGAGGCAAATAGTTTTGCTCAAACCGTCTCAGGGTGGGGGGGTGCTGCTGTGGGCATCGACAAGGCACCATCTCATCCTTGGAGTAGGCAGAGAGATGCAAGGAATACTCGAGGTCGGCCCTTTTTTTAGAATTTTTTTAAATTTTTTTTTGAAGAATTGTTGGAATAGTGTGGTTGCCACACGTGCAAGTGTGGCACTGTCTTTTTTTTTTTGCAAGAACGCACTTCTGTAAGGGAGGAATTGATGTATGTGAATAATAAAAAAAAATTGTTCTTTTTGAGGAGGGAAAAAAAATGAGGAAAGACATGAACCGAAGCCATACGCTCCATCATACACATATCATGGGTTTTACCCACTACCATATTTTATAACTGGGCTCATTCAAGAGTCTGTGCTATGTCTCTCTCACTTTTTTTGTTTTTTTTAAATAAATTGTTGGGAGTAGTGTAGTTGCCTCGGTTGTGTTGCCACAGTTTGTGCAATCTCTACTGTCCAAAATTTTTGTTAGTCGTGATAGTATCGACAATCACTGTACGCCAATTACTAGGTAAAGATTTGCCGACACTTTTTTTTTTTTTTTGTCGTTTCGACAATCACTCTGTCCGAAGACGGGTTCTGTACAACAAAGTCGCCCGAAGGCTAATGAATTTCAAAGGTATAGGTGTAGTTCATCTTTTTTTGTTTCATTTTTTTTTTTTTTTTGAAAACTTGGTTGTATTAGTGTAGACACCCGAGGATGAATTTCACTATTTTAAAAAATAATTTGTTGGTTCGGTATCGCCGAGATTCAGACAAGGTCTTCACTTTTTGCGATGATCGACAATCACCCCATCATGAATTCTGTACCCAAACGCAGCACAAAGGGTACGTTGGTACTTTAATATTTTTTTTTTTTGGCATTGTTGCGTTACATCCACCCTCACAACAAATGTGTGTCAATCCAAAACAGTCACCAAATGGTCACAAATAATAGGGCTAGGCTTTATAGCAGCGATTCACTGCAAATATATTTATAAAAAAGAAAGGCATGAAAATATGACAGTGAAGAAAGGTGAGGGGGGGCGGGTGCCCAGCAACCACAGCGAAGAAACGCATGTGGAAACAGATACCAGTGGGTTAGCCGAACCATGGGGGTTGTACTGACACAGACCGTTGCTTCTGCTTTTTGCGCTTTTTGGCACACAACACAACACGCCTCTGTCTTTTAAACAGGCTTCTGCAAAAAAGAAAAGAAGAAGGGGGGGGAAAGTTGCCTTGAAATACAACAATCCGCTCGTGACAAAATGTACCTCTTTCAAAAAATGGTGAAGTTGGTAGTGGAAAATACTTCTGGGGCGTTGGCGCTCCGTGAAAAAAAGAGAGAGAGAGAGAGAGAGAGATGGAGTATAGAAACCTACAAGAATAAAGAGAAATCGAATGAAAATAATCAAGAGAAAACAGGGTTATTATTATTTTTTGTTTTGTCGCTCTTCAAGCTGTTGTTATTGTTGTTGTTTTTTCTTCGTTTTTTCCGAAAAAATTGGTTGTATTAGTGTAACCCGAGGATGAGCTCCACTATGTATTTGCTACGGAATTTGTGGTCTGTGAAAAGGGGCGGGGGAGAGAGAGAGAGAAAAACACAACGCAACAAAAACAAAACAAGCAAAAAAAACACCCCAGGCACGCACCTTCCGTTGTTTCTATTTACCACTATATTTTTTAAAAAGGGACGGCTAGGGTACTAATCTTTTTTGTTGATTGTTAACAATCAACGATTTCCTCCAGGCCTGATTATATTGTCTTTTTGTCAAAAACAAAAAAACAAAAAATTTGGGTATTGCACAACTACTGGCAACCGAGGCAACTACACTACTCACAACAATTTATCAAAAAAAAAGTATTTTCATCATATGCAATCAATAAATTGATAGTATATGGTGAGGGATCAACAAAAATGGTCCCATCTTTCTTTTTATGGTGTGTGTTTTGCAAAACGTAGAAAAGAAAAGTAAAATGCTTCGTGCACAAGTTGAAACTTCAGTAGATTGGTTTCTGATATTAACCCTGTTTCAGTCCTAAGAATCATACAGTTGTATTCAAAAGGGTGGACATCTTCAGTGATTTCCCTTTAAATGGTGGGTGAATATCGTGAAACCGATGTTCGTGTGAACATTTGGTACCTTCTACTTCAGTTTTTTGTTTCGGGAATACACAAAATACAAAAGTTTTTTTTTTCTTTTTTCTTATTCCTTTCTCTGTCCTTACTGGATGTAATGTCTGATCACCAGGAGGAAGAGTAACCTAAAGAGTCTTGGTCTTGATGGCTGCCGTGTATACGTAAAGTAAAAAAAAAAAAAAAATGATATTTTTGCAAGATAGAGTGTGTACAATGCAACAAGGCTACTTAGCTACTGCGCCTGAAAATAGGCATGGTCTGGAAAATCTATCTGGGGCGTGGCTGAGGCATACTAACACTTACAATCACGTCTCAGCCACGCCTGTATCAGGCCTTAGCGAGGCTTGTTCAACCTTGTTGCATTGTATGAGAGTTGCCCAAAAAAAAATAGAAAACGACTTCAGGATATGACAGTTAAATGAAATAAAGAAAACACTTTTTTCGTTTATCGCACCGCAAAAAGGTTTGTGTTTTTCACTGATGAATGTGAGTGATGCTAGTGGAAAACCAATACGCTAAAAGCGGGCACGCACCATCCGTCGTTTTCCATTTCTATTCGCCAATGCTTGATAACACAATAAAAATAGTAATGCAGGCACCTCATAAAAGAGCGTACTCAACTCGGATGCAGGCACAAAACAAAACTAAAAGAAGAAGAAAACGTACACACCTCATAACGAAAGAGTTGTGTGTATAATATTGTTATATATGACATAAGAGGGCAGCTTAGGGATAGCTTAGGGACATCCTTACAATGGCGTTGACAGCGGCAGTTCCACAAAACTCACACTGTTTATCAGATCAAGAAAAATCAAAAAAAAAAAAAAAAGGCAAAAAGAGGCTAAAAAAATAAATGCGTTTTGCTTTTAGTGCTCGACACGCTCAATGGCTACACAGGCACAAAGCTATGAAGGGGAGAATATGAAAGAATTAGTTTGGGTCCAGCCATCCCCACCCCTTACGTTGCCAGGGGTAGGGGGGGTACAAGAAGAAGAAGAAGAAGAAGGTTGGTGAAGATGAAACAGCTTCAGAGTGCTGCATCACCTAGGAGAGTCCTAAGGAGATGGAAGAAACGAAGCTTGAAGATGAATGGAGACATCTTGTGAGGGGTTTGAGTGGGTTTTTATGAAGTTGTTATGTTTGCTTTGTGCTCTTGTTTCATTTTTTTTGTGTTGTAACATCTTTTGAGGGGTGTTTTTTTCTTCTTTTTTTGATAAATTGTTGGAGTAGTGTGGTTGCCTCGGTTGTGTTGCCACAGTTTGTGCAATCTCCACTGTCCAAAATTTAGTTTTTTTTTATTCCACAAAACCTGTATTCCCAAGAGGAGTAGCTGAATTTTGTCAACAAAAAAAAAAGACCCAAAACGGCCTAGACTATGTGAAGGAATTGAGATCGGCTGTTGAGGGGAAGGGGAAAGAAATAAGTAAAAGGCAGCAAAAAACTCATATCCCCCCCAGTAAAAGGGGGTGTAGCGTGTGAGTGGAGTTACATTTGCTTTTTTTTTTTTTTAGAAGTAGCAAGACCCCCTCCTCCCCCCCCAATGCGTGTACGTGGACTACCTTTAGAAGGAAGAGAAGGGAGTGGTTTAGGGGGAAAAGGTAAAGAATATTTCCATCATATGCAATCAATAAATTGACGGTATATGGTGAGGGATCAACAAAAATGTTCCCATCTTTCTTGTAAAGAGGAAAAAAAGGGGGAAAGTGGTTTGAAAGATGCATAATCACATTTTTTAAAGGAAAGTGATTAGGCTGCCTCACATACCAATTTCCACACTACAAACAACATAACAAATAATAATAATAAAAACATACCTCCCCAAAGGGGGGAATGCCTTTTTTGTGTTTTCACAAAAAAAAAATGGATGAGGGGTTGAGGTGGGAAGAGGACCTCTCATAGTAACGTCGTGACAAAAAAGAAAAAGAAAAAGAAAAGATTTCCTAAATATTTTTCCCCTTTTCCCTCCCTCCCTCCCCCCTCCCTACACAGGGCGTGGTATTGAAAGCAAAGAAAAATAGAACCTTGTGCACACTTTCCCCCCCCTCCCCCGCTCTTCCCATCTCGTGATTACTGCAGTTCTCCCCACCCACCCATATTCCTAGGGATGTAGGGGGGTTTAAATATAGGTCAATTTGTTCGTGGTTTTCCGTTTTGGTTTTGTTTCGGGCGCTTCAAAGTCTTGCGGAGACGAGCTGAAGGAGACAAGAGGTTCGCACAGATTGTCGTGCGCATCACTGCTGGGGGTCTCGCTGAGACGGAAGCTGCTTTCAATTGGGTCTTTTTGCTTTGGAAGGAGCATTGAACTGGGTTTCGCCTCTGCTTCTGACCCTGCAATGTCATGGTCGATTGGACGCGCTTCGCATAACATGATATCAGTTTCAAACTCATTGTGCACACGTGTCATTTCACGTGCACCACTCTTCCTTCCAACCCATATGTCCGTTCCGTATGCTACTATGTCAAATGCTGCTTTGATGAACGTCAAAATCGTTGTGACCAACAGTAATACCCCTGCCATGACGTACAAAGCGGAGGTCGCTGGAACCTCGTTTGCAATACCAATGGTCATCATGAGGACAGCAACGAACATCAGCCCCGCTACCGCCCCCATCAACACCGCATCAAACATCGAGGCATAAGGGCGGATGAACAAAAGCAGCAGGAAGAACACCCCAAAAAGCGCAGTGAAAATGCCGTTCCTCGAGTTGCATTCTTGCGGCGAGGACGGATGCCACGACGACAGCAGACCCACACAGATGATGGTGCTCACCTCAATAATCACCCACCACGTCCTCCCCTCCTTATACGACTCAAACACCACACCGTACTGCTCCACGAAGTATGAGTCCTCCCCAACAGACACCCACACCCGCTCACCAAAGGCAATCTTGTAGAGGATCCTTTTCGCCCCGGTGTACTGTTTGACAGGTACGGTAGGTTCTTCCATGAGGTTCGTGTTGGACATGTTGGTGTAATCGTTCAGTCGTGGGTCCGGAACGGTGGTTGCCCCCAGGCTAAGATTCCTGCACACAAAGAAATACACAAACAACGGAGAGACGAGACAGCCAATCATCAGAAAAAGGCCGTACACCCCAAACCCGTCGCTAAAATCCGGCGGGAGTGCAAGCCGTGCGCTCACCAAGGATGTCCCAGGGAGCACAAACATGAACGGAATGAAGAGCATCCCCGGGGTGCGTACATTGCCCAGCGCCTGTCCCCACGTCATTTCGAACCCCATTCTGATCATGAACCCAAGGCTAAAGAGGAACACAAACGAAGCAATGATAATAACCGGGTTCATCAGTGCAGCGCCCTTGAAGTACTTCAGGGTCGAGGTGCCCAAGGCAATGGTGGTGGGGTGGAACTCCCAGTCCAGCGTCGCGCCAGCTTCAAGATCGATGTCCTCCACCTGGCAGCCAAAGTTCGCAATTGCAGCGATCTTGCCACCCGCCGCAACACCGCCTGGGGACATGGACGTGAGGCCGCCTATCTGCGCGACGGTGGCACCGTCCTTCACCTCCTTCAGCTGCTTCTCGGGGAGGACAGTGATCGGCATGATGGTGGGCACAGGTGTCTCCGCCAAGGTCAGGTTTTCAGTCGGCTCTGGTGTCGTAGGTGCCAGAGACGGCTCGGTAGTGGTGGGTGCAGGTGTGGTGGGTGCATCCGTGGAAGGTGCATCAGTGGGAACAAGTGTGGGTAAAGTTGTGTCAGGTGTGTCCGTTGCTGGTGGGTCTGTGGTGGGAGCGTCTGTGGCGGGAGCGTCAGTCGCTGGCGCATCTGTGGTCGGAGCATCAGTCGCAGGTGCATCTGTGTCAGGTGCGTCTGTGGCGGGAGCGTCAGTTGCAGGAGCATCAGTTGCTGGCGCATCAGTTGCTGGTGCATCTGTTGCTGGCGCATCAGTTGCCGGGGGGTCTGTTGTTGGTGGATCGGTGGCTGGCGGATCAGTGGCCGGTGGGTCGGTAGCCGGTGGATCTGTCGGCGGCGCTGGTGTCGGCGGTGCGGGTGTCGGCGGCGCTGGTGTCGGCGGCGCTGGTGTTGGTGGCGCTGGTGTCGGTGGCGCTGGTGTCGGCGGCGCTGGTGTCGGCGGCGCTGGTGTCGGTGGCGCTGGTGTCGGCGGCGCTGGTGTTGGTGGCGCTGGTGTCGGTGGCGCTGGTGTCGGCGGCGCTGGTGTCGGTGGCGCTGGTGTCGGCGGTGCGGGTGTCGGCGGCGCTGGTGTCGGCGGTGCGGGTGTCGGCGGCGCTGGTGTCGGTGGCGCTGGTGTCGGCGGTGCGGGTGTCGGCGGCGCTGGTGTCGGTGCCTCCGTTGTCGGTGCAGGCGTGTCAGGCACCAACGTCTCGGGTGGGTTGCCATTACTCTTTGCCAGCAGTGCGGCGTTGCATGCTGAGTCGGGAAGACAGCGTAGGGGATGCGGGTCGCGTCCTGGTGGGGGGCCTGGTGGGAACACGACACTTGTGGCACCTGTGCAGGCGGTGTCTTTGCAGGTCAGTGCGCATGTTGGAGAATCGTCGCAGTCGTACTTCGCACTTTCACAGCTCTTATCACCTGTACAACGCATGTTGCAGGTGGCAGCGTTTTGGCATTCTATATTCGCATTTAGGCAGGCGTTAGTATCAAGACAGATTGTCTCACAGATGTCTGTCGTGTCACACTTTGTGTGGATACCAGAACAGGAATTAGGAACAGTACATGTCGCACGTACAGAGGATGGGGACAACTGCGACCCTTTGACGACCATCCCAAAACAGGCTTTATCGAAGGAGCAGTCGACTTTGCACCTCTGTGTGTTGGTGCAGACTGCGGTCATGCTGGCGCATGAGTTTGAGTCGGTACACGTAAAGTGGCATGCGAGCGGTGGACACGTTGCGACAGTTCCGAAACACGCCTGGTCACCGTCACATATCATGTCGAGCACTGCGTTTGGCCCTGGGGATGCGGCAGTGTCGATGCGGAGGGACGAGCACGAGTGCAGCGAAGAACAACGCATCCTCGTCACGCCGTTTGTCGCAGATATGATGTCCATGCCGCATGCATTTGCAGAACCGAGGCAATCTATACTCGCACTACCGTCCCCTGTCGGCCCTGTGAACACCATCCCATACCCACAGGCTGGGTTCGGCCCATCGCACGTCAAAGCACATTTGTTCACATCACCACAATTCAAAGCCATATTTGTGCAGGCATTGGAGCCTGTACAGGTGGTCTGGATTCCAGCAGCTACCGGCGTCGCGCTACCTTCGACGCGCATGAATCCGCATGAATCTGCTTCACATTTGACATTGCAGTTGCCACTTCCACAGGACACAGTGGTGTATTTGCCCATGCCTGAGCTTCCAGCGCAACCTTGACCGCTGCACTCCACAGTACAGGCAGCATCCGAACACACCACATTAAGGCCTTCACACGCAGTCGGAGCAGTACACTGAATCACACAGGGATACATGGGATCGCACTGTGCGGTGCACCCAGAGCACTCTCCTCCAGCACCGCACGTCAACGTGCCGGGCGAATTCGTCGGGAACACAACGGTCTTTGCAGGAAGCATGCAGTCCGCGCTACTCTGCCCTCTCGCGAGCCCCGCTGCGCTCACCAGAAGCACCCATCTCCACATTCCGGTTGGTTTTCTGGATAAGGTGAAAGTGTTTCGGGGGAATTGGGCAGAGAAGGGGAAGAGGAAGGAAGAGGGTATAAGTGAACATAGGAAGTTTGCGTAGAAACCGAATGGCCTCAGGAAGAAGGTTGGAGACCTTTTAGCGGTTTCCGTGTTGTGAAAAATTGTGAAATGCATACCCCCGGGAAGCACCGGGAGTTGGGGTCCTTTTCGCTCTAACATTCGGCACAAGGAATATAGTGACGGTCAGGTTTGGAAGTTGGAGAGTTTGTAGTTGAAAATTTGAGATAAAAAATGGGTAGGGAGAAATGCCATTTATTATGAATGATTTCCAGCACGGAGAACAAAAAAAAATAAAAAAGAGAGAAAAAAAGCTTGCTAAAGATGATACGAAGCCTCTGTGTGCAGAGTCACCTTAAGAAGGAAGGACGGGGGAGGGATGAGGGGAGGATAATGAAATATGGGGAGGGAGAAGTGAAGTGGGGGGGGATGACACAATAAAGCATAAAAATGGTCATAACTCGTTGATTATTTTTTTTTTTTCGTTATTTGGTGTGGCCCGCCCCAAAATAAAGTCAAAAAAATGTACTTCTAATGTACTTCTAATGTATGGTAAAAAAAAGGGGGTAAAAAAAATTTTCCCACCCATACTGACGTAGTCAGTGTGCATAATAAAAGGGTCCCGAGCTTTCCCCCCGCAAAAAGCGGTCGCTGCGCGCGCTTCGCGCACGCGACTCCCTGCTAGTGCAAGAAGGTGAGGCTCTTTCTCACCTCTGATGCATAAAATCGTGAAAGGCGGGTGGGGACGGTGAACCACAAGCCGTAGTGGGTGTCAACCTTCTTATCAGTAACCTCAGTGCATCTATAAAAGAAGAGGCGGTCATGGCATCCAAAGGTTCCAGGCGAAGCCACGGTACGCAACATTTCTGAAAAATGTTGCCATAAAATGGCGCTGTCGTTCGTAATTAACGTCACTTTCCGTAAATTTTACTTACGTATTTCGCTAAAAACGAAAGCTTCTGGCGAAGCCACGGTACGCAACATTTCAAAAAAAAAAATGCGCTTACAATTGAACATTTGACAGCCAAACTATGACATGGGAAGAGTGCAAGCTTGCGCCGCAGGCGCACGGTACGCTACTTTTCTTCTTTCGCTATGCCGCATGCTTCCTTTTACAGTAAAATAAAAGAAAATTGTCATCTGAAAATAGAGTTCTGTGGGGGGTAAGGTGAGGGGTGGGGCTCCGCACCAAACCTGAAAATAGCCTGTAAAACTGATACATGCATTTTAGATACAAAATACTCATTTCTCAGCGCAAAATGACCCCACCACAACACGCACGGACTCCGGAGAATCGGGAAAGAAAAATTTTTTTTTCGATTTTTTGTGGGCAAAAATTGGCCGAAAATTTTTTTCGCCCCCCCGGACCCCCCCAAAAAAGTCACCTATAAAAAAAAGTTTTTTCTCTTACTGGGGGGGGGCGAATAAGAGATGTGGCATCTCTTATTAGGCGAACGGACGAGCCAAAAATAAAAAAAAATTTTTGGGGGAAAAAAAGCAAATAGACATTTTCGCCGGAGGCAAAAAAAATTTTTTGACCACTTTTTTGCCAGACCGGGTAGACAGGGTAAAATTTCAAAATGTTTTTTCAAGATAAAACCCTGGTGCGTGCAAAAAAAAAAAAAAAAAATACCCCCAAAATCTCAACCTGATCTCTTATTCGGCCCTAATCTCTTATTCACCCCTGATCTCTTATTCGCCCCCCCCCCAGTAATCACGCCTAAAATAAAGTCAAAAAAATGTACTTCTAATGTACTTCTAATGTACCCCAAAAACCGGGTTTCGGGCCACACCATTATTGGTTTCGTTTTGTTTTTGCTGGGTTTCTCTCAACCCCATTACCCCCCTAAAGAAAATCGTTCAAAAAAAAATTGCCGATTTCTTCCCCGTTGTTCTCAATATTCCTTCTTTTTTTCCTACTGATGTTAAGAAGAACTGCACCGAGATAAGTGCAATGCTGACTACTTTAGAACCGCATTTTTCCCTTCCTTTTTTGATAAATTGTTGCAGTAGAATAGTTGACATAATTGTGCAATCTCCACTTTTTTTTGCCTCAACGATAAAGAGGGCAAAATAAGGACACCAACAGACGCACGAAATAAAATTTTTCCTCGAAGCCTTCATTGGAGGCCTTGCTTTTTTTCAACTGGCGCGATGAAAAAAAAAAATCAAGAGGAACTTTATTTTGTTTTTTGTTTTTTTTTCACTGTGTTTTTGAAGAGATGGAGAGATAGAGAGAGAGAGAGAGAGAGAGAGAGTTCATCAAAATAATTGACAATCTGTCTTTTTGAAAACTTGGTTTGTATTAGTGCAGACACCATAGAGTGTGCTCCACTATACTAAACAGAGTTACGTCACCGCAGATTTTTTTTTTTTTTAGTGTAGCCGTTGTACAGACCACCCTTCAGAGCAATAATTATGACAAAAAAAATCATCCCTTCTTTGTACTTTACCGTACCATCTTCATTTCTTTTTTTTTCCTTACACGTAGTGTTATTAGAAACTCGAGTAATGAAGCCAACGTTTAATCGCCTGATACCGACTATTTTCTCCTCCCCTTTAAAAATCACTTGCGCCAAAATTCAGATCTCATACACTGTTTTTGGCTGCGTTCAACGAAAATAATCTTCCCCCCTTTTTCTAGTCGAGTAATCAAGATCAGTTGGCGACTGTAAGAGTCGAGTTTTGTGTAGCTATTTGTCAAATGAGAGATCATAAAAAATGTTTTTTTTTTGGTGACCTAAGTCTCGCTTATTGGCCATCATAAAAAGACTTAACAGAACAGAACAAAAATAAAACTTAGAAAAACTCAATACACCCAGCTATCTGCTGGGGGTATCTAAAAAAAAAGGGGGGGAAATGATTTTGGTGACCAAACCGGTTCACCATATGGGGTACATGCTCCGGTAAGGGGGGGTATAACCCATAACAGTTCTTCGAGGTTCCCCTGTGGTTCTCCCACGGGTAGTACCGTACCCCCTTGAATCACACCAGAAATGCGTAAGATATAGTTATTTGATATACTTTTCTTTTCTAAACGAAAAGGTAAATCAAATAATATTATCAAGATATAATATAGGGGAAAAAAAACTCTTTGAAAAAGAGTGGAGACTCCTCCCATGCCAGAAGTGTCCTCGCTGCAGAGCTGGAGAGGGGGGTGGGGGATGAAGATGTGGCTCTCTCTTGCACACACATCGACTAAAGAGAATGGAAGGAGGAGGAGGGGGAGGAAGGGGGGAGAATGGGACATTGAACAGACGTGTTAACAAAGGCAATGATAACGTAAAAAAGGGGGGGTGTTTTGGTCTAAATAACAGTTCGTTTGTGGAATTAGCTATTTATTAAATAAAAATCAGATAGCCTGATTTTACGCGTGGAGGTGTTTTTTCACGAGTGATTATACTGCACGAGCGCAGCGAGTGCAGTATTAGAAACGAGTGAAAAAACACCTTCACAAGGAAAATCTGGCCTGATTTTTATTTTATACAGAGTTTTATTTTACATTGAGAAAGTATAAGTGGAAAATAATCATTGTACCCCGAATATGTGTCCAGTGTGTCGTTGTTCCTGTTGGTGGGGTTCGTGCGACTGGCTTGTACACAAAATGGGAGAGGGTGGGTATACTTTATTTTTGTGATGATGTTGCTGTTTACTTTTTTGCATTTATTGATGGTTTTGTCTTCTGTGCCTCGTCATTAGCTGTTCTTCACGGTGATCGAGATTTCCACCTTGTGGACTTGAGTTGGCACCACAGCAGAGCTTGGAGAGACTTGGGTAGGCACCTCGAGAGGACTTGGAGCCGCAGAAAGACCTGGTTGCCTCACAAAAAGAGAGGAGACTTCGCGTTGGGCACGGGTCGAACGCGCCGTATTCCGCAGCGGTTCACCATGGATTCACTTTTCCAGCCGAAGTTCCGTTTCATCCCCTCTGTTGAGAGTCCGCTGTCAACGAGGTATTGCGCAGCACTACGGCGATAGCAGTGCCCCGTGTATGTAGCTGCGTTGGGCAGTTTGAGGTGATCAGCTTGGTATTTTGGAATTGAGTACAGCCTGTCAGGGTCTGAATGCCCACGATCGACTTTCTCCAACCGAGGCCGGACACACTATTTGGACCCATCTGAGCCCAAAAAAAATTTTTTTTTTTGGGGCTGAAAAATGTCTTTGCGGGGAAAAAAAAAATTTTTACAGGCGAAAAAGCCAAAATGGTCGTGGGCGTAAAATAAAGTAATATTATTTTACGCTCAGGATTTTTGTACAGGTTTTACGGGTATTACATTATTTTACGGCTGGCCTGGGCGTAAAATAAAGTGTTTCCTTATTTTTCGTGTACTACCAAATTTTCCACGTATACTTTATCAGAGTAATATAAAATAATAAAAAAAAAACAGAACGTTTGTGGGGTAGTATTTTAGAAGAGGGACAAAAAAAAATACTTTTTGGGGGATTTTCTGTTTTTCGTTTTATTCAAATATAATTGTACATTTTGAAAGAAATAAAGAAGACTGTACCTCATATTGGGTGCACAGACATTTTTTTTTTTTCCTTTTTCCTTTTTGTTGTTTTCTGTTTTCAAACTTTTCAAGGAAAGAAAAAAAATGTTGATAAGATGAGCTAGAGGGCTCTTTTGTTTTGGTCACCTAAATACAAAAAAAAAAAATATCAAGGAATAGTGTGCGGACCTGGCTGTGCAAAGCTGTGTTCATTGCAGGTGTTCAGCACACAATATGACGCAATCAATCAATCAATCCAGCATTTTGTTGTCCCAAACACACGCAATGTGCAACTCAACCAAAGCTGGAAAATAAAAAAAATGGGGATTGCTTCCAGAGGAAACACAATTTTTAAAAAAGAATTTTATATTATCAGGCGACTGCCCAAGCATTACCACTGACATCTTCGCTTTGGTGAACAAAGCCACAACGCTAACGAAACTCTTTTATGGATACGCAACTTCCCTCCAACCGCGCCTTAAAAACCGCGCAATAAAAACGAAGTCCTAAGACAGGAAACCTCTTTCAATACCCCGTACTTCTACTACCAGGGAGATTGAATGAGTTTTTATGAAGTTTGAAAACTTGGTTGTATTAGTGTAGACACCCGAGGATGAACTCCACTATAAGAAGTTTCTTTTGCTATTTTTTGCTTGGTGCTCCAGGGGGAACCGGAAATTCTTACATACAGCCGAATTTTCAGTACTTTTCCCGGTTCTGACACTAAATTATGTCTTTTTTTTTTGGCGTTGTAACCATTAAAACAATGTGACAATCTTCAAATGAATAGGTAGAACTAACAGTTGTCTGTACAATGTGCCTCTGTGACTAAGCTGGGGGGGGGTGGGTGTGTAGATACTGCGAGCAAAACCTGTCTGTGACCCACATCCCTCCCCCCCAACAGAACGACTTCTGGTAAAACATGGTTAACGTTCCCGAAACAACAGTCTTAATGAAGAGGCATGAAAAGAAGAAAATTTTTTTTTAATTTTTAGACTACTACCACCTGATTGTTACCCCGCGTATAGGCCCGTATAGGCCCGTATAGGCCCGTAGAGGCCCGAAAAGGCCCGTATAGGCCCGTATAGGCCCGTATAGGCCCGTATAGGCCCGTATAGGCCCGTATAGGCCCGTATAGGCCCGTATAGGCCCGTATAGGCCCGTATAGGCCCGTATAGGCCCGTATAGGCCCGTATAGGCCCGTATAGGCCCGTATAGGCCCGTATAGGCCCGTATAGGCCCGTATAGGCCCGTATAGGCCCGTATAGGCCCGTATAGGCCCGTATCGGCCCGTATAGGCCAAACCCCACCCATTTTCCCCAGCCTTTACGCGCCTATACGCGGAGTAAAAATCGGGTGGTACTATCACAAGCAGCCACATTTTTTTTTTCTTCTTCACAGGAACCTTACGAGGTGTGAAGAAAAAGAGAAGAAAAAATAACGAAAGTAACATCCCCCGGTGTTAAATGGAGGAGAGTGTGTGGGGGGAAGGAAAAGTTGAACGATGAAATATGCCCTACATGCATATACACATCTAGTCGTTCAACAGATGCATATCAATAAATTGATATGCATAGGAGGAGGGATCAATAAAAATGTTCCCATCTTTCTTTAGTGCATGCACATCTTAAAAAAGAATGTTCATTAAATTAAGACACCAAGAGAAGGTATTATTTCAAATCGAAAGATGGGGTTTTGTCCACCAGCGGCTAAAAAAAAAAAGAGAAAATGAAAAGTGCAAACGTCTCCCCGTTCATCGGACGCAGGCACCAAAAAAATGGGTATAGGCTATAATAGGCTATAGTGAAGAAGCGAGAGGGGAAACGAAAGGAGAGAAGATTAAGATATAAAGAAAAGTTTATAAGATGATCCTAAGCCTCTCGTGCTTAGTCACCTTAAAACTTATAAAAGAAGAGGAGAGAAAAAAGGGGGTTGGTAAATATGAACCTAAACCTGGTGTTCAGTCGCCTAAATACAAAGACAAATAGGTACATCACTGTGTAACACATATCTTTTGAAGACCAGGGGTGGGCGGGCACCCTGGGGTTTTTTCCATTTTTTTGGATCGGGCACCCGGGTTTTTTCTAAGGATTTTTACAGGCAGTTTTTGGATTTTTCTGAGAACACGCTGCTCCCCTGCCGAAATATGTTCTCGTTTTTCCCTTTTCGGGGGGTTTTTTTGGCCTTTTTCGGGTTTTCCGAGTTTTTACCCTCACTGTCACGGGGTCATTTTGAAAAAAATGGGCAAATTCTTGGCTGATACACGTTTTGGTCATTACCACCAGCGAGTCGCTTAGCGGGGTTAAATTGAACTATGATTCTGGACCCACTGTAATGTGAACCGCCCCCTCGAAATTCAAGAAGGGGTCCTAAACCCGGGCGCGCTACGCGCTACGTGCACCCCGAATGTTCGGGATGAATATAAAACGGCGCCGCAGGCGAAAAAAATTAGGGTACAGTATAAAAAATGCAGCTTTACACCACAAAGCCACTCAGCGAATCCTTTTTTGCAGAGCAAAAAAGGGAAAATGGCGCCGCAGGCAATTTTTTTTATAAGGTGCAGCCCTGGGCGCCGCGGAATTATTTTTCTTTTTCGTTCCTCAGTGCCGTCAGGGCCTGCCCAAGTGCGCCAACGCAATGCACTTTGCTACCACCGTGGTGGCGAGCACTTGCAGCACTGCAAGAAGCAAGGTTCCCTCGACGTTTGCAGTCACACGCACCATACTGTATTATTATTTATTCTGTTATGCGGGAGGTGAAAGGGACGAGACCGAAGGAAGCGGGGTGAGACTTTTTTTGTTCATTATGGCTTGGTACCGCACTCCCCGGGCAGAGTGCGAGTTATTCTCAGCCACACGGGGCCCGGCCCGACCCCTCAGACTTTTTCCCCTAAGAAAAACCCTTAGAAAAATAAAATTTCCCCGTATAAAATCCTTAGAAAAAATAATTTTTCCCCCGTGTAAAATCCTTAGAAAAAATAAAATAAAATCAAAATCGGGCCCCGGGCACCCACTTTAGGCCCAGGCCTGTTGAAGACCGTTCCCCTTTTTTTTCCCTTGTTCACAGAAGACTCTCTGTTCTCTGGTATGAATTTATTCTTTTTTGAATAAAATTGTTGGAATAGTGTAGTAGCCACATTTGCAAGCTCCACCGTAAGTTTTTTGCCTGCTAGCTTCTTTAGGCTACTTGAGGTAGACAAATCGTACAGACACATGCTATCAATTTTATTTGATACATCCTGAGATGCCTCAAAGAAAAGGCGTTGTTTGATTCTAGACTACTATCACCAGATAGCACTGCAGTCATGGTTTTTCTTCACAGGATCCTTAAAAGAACCTCAGATTATTTTATCCAGGCACTCCGCTAGGTACTAAAGTTCTGTTGATTGTCAACAGAACTTTTTGAAAATGGGGAAAAAAAGAAAAAAAAAAAAAGTTCTGTTGAGTGGTTCAGACCCGTTCTACCTGTCAAAAAAGCTCAGGAGAAGAAGATATGGAGAGGTGAGTGCTCAAACGTCCCAAAAAAGTCAAAATCGGGCGTTGGTAAAAAAAAAAGTTGCGTACCGTGCGCCTGCGGCGCAAGCATGTACCCCACCAACGTGGACCATCAACAGAATATTTTCAAAATCGGAAATCCTAGCGGAGAGCCTGATTTTATCTCAAAAAGAGAAAAAAAGAAAAAAAAAAAAAAGGAACTTCGCAAAGAAAAGAAAATCGCAGATTCATTTAAGGATTTCTTTTTGGATAGGGAGAGTTTTTGCAGAAGAGAGAGAGAGAGAGCAATATTGAAGATAATTGCACAAAAAACAAACAAACAAAAAAAAAAAAAGATTTGTTTAAAATTCTCATCAAAGAAAGGGAAGGAAGGGCGGTGGTGACCAGGGTATTAGCTTGGTCAGAATTAGGTACCCCCGTATACTTTATTTACACCGGATACTTCAATTGGTTCTCCCCAGTAAGCCAAAAAAGAGAAAAAAATAGAAACAAAAAATGCACACTTGGTGAAGGTGCCTCTCGTCCACACACATCTTGAAAGAAAAAAAAAAGAGGGGGAAAACGTAGTCTAGGGGATACGTGGAGGGGACTATTTGAAGTAATAAATGAAATGTAAAAACACGACGAAATCGAAGTCAGCGTGGGAAGGGGGAGGGAGGGAAGGGAAAGGGAAAGGAGCTTTTTTTTCACTATTGATAACGTTCGGTTTCCCCCTCTGTAGCCAAAGTTTTTTTTTTTTTTTCAAAAAAAAAAAAAAAAAAAAAAAAAAAAAAACTTGGATTTTTTTGTATTGGTGTAGACACCTGAGGATGAGCTCCACTATATATCCCCATGAACTGACTTTGGACTCCGGTTGCGAGTCTCTTGATTTGTGTATTGAAAGCGTGGCTGCAATGTGCAGATCCAGGGATCTGCTCCGCTTGCTACCGTTCAGTTTGTGTTGTATCGACAATCGCCTAAGGACCTGCTTGGGGAACCTAGGGTCTGTACTCAATGTTGGCCAAAGCCTTTTTTTGTACTACTCAAGGATAGACGTCAGTTGTCCTGAACCCTTGAGAGCAACTTTTTTTTATATGAAAAACCCCTTACCAGGCAAAGCTTCTCTCGAAGTGTCAAACACTGCGGTACTGCTTTCCTGTCGCAAGGGGGGGTTGTTTGTAGGTTACGGCTTTTGAGACCGCCCTTGTGGTAAAAGATGAAGTGTAGTGGAGGGAAAAAACACGTGAGTGGGGGGTACAGCCCGCACACCTCCCCCAAGGTGTGGCAGAGTACATGGACTCTGGGCTGTCAGCCGTTTTCTTTTTTGTTGCTTTTTTTGTGCGGATGTAGTTGGGGCAGAAGTGGAATCGATGATGTCTTTTGAAAAAAGAAAAATGTGACTCGGTTAATGGACTGAGCCATGTTGCAGTGCTGCCGGTGATACAGTCTAGGTACATTCAGTGAAAGCTTCAAATCGTGAACACAAAAAATGTGCAATTAAAATCAATGAGCCTGTCTGAATCTAGCCTAACTGTAGTTGGTGTGGTTTTTCTTTCTTGGAAATTCTTTAGGGTTTTTTTAAAATAGACGTTGCGTTTCAAAAAAAAAAAAATGTGTGCAACTCTCTCACGGGATAAAAAAGGAAGTATTTAAAAAAATAATAAAATGTGCATCACGGGCACGGACATGTTTAAAAGAAAATTCCACAGATGAATGTGACTCTCGTGCACAACACATCTTTCATAAAAGAGAGACACACATGCGAGGCGGAGAGAGAGAGAGAGAGAGAGATGTAACAGCACCGTCAGCAAGAGCAATTCTCTTAGCATGACGGAGCACTAGAAAACCGCACAAAAAAAAAAAATAATAAAGGGGGGTGGAGGTATCTAGTAAAGTTGATAGTGCAAAAAAAAAAAAAAAGAAGAAAAAAAAAAATAAAAAAACAACAACTCTGCGTAGCAGGCACTCACTTTACTAAATAGTAGGTAAACGTGAAAAGAACAAATTCATACACTTTCAAATAAAAATTTGAAAGCATTGGGGAAGTGTATAAAAAACAACAACAACCGAGAAAAGAAGAGAAAAAAAAATGCGGATTTTTCTGCAAAGGCTAAAAAATAGAAAACTGACTTCAGGTTTTTCTTTTTTGTGCTCCGCAATCTGTTGTACTTTTTTTGTTTTGTATCGACAACCACCTACCGAGGTAGATTATGTTCACAGTGAAGACCCGAAAAGGGGGGGTTTTTTTTTCCACTGAAGTATGGCGATGGTTAAAAGAGAAGTCGAAAGTGCAAACGCCTCACCGTACACCGGCGGACGCATGGGGGCACTGGTTCTCCGCGGGGTATCTAATTCCCCAGAGAGCACTTCATGTTTAAAAAAAATGTAAACAAAAGCTGGGAATGCACATCAGTCGATTCTATTTCCAAATAAAACTTGGCATTTAAATACAAAACGAAATTCTTAAAATCGGACAAAAAAAATAGTTTTGGGAGAGAGAGAGAGAGAGTAACATGATATACTACCAGAATACATCTTTTAAAGAGAAAAAAGATGGTACATTGATTCAATGAAAACTTCGACAATGAA
The DNA here is from genome assembly GCA_964035575.1 of Rhynchopus sp. YZ270_cl-10. Classification (NCBI taxonomy): domain Eukaryota; phylum Euglenozoa; class Diplonemea; order Diplonemida; family Diplonemidae; genus Rhynchopus; species Rhynchopus sp. YZ270_cl-10. Next base: position 518,153 of record OZ037866.1, on the reverse strand, counting down.
AAGAGAGGAAACCCCGTTTCCTTATGTTTATTGCAGCCCAATTAATATTTCATTATACTATCTATTCTACTGAATAGAAGGTATAATAGGGTGCACTAAATGTACCCAAATTATTTAAAAAAAAAACGGTATCGCGGTGGGGGTTTAGACGGGAGAGATTGTCCGCAAAAACCCCCATTCCCTTCCCCGGCTGCACAAAACAAAAAAAATCTTGTATTTAGTGTAACCGAGGATGAGCTCCACTATTTTTTGTTTTCTTTTGTTTTCAAGATTGAGAACATATTCGCGCTCTTTTTTATCTGGGGGTTTTTTTTTTCTTCTTGGTAGCTCGCAATTTAGAGAGAGCGGGAGGTTATATAAGCACAAACGCACTGCGCGAATGGAGACAGAAAATCACTCTTTATTACAGAAAAACAATGTTTAAAGCCACAATCATCTGAAAAAAAGCGAGGTTGAGACAGCATTGCTGAATATCCACTAAATTTTAGATACTGGCACGTGAATGAAAAGCAAATAAAAAAAATCTGAAAAATCTGAACATTATGACGTCTCTGTACCATTAGTAAGCAACATCTTTTTTTTTTTTTTTTGATAAATTGTTGGAGTAGTGTAGTTGCCTCGGTTGTGTTGCCACATTTTGTGCAATCTCCACTTTTTTTAGGGGTTGGGTGAAAAAATGATACACCTAAGCATTCTCATAAAAGGGTTAATCGAAGCGGCGAACGGGGTGAAAAAAAATACAGGTAGATGGTCTTGTTTTTTTAGCGTTCGCCAAAAAATTAAAAAAACAAGAAACAAGGCAGGAATTCCTCGCACAGATTACGAAGCTTTTACACTTCTTTTATCTCTGTTTTTTTTTGTTCGGTGTATGTAGGGTGCGAGACAAAGGCAGGGGCTGATGCAGCCCAGGCCATGTGTCCTGCAACCCACGCCCCCATGATTTTGAGGAGGTAATAAAAGAGAAGTTGAAAAGTGCAAAAACGCCCTCACCGTTCATCGGAAAGCAAGGCATTGGTTCTCCGCAGGGGTTATCGAACCCCCAGAGAGGCACTTCTTCATTGGCATGCACACGGTTACCACGAGGGAGGTTGTAAGCAATAAAGTAAAAAAAGGGGGAGAGGGATAATTGCTGTCGCACCACATCACGAATACCCATATACGAGAATTAGCAGTAGCGTGAGAGCAAATTCCCTCGAGAAAAGGCAGGGTTTTTTCTAGGGGGAGCGGGGGGGGACGGCGTCCCCCCCCAGATTTTGGGGGGAAATTCGTCCCCCCCCGGGGGGGGACGAATTTTGACTTGGGAAAAAAGGATATGGGGGGTGGTTGGGGGTCACCCGCACAGACCCCCATTTGGGACACCACGTACGTAACCTGCACCAGAAAAAAAAAGGGGGGGCAGGGAGTCGAGCGCGTCTTATCCCCTTCCTGGCATCATTGTGAAGAGGATATAGCGAGGTGAAGTTTCAGACCGTGCCCCCAATTCACTCAATCTTTGCACCATTTGACGTACCGAACAAAGAGTGAGAATAAGGGATCGGCAAAAATAAAAAAAGTAGCGTACCGTGCGCCTGCGGCGCAGCTCAAAACTTATGAGCGGAATACCACAGCCCTCTACCATAGTTTGGCTGTAAAAATGTTCAATTTTAGGTCACAATTTTTTGAAATGTTGCGTACCGTGGCTTCGTCAAAAAGTTCTGATATCATGACCGCCGTTTCTTCTTGTATTGAGGGAAGGTTCCGTGGAACATGAGAAAAAGGGTTGGTTTGGTTCTTGATGTACGTTACCATCCACGTTATCACGTATTTACGTGAAATGAACGGACTTTTTTGCGCGGAGCCGGAAAAATTTTGACCCCTTTTTGGACATATCTTCACGGTTTTGGAAAAAAATTCCATGAAGATAAGCGGAAACCCTGCTTGCACCTGCGAAAAAAAAAATTTTTTGGGTGGGTTTTTTGCGTCCCCCCCCAGATCAGAAAAAAAAAATCCTAGAAAAAACCCTGAAAGGAGAGGAAAAAAAAAAGGGGTTTTGTTAGATGAACCTAAGCCTCGTCTTGCGTAGTTCACCAAATAAAACAGTGAATGAGCATCTGGTACAAAAAAAAAAAAAAAAAAGAGAAGAAGAAAAAAGAAAGAAAAGAAAGAAACTGAGACTGTCTAAGTTCACCCCCAATTCTTGTTCTCGGCCCTTATTGGGGCCTCGATTTGTATTGGTGGAGTTGTGTATTTTACAAAGAGAAATGTTTGAAAGAAAACAGAGCTTCTATTTTTGGCTACAACGTGAAGTTAACATTGTGTTTGTTTTTTTTGCGCCAAAAACTGAAACCAAAACCTTTTGGGAAGGAGATGAGTATAGTCACAGATACTGACAGATCTTCTAGATCTGGGAGAAAAAATTGAAATACCAGATCTCAATTTTTCTCCCAGATCTGGCAAGATCTGGCCAGATCTAGAAACCATATTTACCATCTGGAAAATGAGGCCAGATCTGGGATATTGGCCCCCCCATATCTGGCCAGATCTGGCAGTATCCATGATTGGTGCAGTTCTAATCTTTTTCCTGGTGAGAAAAAAAAATGATTTAAAAAGAGAGTGGGTGATATAGAAGAGATTATGAGATGAATCTAAGCCTCGTTGTGCTTAGACAACTACTCAGGGGGAAAAATGAAAAACTTTGAAAGATGAATGTGCCTCCCATGCACACACCCACCTCTGATGTTCCCTGAAATTTAGGGTTAATGGTGCTCCGGGAGGGGTCGATATTGACAGGTCGTTGACTGACTTCCGAAAGCACCAGTTAAAAGTGGTTTTAATACCACCAAACTCCACTAAACTCCAAATTTCATGCAAAAATCAGGTGGCAGATCTAATATAAAAAGGGTATCGACAAATTACCCTGCACGTTCAGGATGTCAAACTCACTCTTTTTGAGGTGTCGACACTCACTTTACACCAACTAGGTAAAGATCGCGTGCTCAATGTTGGAAACCTACTGAAGGATAAGACGCAGGTTGTCCTTATTTTATTTTTCAGATATTTTTTAAAAAAATAAGAGAAGTGGAAAATGCAAAAAACGCCTCATCGTTTATCGGCGGGACGCAAAAAGCACTAAATAATAACAATAACAAAGAGAAATTGATAGTGCAAACGCCTCTGGGACGCAGAGCACTGTAATAATAAAAAAATCACAACGAGCAACCGCCTGCGATTTTCGCATTTTTTTTATTATTTCTTTCTTCCCTCAACCAAGAAATGATGAGGCAGGAAAGAAGGCAGTCGTTTTTTTTTTTAGTGTAGTTTGACGGGGGAGAAAAAGAAAATGGAATCAATACACTTTATACGTTCGTTCGAAATATATATTTTTTTCCCTCAGAGGGGAAGTACCTCAAGCAAAATCTAATTTCTTGGGTGTTCAAAATAAATGTAGTAAAGTAGAAACCGCAAAACAACGCCTCTGTGGACGTAGAGACATTGAATTTTTTTTTTTTTGATAAATTGTTGGAGTAGTGTAGTTGCCTCGGTTGTGTTGCCACATTTTGTGCAATCTCCACTTTCCTTTTTTTCTGTGGTGATTTATCGACGGTGTCAACCAAAAAAAAAAGGTTGATAGTTGATATGATGAACCTCAGCCTCTCTTACTTAGATACCTTTAGAAAAAGAAAATAGGAAAGAAAAAAAAAAGAAGAAGTTGAAAGTGCAAAACGCCTCACCGTTCATCGGAGGACGCAGGGCGCTAAGAAAAAAGAAGGGGGGGGAAAAGAAAAGGAAAAAAGAAAAGAAACTATCGGGAATGGGAGAGTTCGAGGAGGAGGGAATTTCAACGGATTTTTTGTTCTTGAAAAACTTGGTTGGATTAGTTTGGGGGGGATGCGGGTTTAGAGATTTGAGTAAAATGGAAGGGAAAAAAAAATTGTAAGATGAATATGCTTTGTACACACACATCAGAAAGTTGACTTGAAATACAAAGCCCTCTCGTGAACAGTGTACCTTATGAAGTGTGAGGAGTGGAAATTAAACGGGGGGTGTGTGGGGACCGCAACCTATCATGCATTGTCCAAAAAAAAAAAAATTATGAATACCATGGAGAAAAAGCATGGAATACATTAGCCATCATCGCCACAGAAACATACCCAGAAAAGAAAAATTGACTTGAAATACGACAAACCTTCTCATGACAATGTACCTTGGTGCATTGAGCAGTGCACCGCGGGTGGACCCCCCAACCCAGTGTTGGTTTAGTACAGCGCCCCAAAAGTTTAGTACAGGTTTAATACAAGTTTTTATTTTCGGAAATATTGTCCCTCTGCACAAATCCTACAGCGACGTTGGAAATATGGGTTCTATATTTTCGGCTACTTTACAGCCAATTTTGCATGTACCGGGTAACATTATAATATTTGGCACAGAAATATTAGAATGTACACAAATCGTGGGTAAAATCCGAAATAGAAATATTATAATTTTTTCGGCCAAAAAAAAATTTTTTTTGACCATGTCGCAGAGTGAAAAATAGACCGAAATTTTCGATTTTGGTGTTGCAAAATTTTTCGAAAATCCTGAAAAGTGCCCAAAAACACGTGAAAACACATGTATAGGCACCCCAGCATTGCCCAGGCTTGGTGAAAATTTTTCCTGCATGGGGGCCCTCCGGGCCCCCAGGACCCATTGCGACCCGATTGGTTCACGTTACTGAAAAAATTGTTCCCTAAGACACACACGTGGTTAACATACCCCTGAAAAACACCCTACATCCACATAACCAAAGTGACAAAGTGTTCCAGCTACCCCCATCCCCCACGTCGGTAAATATCATCATATAAATGAATCTGAACCCCTCTCCTTCCAGCACACCAACATACACATTTTGACACACAAGAACTGTACCATAACAGGGGTTTTTTGACACACAGAATACGAGCGGATTTGTGCGTCGGGACAATATTACCGAAAATGAAAATATGAATTTTCTGGAAATATAGCACCATATTTCCTTCGGTACCCCCAATGCTGCTTCGGTCGACGATTTCCCTCGCCTTCGGCGAGGGAAATCGTATCCCTCAGCAGCATTGGGGGTACCTCAGGAAATATGAGTACTATATTTCCAGAAAAAATATACTAAATACAAGTTTAGTACAGTTTAGTACAGTTTAGTACACCTGTTTTAAACACCCTTGTATTAAACCTGCCAACACTGCCCCAACCATGCAGTCCTACAATCCATTTCGAGGGTATACATCTGATTATTAGCACACAGACTTGATCTGTGTGCAAGCCCGCAGGAGTATCTGCCCTATCAGCTTTTGACGGTAGTGTAGTGGACTACCGTGGCTGTGTGGACCACAGACAATATAAGGTGTACAATAACCATAGGCACCTCCCACACATCACGAACCCCCTTACGCAACGGTGAAAATACATGAGTGTGGTTTACTTCGTGGCTTTTCACCGTTGTAAAACCAAACGGTGGGGGGGAAAAAACCACAAAAAGGAAAACCACACAAAAAAATCAAGTCATTTACTTCACCCCTCGTTTTATCTCTCTGCTGTATGCCTTACCAACCTCCTCTCAAAAGCACTCAATGGATGGATGGACCTAGTATTACACTAAATATAATCGAATTGTTTGTGGGATTTTCTTTTCTTTCTTCAAAAAACCCCATTTCCAAAAAAGAATGGTGGTTGCTGATGCAGGCACCTCCAACTGACGTACGATGCCAGCCATCCGGATGAAAGCATAAAAAAAAGGGGCTATTTTATTACAGTGCTGTGAATAATACACCCATACTGTAAAACTATGGCCCATCCCATACCTTTTAGAAAAGAGGAAAAGAAATAATGCTCGGAAGATGGTCCTAAGCCTCTCATTGCTTGGGAACCAAAAAACCGAGAAAAAAAATCAAGAGGGGGAAGGTTGGTAAGATGAGCCTAGGCCTCACAGCGCTTGGGCTTTTTGTTTGTGCGCAAAGTGTGTAATAAATATTCTGTGGTGATAATATTACTGCAATACGCTCCCACTGACTACCTGGCTGTGAAGAGGAAACCTCTTTGAGGCCAAAAAAAAAAAAAAAAAAAGTGTCACTTTGTCATTCCCTCACCCCCCTTCTTGTAGTTGTTTGATGCGTTGACGCTTCCACACTAAAAATCACCTGTTGGGTGGTGGTGTTGCGGAGCACGGTTGGGTGAGTGAACGACGTTGACACTTTCCGCTCACAAAGTAGTGTGCGTAAAGAAAGAAAGACAAACCACTGCTAGTGTGTAAACAAAAAGCCTCCCAAAAACTTATACAAGTCATTCCTTGTCTGTGACAAAAAAAAGACAGCATATAACAGAGAGAATAGGTGAATTAGCAAAACTAAAAAAAAAAGAGAATTTTTTTGCAACAATACTTCAGGGGTGGAGGGAAGGGGTTTAAAAAAAAAAAAAGGCAATAAAATGAAAAGAAAAGAAAAGAGAAAAAATAAATAAACAAATAAACAAATACATAGAAAGAAGAGGGGGAAAAAAACCGTGCTAAAATTGGCAGAGTGAATGCCAAAAAAATAATCAATAAAATGAATGCTTTAAAAAAAAGAATGGAAGCTGGAGGGGAAAGCAGGGTGAGGGAAGTAGACTCGAGGGATAGTAATGGGTTTGTTTTTTTGTTTTTTTTTGTTTTTTTTTGGATTTTTTTTTGAAAACCAAAACAGGAGAGGTTCTTTGAGTCATAAGAATCATGCAAGGCACGATAAAATCAAAACTATTGGGGGAGCAGGTTATGGGGTGTGTTCCTCCGACTAAACGGTGAGGCCTTTTTAAAAAAGCTATTTTATTCTTTAAAGGGGCAGAAAGGCTTTTAAAAGATATTATTATTGAGCGAAGTAGTGTGCAGGGATAGGACATACGATAAACACACACACACACACACACACACACACACACACACACACACACACACACACACACACACACACACACACACACACACACACACACACACACACACACACACACACACACACACACACACACACACACACACACACACACACACACACACACACACACACACACACACACACACACACACACACACACACACACACACACACACACACACACACACACACACACACACACACACACACATTGGGGCCATTCTGTGCAAGAACTACCCCTAATATAGTTATCAAACACACAAAATACGATGTATACACACGCGACACATGGTATTATTACCCGCTCATAAAAAAGCTTTGCTTTTTTTTTTGCCTGTTTTTTAACAAAAAACAAAATTATGGTGTGATCACCCAAACGGATTATCCGTGGTTCCCCCGTGGTTCTCCCGAAGGTGCTCCGCAAATCTTAATATAGCCCGAAACAGTTCTCCGTGGGTTGTCCGTGGGTTCTCCGTACCCCCTGAATCACACCAAATTACCTTTTTTTCCCCCTCTTTGAAATCTTGGTTGTATCAGCACAGACCTAAAGGATCTGATATACTGTACTTTTTTATTCTTTTTTTTTGAAAAATTGTTGGAATAGTGTAGTTGCCATTCAAGCGTCCACTGTCAATTTTTTTTTTTTTGTTGTGTCGACAACCACCTGCTAGTGCAGGATCTTTTTTTTTGCAAATTTTCCTAACTGCGTTAGTGACATGCAGCTTGCTGTCACTCGGTTTTTTGTTGTTGTTATTGTTGTTGAATCGACGCAATGAGGTGGGTTCTCTCCCAAACGATGTCACCTAAAAAAAAGGGGGAGGGGAGATGGGGTTAGGAACTTACAGACAGCACACCTCATCCCTAAAGAGGGTGGCAGAGATGAGACATAAACCTCTGGTCTGACACCTTTGTTGTTGTCAGTGGTCGCGCTAATTATGGGAAAAAATGGGGAAAAAATGGATTTCGGGTACGGAAAAACGTTCCTTGAAAAGGTTAGCTGGGGAGGCCCGGAAACCCCGTTTTGTGGCATTTCCGGGCCAATCCCGGCTTGTGGTGGGGTATATACGGAAAAATGGACAAAATTTTAGTGACTTAAATTTTCGCAAAATATGAACCCATACTCGTAAACAAGGGTCATTTTCAGGAAAATTCGGAAAATTCCGAGATTTGGAAGCAATTTTTCTCCTGAAAATCAGTGGGTTTTCAGCCCCAAAACATACCGCGATTGGAATTTCCGGAATCCGTCCGCGCTGTGGTGGGGTCACTTTGCCGAAATGGCCAATTTTTTGGTTTTGGTCAAAATCCATGTGGGTAAAGAGGGCCAATGTAAATCCCACAACCAGATTTTCTCTCCCTGATCCTGACGTCTTGCAACATGAAAATGCGCGAAAACACCGGCATTTGCATTTCCGGAATTCGTCCGTTCTGTGGTGGGGTCAATTTGCCGAAATGGACAAGTTCTTGGTTTTGGTCAAAACCCGTCAGTGTAAGGTAAAGGGGGCAAGTGTTTGCCTGTAGAAACTGGAAGGGAACAGGCAGCGCCGCAGGCGCACGGTAACCAACTTTTTTTTTTTTTCCTTTTCTTTTTTCTCCTCTTTCTTTTGACTTTCCGAGCCAATTGCGTTCCACGGCGGGGTCACATGTATATGCAAGTCCACTATGTGGTGGTCTTACTCAACAATATTAGAACTTCTGGTTTCTTAATGAAATCCCCGTACTGCAAAAAAAAAACGTTCCTACCAAAACCCCCAAAAATCCCGGGATGAGGGATGGACTTTAGCGCGAGCTCTGGTTGTTGTGGTTTGTTTTTTTTTTTTTCCGATTTATTTCTTTGATTTAATTTGTTAGAAATAGTGCAGTTGGCATTTGTGTGTGCAAAGCTTTACACTTTCAAAAAAAAGAAGAAAAAAAAAAAGGAAAAGATATGTTCCTATTGAAGGCACCTCCAACTGACCCACGCTTAATGCCAGCCTCAGATGAAGGTACAAAGATACCTTTAAAAAAAGGGGGGTTGGAAAATTGCATCCCAACTATGATAACTACAAAAAATAGAAAACGACTTCAGGATATGACAGCTAAATGAAATAAAGAAAACACTTTTTTTCGTTTATCGCACCACAACAACAAAAATCCCCCCTTCGAGGTTCACTAAGTATGAGTATTCAGACGGGAGGGCTCCCTCTCTCTGTCTGACCCAACTAAGAGAATCGATGATTAAGAAAAAGCAAAAAAAAAAAATAGGGGGGTCAATACGATACAAAAGCCTCTCATTCCCTTTAAGGAGAAGTTGAAAGTGCAAAACGAACCAAAAAAAAATGATTAAATTCATCTACTTTCAAATTCATTGAAAAAGAATAGTATAAGAGAGTGTATCTTGGAATCAAAAAAAAAGAATTATTTTCGTAAACGAAAAGGCAAAGAAAAGAAATAAATGACAAAAAAAAAGGATGGCTATGCCTAACATTGCACACAAATAATATATTATTAAACCCTCCAAACAACACAAACCTCACAACACAATACCTAAGAAGGGGGGGAAAAAGTCGGAAATACAAACCCCTCAGTGGGAATGCTGTACACAGACAAAACACAGTCTCATGCAGAAAAAAACCATACACCCCCCTTCCTACCCATTATTTCAAAGAAAATTTAAATGTAAGTAATCCTGCTGGAACCCCCTAGCCCTCTCGCGGACCGGAGAGATTGTGAGTTTACTGGGAGGAATCCTTGTAAGGGTTCTTTGTTTGCTGGGGATTGTGATGCGGTGCTGTGGATGGAAGTTGCGACGTTGAGTGGTTCGTAGAGACCGCTTTCGGAGCTCTTTGTGCTTGAGAATTCGATGAGGCTGGTGGGGGACCTGCGTGGTGGGAGCAGTGCCGCAGACGAAAGGATGTTCTGCTCTGCCAACGCATCGCCACCCACAGGGCCTACCTCCGCCAGCATCACGTTCTCCTTGCTCTCCTGCTGTCTGTTCATATCTCTTGCCCCAGATTTTCTTCCCATCCAAATATCCGTTCCATAAACCAATATGTCAAAAACTGCCTTCACAGCGGTCAGCACCGTTGTAACCAACAGAAGCACTCCAGCTGCAGAATATATAGCGGAATCTCCAGCAATTTCACCACCAATTCCAATGGTCATAAGCAGAACGGCGACAAACATAAGACCTGCAATGAGCCCCATCATGACAGCATCGAAAAGAGAAAGATAGGGACGAACAACCAGGAGCAGGATGAAGAACAGTCCGAAGACTGCAGTGAAGATGCCGTTCCGTGTGTTGCACTCCCCTGGGGATCCAGGCTGCCAGATGGACAGCACGCCAATGGCAACCATGATGGCACACTCAACAATCACCCACCACGTCCTCCCCTCCTTATACGACTCAAACACCACACCGTACTGCTCCACGAAGTATGAGTCCTCCCCTTGGCTCACCCAAATGCGGTCTCCAAACGCAAACAGATAGAGGGTCCGTTTAAACCCGGTGTACGTTTTGACGTCTTTCTCGCCGTCCATGGAGCCAACGTGGAGTGCTGGGTCGGGGAGTGTCGTTGCGCGTTTGGTAAGGTTCCTGCAGACAAGGCCCCACACAACAAAGGGGGAGAGGACACAGGCGATGAGGAGGAACAGTGCGTACGAGGCGGCGAAGTCGCTGAAGGTGGGGGGAAGGCCTAGCTTGGCGGCGACGAGGGAAGTGCCGGGGAGGATGAACATGAAAGGGATGAAGATCATGCCTGGGGTGCGGCAATTGCCCAGGGCACGGCCAAAGGGCATGTCAAAGACAAGCTTCACAGCGAACGCAAGCCCCACCAAGATCCCAGCGGCGGCCAGAACAATGAGCGGGTTCAGCACCGACGCCGCAGTGAAGAAGCGCATGTTCCCCCCACCAAAGCCAATGGTGGTAGGATGGAACTCCCAGTCCAGCATCTTCCCCTCTTCAAGGTCAATGTCCTCCACCTGGCATCCAAAGTTCGCCAGCACCGCAAGCTTCCCGCCGGTCGCAACAGCGGCACCCGACATCGAGGCAAGCCCAGTCCCGCTGACGACGCTTGTGCCCGTCTTGATCTCCTCCTGCTGTTTGGAAGGAAGGATGCTCGTGGTCGGTGCAGGCGTCTCAGCCAGCGTCAGGTCCGGTTCTGCAGTCGGTGCGTCGGTGGGTACCGTGGTCGGGGCAGTCGTTGGTGGTGCCTCTGTTGTGGGCGGTGCCGGTGTCGGTGCTGCGCTCTGCGGTGTGAACGTGGCACTCACAATAGGTGGCTTCGTTGCTGGTGCCTCCGTCTCCACCGCAGGCTGCAGAGTGACTGCAGGTGCGAGAGTAGGAGCGACGACAGGGGCAAACGTCCTTGGTGCCATCGTGCGTGGTGCGTCTGTAACCGGTGCTGCTGTCGGCGGTGAGTCGGTGGGAACCAATGTCGGGGCAATGGTCGCAGGTGCTGTCGTCAGGGGTGCTGTCGTTAGTGGTGCCGTTGTCAGTGGTGCAGTGGTCAACGGTGCGTCTGTAGGCGGTGCATCTGTTGGGGCAATGGTCGCAGGTGCAGGTGTCGGTGGGATGCCGGGGTACGGCGTCGGTGGCGCATTTGTGTCTGGTGCTGTTGTATCGGGTGCAGTGGTCGGAGCTATCGTGTCTGGTGCCACCGTGAGCGGTGCTGTCGTGAGGGGTGCTGCTGTTGGCACAGCAGTCGGAATAGCTGTTGGTGCTGCTGTCGGTGCAATTGTATCGGGGGCAGGTGTGGGCGGAATTCCAGGGAATGGTGTTGGTGGCGCGTCTGTGTCAGGCGCAGGTGTTGGCGGTGCATCTGTGTCAGGTGCAAGTGTCGGTGGCGCATCTGTGTCAGGTGCGAGCGTTGGTGGTGCATCTGTGTCAGGTGCAGGTGTCGGTGGTGCGTCTGTGTCAGGTGCGAGTGTTGGTGGTGCATCTGTGTCCGGTGCGGGTGTTGGCGGTGCATCTGTGTCAGGTGCAAGTGTCGGTGGTGCATCTGTGTCAGGTGCGAGTGTTGGTGGCGCATCTGTGTCAGGTGCGAGTGTTGGTGGCGCATCTGTGTCAGGTGCAGGTGTCGGTGGTGCGTCTGTGTCAGGTGCGAGTGTTGGTGGTGCATTTGTGTCAGGTGCGGGTGTTGGCGGTGCATCTGTGTCAGGTGCAAGTGTCGGTGGTGCATCTGTGTCAGGTGCGAGTGTTGGTGGCGCATCTGTGTCAGGTGCAGGTGTCGGTGGTGCGTCTGTGTCAGGTGCGAGTGTTGGTGGTGCATCTGTGTCCGGTGCGGGTGTTGGCGGTGCATCGGTGTCAGGTGCAACTGTCGGAGGTGCGTCTGTGTCAGGTGCGAGTGTTGGTGGTGCATTTGTGTCCGGTGCAGGTGTTGGTGGTGCATCTGTGTCAGGTGCAAGTGTCGGTGGTGCGTCTGTGTCAGGTGCGGGTGTTGGCGGTGCATCTGTGTCAGGCGCAGGTGTTGGTGGTGCATCTGTGTCAGGTGCAGGTGTCGGTGGTGCGTCTGTGTCAGGTGCGGGTGTTGGTGGTGCATCTGTGTCCGGTACAGGTGTTGGTGGTGCGTCTGTGTCAGGGGCAGGTGTCGGAGGTGCACCTGCAAGATTGGCCAAATCCGTTGGACAGTCAGCGTTCATCGTACACTGAACGTTGGTCGGGTCGGGGCTACCTTTGGTATATCCACTGCATGACTGCGCCGCATTGCACACCACTGTACACTGTGGCGCAGAACCGCAGCCGAGGGATGCACCCTTACAAGTACCCGAAGCCGTGCATTTGACATGACAGTCGCCATTCCCGCACTGCACGACGTTAGACTCACATGCTTGAGCACCATCGCAATCCATGGTGCAAGCATTTGCATCTTCGCAGTTCAAGTTGAGTGAGGCACAAGCTTGGCTTGCACTGCATGTAACGGTGAGCGGCCCCGTGCGTGGCATACCACCTAACACTGTCATGGACTGACAGGATTGCTGGTCTTTGCATTCCAGATCGCATTTGGATGCGACATTGCAGTCCAATGCGGCCGATTGGCATGACTGCGACCCAGAACAGACCATCTTGCACGACCCACCTTCACACACCTGCGAGACGCCCTGGCATGACTGCTGCCCACTGCACGTCAGATCCCAGTTGGCATCTCCGCTGGGACTATATTGAATACTCAGGCCAGAGCAAGACTGCGAACCTGGGCATGTTATGTCAGTATCGGGGCCCGGGGTCACTTTCATATCAAGGCAAGATTGTTGGTCGCTGCAGTCGACACTGAGCTTCCCGTTGCCGGACTTGACTTCCGAAGAAAAGCATCCCTTCTGCGCTGTGCAGGTCAGGTCGCAGTTACCACCGCCGCTCGGGCAGTTTATGACGGTTGCTCCCGTACAGCTTTTGCAGTCGACGTCGAGACTGGCGGCGGCTGATTGTCCTGCTGGCTGATTGATTTTGATGTTAGCGCAGGCGGAATCCGTTGAACCACACTTCACAACGCACTCAGCAGTGACGGGGCAGGTGATGATTGCACTGTCGCACGCACCCAGCCCGGTGCAGTCAATTGTGCACTTTGCGTTTGCGTGGCAGTTGATTGGACACTGCTTGCAGCTGAACATGTCTGAACATGTCAACGTATCCTCTGTAGCCCCGAAGTCAAGAGTGTTAGGAGTACCACCAGTGCACCCCGTACCAGAAGGTCCAGATGCCAATCCATTCGCCCCTGCAAAGCAGGCAGCGAGGAACAACAAACGCATCGTCCCACTCAGCGCAGCAGCAAAGGGGGAGGGGGAGGGGGGGGTGAAAAAAAAAAGGGGTAACCTTAAAACAGAATGTGTTAAACTTAAAAAAAAATGACCCTGTCGTGTGTGAGGTGTGGGGTGGGTTGGGTTTCAGTGGCCATTTAAAATAACTATTTTCTGGTATCAAAAAAGAAAAAAAAGGGGGGGCAGCCTTTTTGAGTAGCTAAGTATAGTATTTCTGAGTCGTCGTGGAGTTACGCTTTTGACTCATAGGGGGGGAAAGGAAGGGGGGGAAAAAGAAACCCTTTTTTTCAGATAAAGACGCATAGGTTCGGCTGCTGGGTTTCGTTTTTTAATTTTTATTTTTATTGTCTAGAGCAGGGTGAGGGAAATGGACAGATACACACCACTCTTTTTGTTGTGTCAACAATCGCCTAAGGACCACACACCCTCCGTGCAATCCCACCTTGTTAAGATGAACTTCTAAAACACGGATTCCACTCCAAAAGACTAACACTGCTCCAGAGTGAAAGCGGCACAACTGACGTTTTAAAACCCAACACATCGTGCACACACAGAAAACGTTTTTTTATTTTGTCCAATAAATTGGCAGAACTTTTACAGATGCGAACTCGTGTCCTTCCCGATCCTGCACGACACTGTCACGCGCTCGACACCACCTGAACAAATAGAGAGCATTTTGAGTATCAAACGAAGCGCAAACAAGAGAAAAAAAAATTTAAACCTCCCCACGTCTACTATTTACATAGTTTTACCGCAAATATGTAGGTGAAACGTAAATAGTAGCCGAAATTTGTATCTTCGTAAATAGACAAAAAAACACACCAACCAACACACAACAATTTATCAACAACTTCATCCTCTCTCTCACATGCACACTTCTTCAATATACTCTTTAACCACCCTCTCTATCTACCCTATTTTTTCAATAAACCACACACATACCTGCTGGATGGTCGAACGTCGCCTTCACCTCGTCTCCTGGCGCAGTACCCATAATCTTTGCCACGGCTCCGGTGATGAGGATGTCACCCTTTTTGAGGGCACAGCCTTTTGCTAATAGCAGACGGATGGTCCTGTTGAGCTCTTGTACACCGTCGAGGGTGAAGGGGCCTTCCTTCTTTTTGGGACCTACGGACAACCACACTTGCTTTGATGCAAGCACGTTGGGGGATTCAACAAGGACACTGCGGGGGTCGAAGAGGGGCTGGAAGACCACAGCGGAGCACAACCCATAGTCGGCTATCTTCGCAAACCATGAGGCCTCCCCTTTCATGCACGGTGCAACCAATTCTATCGCGATTCCCATAGTCTCAATCTGCTGTACCGTCTCCTCAATGCTAAACATCGTGCCATCTGCCTTCGGTGTCACATCCCTCCCCAAGGTGAATGCCCACTCCGCCTCAGCCACTCCAGCACCTTGAGTCAAAAACGGCACCGTCACCTCGGCCCCATTCTCCACAATATTGTTCGCCATCAACGGTGCGGTAAAAGGTTCACTCAAACCGATCTTAGAAAAGCCGCCCTCAGGATTGTTCATGCCTACCTTCCACCCAACGCGGGTCTGTGGGTTTGATGCAAGGAGATGTTTGTGGACCTCTGTGATATCGTCCAGGGAACGTACAGAGTCGAAGGCAGCCTTATGCTCTGCAGCGCTGCAGGAGACCCCCGTGGTGCGGGCGGTGTTGATGATGGCAGCTACGTCCTGCATTGTAGAGTAGAAAGGGAGAGGGTTTGCTTGGTCCTGATTGATAAGGGGGTTGTGTGAAAGTATTTATTGTGCGTGTATGTGTGCTGAAGGTGTGCCGATAATAGGCACAGTTCAGGTAGATAATAGTGCGACTTATGCCCGGTTGTGTTGTGGGTAAAAACGGTACAAATTTTATGAAAAAAATTGTTGGAATAGTGTAGTTGTCTACCTATGCAACCACCTCCACTGTCACAGCTATATTTTATACCAAAATAGCTGATTTTCTTTCTCAGAATCCTCAAAAAAAGAGAAAATATTTGCTACAGAACACTCAAAAAAAATACTCCCTTTTTTTGCCTAACTCACAGAAAATAAGCCTTTAAATCTAAGTCCAATTTGGCTTTCTTACTCCTCCCCTTTCCATTCCTTTTTACCCCTCTCCCTGAAATGAGGAAAACCTGGAAAAAGCGCACCTCTTTTCGTTTATGAGAAATCCCCTTTTTTTTCAGGCATGTTTCGGTTTGAAGGGGGTGAAGGCCATGATGAAGGAGGCGGCAGCAAGGCAGCCCGACGCGTAGGCGGCTTGAAGTGCCCAGGATGCGAGCTGGAGGGTGCGCTGTCTGCGGTGTCGGAGGGCTGCACAGTGGGTTGCGACCATCTCGGCCCGCTCGCTGTGTAGTGCGGCGGCGTCACCGTCACCATCACAGTACGTTACAATGTCCGCAACAGCCGCACCAAAGGCCTCAGCAAACCACGCCTCCAACACCAAGCACAACACAAACCCAAACACCCCCACACCCACAAGAGCAACCCACGTCACCCTCTCACTCCCACAGCACCGTACCCGCCCCCTCCGCTCCCATACATGAGCTGGTAAAGGCATAAAAAGAAAAGTGTTCCCTCACACCCCCCCCTTCTTGTTTGATGCGTTGACTCTTCCACACGAATGGTACTACTTTCTGCTCACAAAGTAGTGTGCGTAAAACAATCGTAGTTGAATTTTGAAGTTGAAGCTTTGGGGGGGAAACAAATAGGGTTGGGATCTCTCTGTTTTGCGGGGGAGAGAAGAGAGAGAAGAGAGGATGGCTTAGTAAGAGAAAGGGAATAGGGGGGTGTAGAGGGGGGTTTCGGTTGCAGTTATTTTGACGCAGGCACCTCTTTGGCTGCTCACCTTCTTTTTTTCTGTGTAAGGTTAAAAAAAAAAGAGGGAAAAAAGTTTTGGTGGCGTAATTAAATCTAAGCCTGAGCCTTATGGTTTCATCCATCACCTAAAGAAAAAGACATCATTTCCCAACCCCCACCTCCAATTTTGACAATATCGTGCATTTCGAAGTGCACGAAGACCAATCTACCTAGAGAAACTCTAGCTCTCCAAGAGAGAAAAAAAAAGACATCATTTTCCCAACCCCACGCCACTCATCGCAACACCTTGTAGGCCTTTAGGATCTGCTCTGCTGCTGTGTGGTGGTTCATCTGGTGTCTTGCGGCTGTGGTGTAGTGTTTCCTGAGGGTGTGCACCTTTTCAGTGTCGCTGCTGAGGAGCTGGGCTATGAGCACCCTCAGGTCGAAGATGTCTTGCGGGAAAATGCCGAGGGGGACTGCGTGCCGGAGTGGACGTTGCTCTTGCCGTGGGGATGGGAGCGGGGAGCATCCACAGAGCGACGCATCAAAGGCTTCGACAGCAGGCACATCCGCAAACCGTCTTGCCTCTGACGCAATAATACAGATTCGGCTCCCCGCATATCGACTCACCACTTCACCCGCAAAGGCCCGCCCTTTCACCACCACCCCACCACCTACCTTACCCCCCCATCCTGACCCCACCACAGACACTCCAAACCCCTGCAGTTCTTCAACTACCTCTTTATTTTCATCAGAGAAATCACCAAAAAAGGTGACATTTTGGGTCATTTGGGTGTCGTCGATTTCACACCCCAAAGCTGGCTCAGGAACCGACATAACTAAAGCACCATTAGGAGCTGCAGCAATCTGCTTCAAAAAGGTTTCAGAAGGGGAGATGTAGGCATCCAGTTGGAGTTCTTGCCAAAGAAACACCTCCACATCGGCCTGGAGAACCCAGGCCACAATGCGAACCGAAGATTCAGTGCTTTCTTCACGAAAGCTGTGAAAAGCAGAGGGCATGTCAGATGCGTAATGCAGTGCAATGACATAATTAATCTTTGCTTTGAGAAGGCGTCGGACAGTAGGTGCGCCATTCCATTGGAATACATGAACGTGGTCTATATCAGGCAGTGCGGAAAGCGCTTGGCGTGTCTGCGTGACACGACGGTGTGTTTGCGTTACGTCAACCGGGGATGTCAAGAAGGCAACACGGATGGGTTCGCTCGAGTCCGACCCTTCACTGCTTCCTGCCCAGCACCCTGCCCCCCACAAACCCATTTCACACAGCTGGCAGGTACGCCCCACGTAACGTGCCTCGCATACACACCGTCCACTCTCCTTCTCCAGAGCACCATGTCCACATACACGTGACGCTGCAGTTTTAATACCATGATGGAAAAACACCGTTCCCGTACAGTACACCAATACCGATGTTAGTACACATAACTTCCAATCCATTACTGTAAAAAGGGTGAGAGGGGGAGGGCCGTTGGGGGAGGGGGTGGGAGAGAAATGGGAAGGGAGGTACATTTCTTTTTTTTTATATCGAATCGGAAAAACGAATAAATGTGATGGCGAGAGAGAGGGAGGGTGCGGGGGGTGCGGGATGGGGATGGGGATGGGGATGGGGGGGGGGCCTTTCTTCTCGCTTCTCTTTTTTTTTTTTCGTTTTTTTGAATGACGTGCTTTGAGTTCGCTTCTGGGAGCCACCGAATGGGTATTCATTGCATTCAAAAGGGAAATCGTGGTTGTAAAAAAATATATAAATAAAATAAAAACTCCCTGATTTGCTCGTCATTGCAATGCAATGCAAGCAATAACAAAGGTTTGAAGATAGAGGATGAATACGCTTCTCGGGCACACATATCTTTCCAAGAAGAAGAGTGTCTTGTGAAATGAACTAAGCCTCTCGTACTTACCGTATTCGTACAAATTATCGACGGTAAAATACATGGGTAGTATCTGGATCCAGTTCCAGGTGATTCCAGGTTTCTCAGATTTTTCGTGAAATTCCAGGTTTTTTCCAGGTATTCCAGGTGATTCCAGGTCAATTCCAGGTAATTCCAGGTTAATTCCAGGTGATTCCAGGTAATTCCAGGTCAATTCCAGGTAATTCCAGGTGGGTTTAAGCAGAAATCTGCACGCAACACAAACACACACTCCGATCTGGAAGTGTGGACGATGACAAAACACTCGGTTTTTGACACTGCTGCTTCCACTGCTGATGGTGCTGTCGCTGCCACTGACACTGCTGCCGCTGGAACTGCTGCTGCTGTCTACCCTCTTCCTTTTCTGTTCCCTCTGTTTCACCGCAATCTTTTTCACTTGCGTGATCATTGCGTTTGGTTTCCTCCCCATGGTTTTTGTTGTTCTCTCTACACAGTGTAAATGTGAATAGTAAGAGAACTCGGGGATAGAGGGGAGTGAGCGCTTCAGCGACAATGGCAAAGACTAATAAACGAAAGGTTTTTGAGAATTTCCATCACATGGTGTTCCGGAGGGGGCCAAGATTGACATGTCCTTGACAGTGGGGGGTCCACTTTATAATTGGTGCGGGTTATTTTGGCCGGGAAATATGCATCTTCCAAAAACACCGGCATTTGCATTTTTGGAATCTGTCCGTCCAGTAGTGGGGTCACTTTGCCAAAATGGACAAATTCTTGGTACATACGTGAAGACACCAGTAAAAAAGCCTAATTCCAGAAAAAATCCAGATCTGGAATACCTGGAATTTTTCTGGAATTTTTCTGGAATTACCTGGAATCTGGATCCAGATACTACCCATGAAAATATATATAAAAAAGGTCGAACTTCCAGAAAAATTCTGAAAAGGTCGAACATTTTTTACGATAATTTGTACGAATACGGTGGTCATTTTTCAAAATAAACATCCGTTTTTCTCTTTTGAGAAAGACGTCACGCCTTAGGGAGAAAGGGGGATGAAAGGCGGGTGCAAAAACAAACATCGAAGAAAGGAAAATAACAGATCTTGTCACATTTTTTGTTGTTGTTTTTTTTCAAGAAAAGGCTTCGCTCGATTTATTAAAAAAAATAAAAAAAAGCTTTTTTTTGCGCTGTTGACAAAAAAAAAAAAAAAAAATCTGTACAAAAAAACTGAACAAATTATCTACCGGAAAATGGTTTTTGTTTTTTGTTTTTGTTGCCAGTTCAGAATTTTTTCTTGCTTTTGTGTTTATATTTTTTTGTTTTTGTTTTTGTTTGCTTTGTTTGGCTGAAAATGCGGGGGGAAATGAAGAGAAATTGCAGCTTTTCTGCAATGCCTTTCAATGGTATTACAATTTTTCCTCTTCACCTAAACACCCCAATAACCCCACAATATAACCATCGCCAAAAAATATACCCCAAATAAAATAAACACAGACGAATACATAACCAGATAAACGAACCAGATTCATCCCCACCCCCCTCTCTCCACCTCTTCTTCACCTCATTTAAAAAATGAACGACTCGAAGAAAAAAGGCATTTTTTTTTGTTTTTGTTTTTGTTTTGCTTTGGACACCATATCTCCCCCTTTCCCCAGCCCCCCACTCAATATTTTCTTTTTACACACACACAATGTCACAGATTTTTATTTATTTTTTTAAAAAAATCCCATTGCAAACCCCGCCACCTCTTCCTCCCTTTAGGCAAAGACCTCGGCGTCTGGCTTCTCATCAAAGTGGTTTACAAGGGTTGGGTCCCATTCACGGGCTGCAACAATAGCCCAGTCACCCCCCCTTTGTCTCTTTGCACCAAGTTGGGAGAGGGGTTTCTTGGTCACGCCTCTGTAAGGGAAGTTGTCTGTGTAGAGTTTGTGGCGGGGAGTGGGCTGCGACTCGTTGGACTCATTGTTCCTCTCGAAGACCCAATCGAGTCCGAAGGCTTCGCAGTGCTGGATGGCCTCCTGGACAGTGGGGAAGTGGACAAGCGGGTCGGCTGCATGGGAAATCCCGTTTGAGGAGGAGGCTTCCATCTGGCTCCAGTTTTCGTTCATTTTGCTCAGGTTGTCGCTGTCCCGACGAATGGGGTGCTTGATTTTTTCGTGCTCCTGCGGGTTGTTCCCAGCAAATCCGTAGTCCAGATAGTACCCGCGGTCTCTGTTCTGGTACTCTTCATTAGGGGAGGACATAAAGCGGGCAATACGCACCTTAAAGTTCGCGACTGTGCGCATCTTGGAAGCCCACTGTCCTGCACCAAAGTTGGACCCTTCCATGCGGTAACCAGGTGAGTTGTGGGCACGCATCCTAGAAAGCCCTTGTGAGCCAAGACTTTGTGCCTCCTGATCAGTCAATCCGAAAGAGTTCTTCAACTGCGCTGCCTGTGGGGGGGGGGGGGGGGGGGAAACAAAAAATAGAAATGCACGGCAAAAAACCCCCAGAGAATGATTCGGAATTTTCAGGTAAAACCAGGTGCTCTGGTAGAAGATGGATGAGGTGTGGGAAGGGGGAAAGTGGCATTGTGGTATTGGTTGCACAATGCATTGTGCTTGTGTGAGTGATGTCTAGTGAGGGTAATTCTTCGCGCAGAATGTTGACCCTTCATTGTGCTGTGTTGTGTCCCATACCTCGTATTTGGTGGTGGACCCTCCGAAGGCCATATTTTCGAGAAGCCTACCCGGCGTGATTTGCTCGTCGGAGAACATGTGGGGCGTCTGCTTACCTCTGCACCCCCACATCTCGGCCATGCCGTTCTGGCAGGGGAAGTACATCCCGCTGTTTGCGATGCAAAATATTGAAAAAGATTTTTTTTTTTCTTTTTTTTTGCCGAACAGCAACTTTCATAAAGGGGGGAAAAAGGGGGGAAAAAGGACCTTCCGGGGCCTCACATAAGTGTTATTCGCATTTGTAAGGCTGCAAAGGGATTTTGGTGGGCTTTGGTTTGCAGAGTGTTTTTTTGGTGTTGTTTGCACTGACGATCCAGGTCATGGGAGAGATAGAGGGATGGGGGGGGGTTTTTAGAATAGGTAAAAGTATTTTCATCATATGCAATCAATAAATTGATAGTATATGGTGAGGGATCAACAAAAATGTTACCAGCTTTCTTTTTATGGCGTATGTTTTTTGCAAAATAAGTAAAAGAAATAAATTCTTCATTAAATGGGGATGGGGATGGGGAGGGGGAGGGGGGGTTGCATGAAAGTTTTTGTTATTTGCTGCTTCTGTGAGTTGCCTGCACATTTCTTTAGTTTTCTCCATCTGCTCATGGAGTTCCGTGATAAGACCCGCAAGACTATCATCAACCGAAGGCTCATTAAGCACATTGGTTGTGACAACATCATCCGGGAGCTGTGCTCTTTTTGGTGGTCTCTAAAAATGGGGAGGGGGGAAGGGGAAGGACATACTCAATCAAGTCCTGCTTCAACCCAGCTGGGTTTGGAATCATCCGCAACGCAAACGAGCCGCCCTCAAGCTGTGGGAGGGGGGGGAATTTTAGAATAAGTAAAATAAATTTAAAAAGTGTGAAAATCAAGCACAGTGAAGAGAGAATGTTTTGCTCACATCCAAAAGAAACCCTCTGAAATGAGGTAGCAGAATAAGGGGAAATGAAAAAAAGTGTTGAAAAACCAAAAAAAAAAATGGTTGGTTCTCTCTGCACGATCTGGCCAGATCTCCCAGATCTGGAAACAAGATCTCCACATCTGGAAAACAAGCCAGATCTGGGAAATTAGCCCAAATCTGGCCAGATCTGGCAGCATCCGTGTCTCTGGATTGCTTTGGCTTTTATTTTTTATTTTTTTCCGAAAAAGGCATTTTAATTTGGTGTTTACTGCAAAAGATAAGGAGAAACAAGATTGCAGCAGAATAAGGGGGAAAATAAAAACGACGTTTGAGTCATTTCGCACAAGTGTGCATTTCTCAAAGAAGTAAAGGACATACGTTGTTATAGGTCTGGTAGAAGTTGTGGTGCTTTGACCTGTTCTTCTTCTGCAGAGGTTCTGGTGTGCCAATATTGGACATGAGCCCAGGCTTGATCTGGTCGCTCTTTATCATGTACTTGTGCTTACCCCGTTCCTTCTCCATTCTTACAACAACGTCCTTGCTGGTAGCGAGGTAGTACGGCCTGTTGTTGTCATCAACAATAGGGCGAATGACATCAGTTACCCGAGCAGTACCGTACAGCATCGCAGTACCTGCAGCAAACTTTTTCGCCGCCGTCAAGACAAAAATTTCGAGATACGGCATGTTTGTTTCTTCCCAACCAAGGGATTGGGGGGGATTGGGGGTTTATGTCTGTCATTGGCATTTAAAAAAAAATACAGTTTCAATAATAAGCAAAATGGGGGGTGTGTGATTATTGACAAAATATAAAACTGAGAATTCTAATGGAAACGAAGAAAATACAACAAAAAAAAAAATCAAACCTTAGGCTAGGAAAGTGGTCATACACACGCAGAGTGCATGCACCCACGTTAATGCAGGGTTGTTCCTTGTTCTCGGAAAAAACAGCAAAATTCTGGATTTATGTTCCCGTTTTTTTCCTTTTTTTGGGTGGGGTTTTTTGCCCTTTTTCGGGCTTTCCGAGCTCTACCCTCACTGTAGTGGGGTCATTTCGAGAAAATGGACAAGTTCTTGATTGATACAAATTTTGGTTACGACCACTAGTGAGTTGCTCACAATGCTAAATGAGTGTCAGAACTGTGATTCTGGGCCCACTTTAACCGCCCCTCGAAATTCAAAAAGGGGTCCAAACCCGGGCGCGCTACACTCGCGCGGAACTTTTTGCTTTGGTCTAGTTGCATTTTTGGCTGCAAAATGCAAGGGGATCCCCAAAGACGTTGGGAATATTATTTGGATGGGGCAGTGATTTTGTACCTGCATACACGCTCCCTCGCGGTAACCGCGTGCATGCCAATGAAGTGCTCTCTGGGGTTCGATAACCCGTGGAACCAGTGCTTCCGCCGATGAACGGTGAGGCGTTGCACTTCTCTTTTTGCGGAGCAAAAAATAATATAAATGGCGCCGCAGGCAAAAAAATTTGAGTACAGTGTAAAAATCTAGCTTCCAACGAACCCTTTTTTGCAGAGCAAAAAATGAAAAATGGCGCCGCAGGCAAAAAAAAAATTGGGGGTACAGCCCTGGACAGTGAAGGATTTTGTTGTCAATTTTTTTTTCTTGCCCCCTGAAAACTCTTGCTTTTGAGAGTTTCGACCATTTCACCACACTGGTGGTGTGTCACCTACAGTGAAACCCACCAGAAACCACAAGAAAGCCCCCTAAGGAAAAAAAGGGAAAAAAAAAAGGAAAAAAAAACTAAAATCCAGAATTTCATGTTCTCGGTCCCACTTAGGAACTTCCCTGCGTTAATGTTCTTGTTTTTTTTTTTCCTTTCTCCCCCTTTTGTGATCTGCAATCGCCTACCAACGTAGGCCCTGCACACAGCGTTGCCCCAGCATTATACTTAAAAGATTTTGACACAGATCGTCCTCAACTCTTCACCCTTCATTGACGCTTATGCGTTCAATGAGGTTTGACAACAGGAAGATACATGCCAAGTACAATACTCTTTTTCTTCTGAAAAATTGATGCCGTGTAGACACCTCGCTTTTTTTCTCATGTGAACTCCACGCCCTTCTTTCGTTGCCTCAAAATTCAGTACAGAATATCGTCGAGGTCCGTCTTTTCCTGGACACCCTTCATCACGAAGGCTCTGTGCGATGCGTTGTCGCTCTCCTCCGCCCTCTTGCGGACATACATATCCTGTGCAAGCCGCGAGGCACGGTGCGCTACAAGGCGTTCTTCTGCAGACGGGGACAGCACGGGATTGCTCAGACCCCCACCACCACCACCACCACCACTACCACCACCACCACCCTCCTTCGCCACATCCCCTCCTCGTCTAGGTCTCTGCAGCGCAGTTCGTGCGCGTATTGGTGACCCATCTATGACATGGTTTTGCAGCCCCTTGATGCTCGCCAAAGCAGCAGCCTCCGTAGAGTACTCTACCTTCATCGAGAGTGGAGTGCTGCTTGTGGGAGCATGTTTTGCGCATGGTGCCGAGAGGGACACACTACACCGTTCCCCAAAGACACGCGCCACAGTGTCCGCACGCTGTGGCGACCACGCTGCAGGAAGGTTTTCCACTTCTATCGCACAGCGTTGGTCTCTCCCGCTAGGGGGTACGGTTCTGCTTCCGTACATCCAGGCAGACTTTCCGTGGAGGAGCTGGAGCTGCTTTCGTTGCAACGCTACGGCACAGCGTTGACGCTCCCCGAGGGCCGAATAAAATAGGGCGGCTGCGGTGACGATGCTGTCGCGGAGGGGTGCTAGGTCTTGCTCGGTTGGGGGCTGCGATGATGTATGCCGGGAGGGGCTACGCAGTTGGGTTAACATCTGTTCCATCTGCCGTGCAGCCTCTTGGAGAAGGCTACCCCCTAGCTCTGCCCTGACCCACAACGCCTCGTACGCCGAGCGCTCCATTTGGTCGAGAAACGCAAAGGTCAGCAAATGGTCTTCCTCCTCTGGGGCATCGTTCCCATGGTGTTCGCTCTGCGGGGAGGCAGGCTCGTCTGCGTCGTCCTCACCATACGCCGCATCCAGATCCAACACAGGATGCTCCCTCTGCGCCTTGCGGGTGTTTCTAACATGCTGATGATGGTTCCGCTGCAACAACTCATCCGCCGCCTTCCCAATGCTCTCAGGTGTAAGCGCCAGGGCAGATATATTAGAATGTGCAGACCCAGCCCTTCGTGGAGGTGATGCAGGGGTACCTTGCATTGTGTTGTTTGAAAGGCGGGTTTTTTGTGTATGTCTGATGGTGGTGGTGGTGAGAGAGGAAGAGGGGAAGGGGAAGGGGTAAAATGAAAAAGAGAGATCGAGTCTTGTGTTCAAATGGTATTGGGGGGTGCGGGTTTCGTGGGGAGGGGAGAGGAGGGGGTGTCCAAGCTGGAAAGCTGGGGGAAATGAGTTTAAATGGTAGTTGAAAGTCTGTGGACGCAGGACTTCCAGGACTTCCAGTTGGTTATCGAACTGTAGTGATCCGGTGACTGCAGGCAGGGTCCTAGGTATAGTAAACGGAAAATGTGTAACACATTTTCCGTTAAATCTGGATTTTTTTTTTTTTTTGGGGGATTTTGTTCAGCCCATTATCGTCAAATTCGCAATTTTCTCAGATTTAGTTGATAAAAAAAAATTTTCCCCCCGGGAAAGGCAGGTCAAGTACTGTTCAGGGTTGGTGGTTTCCATTCTTTCTCCACTGCATAACTACTTTTTGCACGCGCTTGTATTCGTCAAACTTCGCGAACGCCACCCTGCGATTCTTTAGCCGTATGAAAAAAGAAGAAAAAAATGGCGCCGCAGGCGAAAAAAAATAGGGTACGGTGTAAAAATGCTGGTTTACACCACACAGTCACTCAACGAACCCTTTTTTGCGGAGCAAAAAAGGAAAATGGCGCCGCAGGCAAAAAAAATAAGGGGTACGGTACGCAGCGAGCAGAAAAATTTTATGGTTCCATCATTCCAGTCATCTGGGGGTCGGGCGAGGGGTCCCCAAAAGTGCCCAAAAATCCCCTCTTTTTTTTTTTTTTTCCCCCTCCCAAAAAAAGATTTAGTTGATTTCAACTAAATGCGAACCGCACGATAATCCCCTGACCTAGAACCCTGCTGCAGGGAATTAAGAAGATTTTTTTTTTTTTGATCGTTTTTTTTTTTGTTGTGTCGACAATCACCTGCTGGTGCAGGATCTGCACTCAATGTCGCCCGGGAGAAAAAAATTCGCAGAAGTGAACTGCATCAAACATTAGCAAGAGAAGGTGATATATCTACTACACCATCAAACCTTAACTACTTACAGAGGAAAAATGCTTCCTGTTCCAACGGAACCACGTCATTGCAAAGCCAAAGAGATCCTGTGGAATGTAATGTGATGCGATTACAGACTGACAATACACGGTTCCAGCAATCCAAGGAAAATCACCCTACAGAGGGGGTTTTAGCGTGTGTAATTAATACCCATATTGACATGCTTTCGACGCTTTTTTGTTAGCAAATCAGCATAATTATACGCTCGGGTTAGACG
This sequence comes from Rhynchopus sp. YZ270_cl-10, assembly GCA_964035575.1. Classification (NCBI taxonomy): domain Eukaryota; phylum Euglenozoa; class Diplonemea; order Diplonemida; family Diplonemidae; genus Rhynchopus; species Rhynchopus sp. YZ270_cl-10. The sequence continues at coordinate 491,686 of OZ037866.1, read as the reverse complement.
CTATCAAAAAATATATTTTTTGGTTCTTCCTGAAGGATTTGTACTATCGCGCGTTTAAAAAAAATATTCACAATCGTCGGGAGGTGGGGTCTCTGATGATGTTGAAGAACCTAAACCGCTCGAGGTTGGGGAAGAGTTCGCAGCATACCACATTTGAATCCTCAGCCATCCCGAACTCATCGACTATGCTGGACAGGAGGTCGTCGAAGACGGCGTGGATGTTGTGCTCGTGGAGATACTTGACACTTTCCTCATTGAGGTATGGGGATACGTCGTCGCAGACAGGCACGTTGACTGGGTTCTGCATATGTGTAATGATGTGTTGTATTGCGTCCACTGGCTTGTCACGCAGCAACACCCCAGTCAGCACACCAAGAAGCACTCCCACATTGTGCTTTGCCATAAACGCCTTGACATTGTTATTGTTCAACGCAGGCTTAGCGAGCTTTGTTGGCAACGACTTTGCTGTAATCGCCTCGTTTGCATCAAGTTTATCCTCAGGCACGTTGAAACACAGGTCTGACATTTTAACTTTGTGTCAAAAAAAAATACGCAGTTTATGTGCCCCTCAAAGCTTCTTCCGCCCTTTGCTTCTGTGAATTGTAAGGGAACTGTATAATGAAAATGTGCAGAGTGGAGAATGAATCAGAGATTGGTAGAAAACCTCTTTCCAACCCAGAGTCGAGTAAGGACTGTGTAAAAAAATATAAAGTAGACTATTAGAAAGAAACAACAAAGAGGGGGAAATAGACGTTTTATGTGAAGTTATATGGGTTAGGCTGTACCGTTATACTGCAACAAGGCTTGGTTTCGAAGGGTTTCTCAACCCCTCCTCTTCCTCTAAATACCGGCGGTTTCTGATGCACACACATATCAAAAAATGTCTAACTCTTTTCTATTCCCTTTATGTCCAGGTCTTTTACGGGGACTGTGTAATATTCGCCAAGTTTGGACCCAGGGATGCTACGTATCTTTGCGACACACGGCTGCATGAAGGAGAAGTACCCTGACGCGTGGTGACGGAGGTATAGAGCTTTCTGTTCCGACCAGGCGCCTCCCTTTGGCGAGGAGAGACAACCTGCGTGCGAGGCCATTGCACGTGGCGACTGTGCAACCCTTCGCAGCTTAGCGTTTGTTGCTGAGGGTCGTGGTGATGTGGTCACTGCTGTCTGTGCATGCGATTTGATGAACTGTGCTGCAATGTTCGCAAGGGTATGCGCATAGGCCTCTGCCGAATGGCTGCTGGTCCAGTTGTCGACAAGCTCTAGCATTGAGACAGAGAAGTCGCCGTAAGAGATGGATTCACGCCCATTTGCGTCTGTCTCCCAGTCAGACTCCGCACCACGCATCATGATGCTGAAATACTCTGTACCGTGATCAGTGTATTGTCCGAGGAAGAGCTTGCACGCAGCGCAGGTGACGTCGATGTAGGCAGGCTTCGGCATCGTGGCTGCAGTGTCCGTCCCCACGGCAGCCTGCCACAGCACGTCCAGCTCCTTCAAGAACACCCCGCTCGTGAGGATCCCCGTACGCCGTCGGCACACCTCGTCCTCCAACGCCACTACATCCACCAGATGCGCAAGCTCAACCCACTTCCGCTCCTCAGCCTGAACCTGGGCAGGGTTTTTGAACTTCAGTTTCTGGACAATATTCGCAGAATTTGTGACAGAAACGCGAGAGTCTGTTGACGCCATCCGCCGCTTCCGTGCATTCCCGCAAGACAACGTGCAATGATGCACATATGGGTGCCGTATCGAAAACAGTGGTCGGTGGCTGAAAGGGACCAACCGTGCCTGTGTTGAGAAGAGGCGTTCCAGCGAGGGGTCGTCACCGCCCAGGTGCAGCGAGGTGTTCACGCTTTCAAGGTCGGGGCCGCAGTCCATGGTGCCTGCCATCCATGTGACCTGTGCCTTCAGCTCGGTGTCCATGTCCTCTTCACCCGCAACCGGAGGCTGCGGAGGCTTCCGTGGCGCACCCTTCCGTGAACGCTTCGACTGCGGCTTGGGCGTTCTCTCGCGCCTTCCCTTCTCTCGTTTGTCATTCATTGTTATTTTTGCTGAATTAGAAACCTTCGGTATAGACACACCTAGGATATGTTACTGTTTTTCTTTTGTGTAAATGTCTGGTGGAAAAAAAAGTAGAGGGGTAGGGAACACTTCTTCTGAAGGCTAAAAAGTGTTAGTTATCGATCACCCCCCTTCTTCTTAATTGTTTGATGCGTTGACGCTTCCACACACACTAAAAATCACCTGTTGGGTGGTGGTGATGCGGAGCACGGTTGGGTGAGTGAACGACGTTGACACTTTCCGCTCACACAGTAGTGTGCGTAAAAAAATATATCAAGAAAACTGGGATTTCATATGCTTCGTTAGGGGAGGGAGCATGGAGGCTGTTCTTTACTGTATTGACAGTGTACAAAAGGGGGGTGGCATATTACGAGATAGGGATACTGGGCTGCAACTGCGACAACAGTAAGTATCTAACACATGAAAACCACCTAACTACTCTATTTATTTTTCTTCTTTTTGTTTCTGCATTATTAACTCAATACTGTTGTTCTCATAACTCTCACTTAAAGAAACCCACAGATGTCATCTGCACACGATAGGTGGTTTCCTTTTATTTTCGCATCTGTTACATAGCCCCATCACTCCCATCATACTTTGACGAATTATTGAAAAGGTGCGATTCTGATCACTAACTGTGCGGACGCTGTTTTCTTTTACACTATCAACACATTAACTGTGAAGAAGAAAAAAAAAATGTGGTGCATAAATATATTGTGCCAAAAACCCTACGGTCTTCGCACCAATATCCGCTGCTACCCGGCCAGACCTAACACAAAAGATTTAAAAATAAAAACTAATAAAAACAAAACATGAACCCGAGCCTTTCGTGCTTTAAGGGGGTATCTCAAAGGAAAAAAGCAGTTCCACCAGTGGCTTTGAAAAAAAGGGGGGAATGGAGGGCGGGGAAGAAGGCGTTACGCAATAGTCGCAGCGCAGTTCTATTTCCAACAAGGTGAATGAGATAATTTGCGTTATTTCTTTTGGAAAGAGTTAAGAAACCAAACAATCCCATCAGTACATGGAAGGATGGTGGGGCTGGTTTCGAGTTGCAACTTTTTTTTTGTGCGGAGCTCAAATTTTAAAGTGCTGAAAACAGCTCAAATAGATTTGTGTGTAAAGAGATGAACGATATTGCACAGTAATGCTTTCAAAAGGGGAGGGGAACGTGGACGGAGAGGAGAGTGCGAAAGTTTGATAATGTGCATACGCCCCCACAGGGGGGCATGATATTACCTGCTTCTCCCCCCACCGGTCTGTGATCATACAAAATTGATGGACAAAAATAAAGAAAAGTTTATAAGATGAACCTAAGCCACCTTAACCCTTTATGGACCAAGAGGATATATATATCCACGAAAATGCTTAACATGGCTTCTACTCGGACTTTTTCAGCGATTTTTTTTTTAGTGGAAAGATTTGATGTGAAATCTTTCCAAAGAAGCAAGATTCAATTTATTTTGACACTCTCATACACTGTCACCAAATCGAGGCATTTCCAAATTTTCGACTTTTTCGGGTATATTTTGGGAATAATGAACTACTCTGGCGAGCTTGAGTCATCAGAGGATTCAAACTTTGGTGTGAAGGGAACCATTTTGTACGGTTTTCAGAACAAAACTAAAATAATGGAAAATATCTGCGACCGGGCAAAGTAACACTCGTCGTAGCAGTTCCTGACCCTGAACTGGCTGTGCCTCTTCTCCGTGTATTTATTGCCCTTTGTCTTTTGGGGGACATTGTACAAAAGAAGCTGTATCAACACAGTCAAGGTACAGAGACACTGGCAGGAGGGTGTTGGTCGACAACTTCTTCTTGCTTGGGAAACAGGCGGCTAAAAGCAGATTACATGTGCGGGGGATGCGGCGTTCAACACCAGGCCAAGTTGGCCAAAAGCCCCAAAAGCCCCAACTTTTGTACTGTCCAACCTCTGTACAATTACGGTATATTTAGCTGGTTGGTACCTTCTCTCCATGCAGTGAGACATTATCTACTAGGACTTTTTGATCGATTTTTCTTTCTTTTGAAAGATTTTGAACCGATCTTTCAAATAAAGCCATTTTCGAATACCGAAAAAACAGGTGCGCAGCCGGGATAATTTTTTTCTTCAAAATTTTCAGGGGAAAATATCAGCTCTCCTCAATTTTCCATTTTCCATTTTTCTCATTTTATTTCGATTTCTGCTCCATTTGAAAGATCTGCTCAAAATCTTTCAATTGCGGCCAGGTACGATCAAAAATATGCATCGGATCTCATTTTACCTATGTGAGAGACAATCATAGCAAAACGCAAAATACGGCCGTGGTCCATAAAGGGTTAATAAAATATAGTAATTGGTGCTCCTGACAACCCCATATTGCGTACTTATTGCGTAGTTGTTGCGCACTTCGATTTTTTTTTTTTGGATTTCTGGGGTACCAGTAATGTGGTTTAGCGACTCGATACTCTGGGCCAACCATCGCCAAAAAAATTAAAAATAAAAATAAAAAAGAACACAGATCATGCGGCCGTGTTTTACCTGTTACCAAGGTAAAAGGGCTTGCTTTCATCATGTATTGATGGCGGGAAAAAAGGGGGAAGGGGGATGCGGAAAAAGCACTGAGTCTATTTGGCGTGTTCACACCTCGTAAGGTGGTGCGCCCCAACGCTACCCAAGCTCTATTCTCAATAAAATTACTTTAGAATAGCAAAACGTGAAACTGAGGGGAAAACACCCCTTTTTTTTCACCAATCCGCAGTTGAAGGGCCAAAACGTGTAAAGATGTTTGATCGTTCAAAAAAAAAAAAGTATTAACACCACAATAGAATTACACCCTTTCACTAAAAATGAGAACTTCCAACTGTTATTTAAAAAAAAAATTCCCCATCACGGACCACCCACCCATTCCACCCACCCCCAAAAATAAACTCTGATCAATTAGAACCTTCCCCTTTATTCCATTTCATGCGGCGGTGCAGCCGTCACCTTTTCGATAGCTTGTTATCATACGTTTCATGGGAATAGCGAACATGATGCAGGCAGGGAGGAGCATGAGGATGACACCTGTCGCAAGCAGGCCACGTGGATAGTCCTCGTAGGGGGTGACTATGTCGGCAATGAAGATGGACACCAGCAGGCTCAGACAGAGAACAGGGGCAACAACTTTCCAGCACCACACCCAGTAGGCAGACATGGTCCTTCCCGTAACAGAGGCCACATGCCGCACTACCCTGCCATAACCATAGTGCACCCCGATCATCACGCATTCCAAGAAGCACGTCAAAAGCAGAATGTAGGTCGGCACAAAGTGGTCGACAACGTCCAGAAGGTAGTACCCTACCCTGGTGCAGTAGGGGAGTGTCAGCAAAAAGAGTGTTGCCGCTGTGCCTAATGCAATGCCCCTCTTCGAAGGCCGCCACCCTGGTGGAAGAAAAGGGAGGAGACGTGCTTCGGTGTCGGTATGGAGTTTCTTCGCGCAGTAGTCTTCGATGACGGCGTTTAACGTTTCGACCCAAGCAAAGGTGGAGTCAAACCCAAGCATCAGAAGCATAGAGAAGAACAGAACTGAAAAAAAGTTTGCGCCAGATTCAAACTTGCTGAGCCCCTCCGCCAAGGCCACGAAGGCTAGACCCGCACCACTGCTCTCTGCAAGCGTCTCAACACTGCGCCCCGTAGTCTCAGACATATTCCCCAACAGCGCAAACACAACGAACCCCGCAAAAATCGAAAACGACGAATTCGCGAACGCAATCTTCACCCCAGTTTTGTAGACATCCTCCCCGGGCGCGGTGTAGCTCGACATCGTAATCGCAGTCCCCATCCCAGGCGACAGCGAGAACAGAATCTGCCCGCACGCAAGCGCCCAGACCTCTGGATCGAAGCATTTATCTGTATCAAAGCGGGTGTAGTACTCTAGACCTTTGCCCGCACCGGGGAGCGTCACTGCACGGAAGAACATAACCACGAGGAGCAGAAAGGGAAGAGGGACTGTGATGTACGCTGCCTTAGCAGATCCTTTGATGCCACGCGCAAGCACCACAAAGATGATGGCCCACACGAGGAAGAGCGCGCCCACCAGATGCCACTGCATTGCCCCTGCAGTCGTCGTGTCTGCAAGCTCCTCACGCGAGAAGCGGTTCAACACTACTGTATTCCAATACTCCTCTGACGCGGTCGAACCATTTGCGATCTCAATCCCCGCCTTCTCATACGCCTCTGCCGACCACGGGAGTGGCGATGTGAACGACGCAAACAAATACAACACACAATACGCCAGCAGCAAATTGTAATACGTACACACCAAGAACACCATGAGGGTCGACCCCACCGCGACACCAAGCCACATCGGGTGCACCCGTTTGTAGCACTCAACGGTACTACAGCGTGTCTCCTGGCCAAGACAGAGCTCGAGGATGAAGATGGGTGCGGCAACGGTGGTGAGGCAGATGAGGTAGGGGATGAGGAAGGCGCCCCCACCATTGCTCCCAACAAGGTATGGGAAACGCCAGACATTGCCTATCCCGATGGCATAGCCCAGGAGTACCACAAGATAGTCGAAAGAGGAGCCCCATTCGGCACGCTCAATAGAGCCACGCGAGGTGGTCACATCATGAGGCTGGACCTCCACAGTGTGGTTGTACTCATCCTCGTCACGCAGGGCGATGTGGTCGTTCAACGTCACCGCCCCACTCCATTCCTTGGTGCTCAGATGCGCTACACCCGCATCAATCCTCTCCTCCCCATCCTCCACCATCGCCATGGGAGCACCCTGCTCACCAACCTGCGCCATCCTCAATTCTGTGTACCAAAAATATCTCCTAAAATGTGTAATAAAAGAGATGGATGGAGGGGTGGAATGAGGGTATCGCATGGTTTTTCAAGTCTTCAAGAAAACGGTGAGGGTCATCCAAAGTGGTCGGGTGTGGTAAGGACCTTTGATAGAGTCCAAGAGTCGCGGTTTTGAAGAATTATCGCCAGTATCTGCATAATCTATCTGTCAGGATCACTCCGTACTTCACCATCTTTCAGAAGCATGCGTCAGAATATACTCGACCTGTTCAAGCAGAGAGTAGGGAAAACACCAAAAGATACAAAAAAAAAAAAATAAAAAAAAATAAATAGATTCACACCTGCAGCTGGTCCGGGATGACGTCCTTCCTGCATACAGCTCCAATCTGCTCTGCGGTCATGTCCATTCTGAAGAATGGCAACTGTGTCGTTGATGAGGCGTACTGTGTGCACCTAAGCCAGCCGGTTCGTATCCCCTGGTGTTCCGCTCGTGGGCTGAAAGCATCTCCCCGGGTAATCTGGGGCAGGCTGGTGGAGTAGTGGTCTTGCAATGGTGGTTTTCTGACGTCTCAACAGCCATGTCCGCACAGATCGGTACAAGGTGTCCCCCCCGCGTCGGTATGGGAGGGGTCACCAAATGAAAGAGCAAAATAATGGGTGGAATATTGAAAAGGCTTTGTGAAAAACTTTAAAAAGTGGCGGGTTCTCTTTGTTTTGTTCTGGCTTTTTTTGGAGCTTTTTTGAGAGGAATGATTTCACGTTTTTTTATCTTTCTTTTTGAAAACTTGGTTTGTATTGGTGTAATCACCCTAGAGTGTGCTCCACTATACTAAACACTTTTAGTTTTCTTGAAGAGGCTGGTTGAAGACGGTCTATGAAAACGGTCCATACTTGCAAACGACTGTTTGAAAGGGCTCCAGGTCTCTTTTGGCTAACGCTGCTATGTGGGAAGCAGAAAGGGGTGGGGTAAAAATGTAAATTTTCTGGTTTCAACGGTCTGCTCCTTGATCAGGATTCAGCCCTGTAACCGCACTCATCGGGGCTATTGTGGGGTATGGGTTTGGGAAAGCAAAAGGGGTTGGGCACAAACCCAATGTCACAACAAAGATTCTTTTTTCAAGGTGGGATGCACCTATTATTACAGTGTACCTATAATACCGGGAGAATAGGTCCACGGTTTTTTTTCTTTTCGGAGGAACTTAAAGAAAACTCTGCACGCTGCAGACCACGCGGGGGAACTACTCCACTGTTACTACTTATAAGAATCAATTTTAAAATGGTAGGGGTACTACTGGTGTTCGTGATTTTACCTCAAAAAGCACCGAAGGTGCTACGAAATGGCGGGGGGGTCAGGAACACCAGATAGGGTACTTTTCTTTACTGATACTATTGGAGAGGGGGGGGAACTGGATATCAACATTTGGCACAAAGTGCTATGAAATAGGCATTACCATCGGGTCCATCTGTTCTGTACACATGTCGTCCTCAAGCATAACGTCGCTGCTGCTGCTGCTGTTGATTGGCTGTGCCTTGGACACACCCATCCATTTAACCACCGCAAAGACAAGACCAAGAATGCAGGCCACACCCACCGGCACAACAATGTACAGCCACATGTGGTTGCTGCCATCATCTGCGGTGCATGTCGCAGGCTTGCTGAGCGCGACAACGTCGCCTCCAGCGCAGGAGAGCGAGCACTGGAAACCTGCTCCCGCATCACTGCTGTTGCTGAGGTCAATGCAGTGCTGTCCAGGGCCACACGGGTCAGAGAGACAAGCCTTGGGGATGTCACGCACATCTGTGGGGGCTGGGGTCGGTGCACTTGTGGGTGAATGTATGGCTGGTGGCGGCGCGTGCGTAGGTGGTGCGCGTGAGGGCGGTGCAAGTGTGTCAGGCGCGTGTGTGAGCGGTGCAATTGTGTCTGGTACGTGTGTGGGTGTATCCGTTACTGGCGCGTGTGTAGGTGGGGCGTGTGTGGGTGGTGCAAGTGTGTCTGGTGCGTATGTGGGTGGTACACGTGTAGGTGGTGCGGGTGTGGGTGGCGCAAGTGTATCTGGTGCCTGTGTGGGTGCAGCTGTGTCTGGCGCCCGTGAGGGCAACATTGTGGGCGGTGCTCTGGTCGCATTCACACATCGGTACTGTACATCAAACCTTGACGTTCCACTGTTGACGTTTCGGAACTGCAAAAAAGCCGGACCGGTCAACGCAATCTCGCTGCTGGAGGGGGAGCTGAAGGTTCTCTCGCTGCTGTACCTGCCGTTCCCAGATGAACTGTACATTTCCAAGGTGGCTTGGTAGACCAAGTACATGCTTGTAATTGAGAGCATCACGACCTCATCGCACTCTATGTACCAACACTGCGTGTACACGTCTCCACTGTCTCGCGAAAAAGTCACGTTCCCAGAACTAGGCAGCAGGGTCTCCTCGTCACATAGGTAGTCAACACCTGGCGCACGTGTGACTGGTACGGGTGTGGTTGGTACTGCGGTCGCAACCGCACATTTAAAGTCAAAGTGAAACGCTGAGTAGCAACTCATGTCTTTCTGGACACCACTTTGGAACTTCATATAGATCGGCCCTGCCAACACACGCGCTTCAAAATTAGGGTTAATGATACTGGTTTGGGTGAAGGTTGTCTTTCCATTGTAGCTTGATCCAGATTGGGAGGCATGAGTGTACACGGATAATGAGGACCCATAACATGTGTCCCACCGAGAAGACGTGATCACAACGTTGTCGGTGCACGGGATGTAAAAGCACCTTGACGACGATCGCCCAACATAGGACATACCCACACTACTCGAAGTACCTACATCGGAGTACTGGTCACAGCTAGCATCCGTGAAAGCGACACACAACAGCACTACAATGCATACTCGCAACATATATCGTGTTCAAGAATAAAACCTGAAGCGCAGGGAAATAAATAGGGGAGACGAGGGAGAGCTACAAAAGTGAATTTAGCAACTTCTAGTTCAGACCACTCTGAGGATCTATGAACACGAAAAAGAAAAAAAAAGAGGGGGCACTTCAGATACTACATTATCACTTCACACACAGAAACATCACAAAAAACAACAAAATCTCAACAAGGGATTACGCTCCACGTGTGGAACGTATGGAAATCCATACGTGAATTGTTTTTGAAAAGGTGGTCGTCCAGGTCGTGGGCTGGACCTAAAACTGCATCCGGGGGTCCTTTCGTGGCACTTCCTCCAGAAACCCTGTGAAGGTCTTGGCCTGAGGGTACAAAGTGCTGGGATGGCTAACCCTGGGAAATGAAGGTGGTCACACACTGTGGAGGTACACACCCGATCCCTAATGAGTCAACACTACACCTAGGTGCCGGCCTATTACTCGTCTAGTAGGCAAGGGGGAAGTACAGACACCACCGCAGCCAGGACACCTCCCTGAGGCTCTTTACAATGATGAGAATATTAACCAAAACCCCACACCAAGTGTGACTCTCACTCACACCGCTGGCGGGCACACTTCGGCACGTGCCTGTGTGGGCTGCCCTGATTGATCTTCCCAGTAACTAGCGAATGCTGCCTGAGTATAAAAAAAAAAAAAAGGTGGAATCCATGCGTGTCCATACGTGTCCATACGTGTCCATACGTGTTCATACGTGTCCATACGTGTTCATACGTGTCCATACGTGTCCATACGTAGGTAATTTGGGTTTTGGATTGGGGCTGGGGTGGGGTAGGTGAGGGGTGGGGTTCCGCCCCCACCTTTCACCTACCCCCTACAGAATTCTATTTGCAGGAGACAATTTTCTATTTTACCAGAAAAGGAGCATGCAGCATGGCGAAAGAAAAAAGTAGCGTACCGTGCGTCTGCGGCTCTGGATTGCAATACACCTTTCCCATGACATATAAGGCAATTTTAAGCGCAATTTTTAGAAATGTTGCGTACCATCGCTTCGCCAGAAACTTTCGTTTTAGCAAAATATGGAAGTAAAGATTACGGAACTGTACCAAAGTTACCAACGAAAGTGCCATTTTATGTCAAGATTTTTTAAAAATGTTGCGTACCGTGGCTTCGCCAGGAACATTTGGATGCCATGACTGATGATTTCTCCAGTTCTTCGAACTTTCACAACCCTTCTCAAACAACTTTGCCAGGGAGAGCGCGCGCGAAGCGGACGCAGTATATAATTGTTTTTGCTTAGAATTGAACGTGGGGAAAATCCATACGTACTTTTTTTTATTTTTGGGGGAGCTGCGTAATCCCTGATCTCAACCCTGATAAAACACTTTGTGCTCCTCGCAACAAAAGGTGTTGCTAGCTTTCAATAAGAAGAATGCATTTTTTTAGGGAAAACAGCAGGGACAAAACAAAAATATATCAACTGCAGTTCAGCAAGGACGTCCTGCAACTGCTATCATCCCCCCTCTAAGTAACTCCCCTATTTAATACCCCCACCTCACCCTTCCCCCTTTACACAATACACACGTGCCGGTGAAGCTGCGTAGGAGTCTACTAGGCCACCTTGCATGCTCCACCAGGTACGCTACTAGCGAAAACAACAGCACACTCTTATGGGACACTATGTCAACCGCAGTAGCCCCATACTTCCCCCCCACGGGTAGTGACACACACTTCTACAATTTGTAACAAAACAAAACTTTAATAACTCTAATTTTTTTAAAAATGTTTTATTTTAAAATATTTTTTCGCAATTGCAAACTGAAACAACCTGTCGCTATCAACACCTTGCGGGGAGGCGCCAGTGGGTACCGCGCCCCTGTAACCTCCCACCTTTTTATTTTCGGCAGCAGTCACTGTAAAGTAGACGGGTGCGTAGCGACACCCCCGATGCGAGCCACCTGTACTACCATTTAACCCCCCTTATCCCCATATGCATGTAAGATACGTTACGCAATGTGGGAACGTACTACTCGTGCCCTACTCACTAGTTTATTTTTCTGCCACGACTACCCAGACTCAGCCCCTGCCCGTGGCCCGATGTAGTACCCTAAGCACACCCGATTGCGGCACAGGCAAATGCGACGACAAGGGGAGGAGGGGTGGGGAGAGCGATGGGTACCTGAAGTGGAAGTTGCGCCTCTGCTGGGTGTCCGAGTCTCATAGGTAATAACACGAGCCACATGCCCCAAAAGAACGCCACCAACACCCCAACAAGGGCTAATCGTGTACGCCGCCACAACACAAACCTACCTAAGAGATCAGGGCTCCTGGAGGGGGTTTGCGACTGCCACAGATGCCTGCCTCTCACTCTGCCCGCCCCTCGCCCCTAAAGACACACAAACACACCAGTCACTGCATTTTGTTGATGTTAAAATCGATTGCGCCCTGGGTGCTATCTTGGGATATGGAAGGGGGATAAGCGTGTGATGGGGAGCGAGCTGTGTGTACCCTATTTGCTGCCTTACGTTTCACTTTCCCCACCGCCCCATATAAATACACACTAGTTATACTTACACAATGCATATTCCCTTATATTTTTTTTTTTTGAGTGACATTTAAGCGTGTACCTTTGGCTAAGCACGCCACGACACCGCTTACATTACTGCGCGCACCACTCCATTTGTATTTTTCAGTTTAAGGGGAGGTATCCTCGCGTACGAGTTGTTTGACTCCAAAGTGATTCCCCGGCCTCTCAAGCAAGCAGGAGACCAACGTCAGGGGAGGTGTAATGAGATACCCTGGGCCGAGCCCACCTTATGTGTTCTGTTCATTTTGTTTGAGTGGTGCGCCCACCTTGCTTTTTGTTCATTGTGTACTAACCTATCGCAATAAAAAGACCACTAAAGGCCAAAGAGTAAAAAAAAAAAAAAAAGTACCCATCCAAAAGAGGGTGAAAATAATCAGAAAACGGGCGGTTTTGTTCGAAAGAACCGCGTTGTCAGAAAACGGGCGGTTTTGTTCGAAAGAACCGCGTTGTTAGAAAACGGGCGGTTTTGTTCGAAAGAACCGCGTTGTCAGAAAACGGGCGGTTTTGTTCGAAAGAACCGCGTTGTCAGAAAACGGGCGGTTTTGTTCGAAAGAACCGCGTTGTTAGAAAACGGGCGGTTTTGTTCGAAAGAACCGCGTTGTCAGAAAACGGGCGGTTTTGTTCGAAAGAACCGCGTTGTCAGAAAACGGGCGGTTTTGTTCTAAAGAACCGCGTTGTCAGAAAACTACGCGGTTTTGTTCGAAAAACCCGCGTTGTCAGAAAACGGGCGGTTTTGTTCGAAAGAACCGCGTTGTCAGAAAACGGGCGGTTTTGTTCGAAAGAACCTCGTTGTTAGAAAACGGGCGGTTCTGTTCGAAAGAACCGCGTTGTCAGAAAACGGGCGGTTTTGTTCGAAACAACCGCGTTGTCAGAAAACGGGCGGTTTTGTTCGAAAGAACCGCGTTGTTAGAAAACGGGCGGTTTTGTTCGAAAAACCCGCGTTGTCAGAAAACGAGCGGTTTGTTCGAAAGAACCGCGTTGTCAGAAAACGGGCGGTTTTGTTCGAAAGAACCGCGTTGTCAGAAAACGGGCGGTTTTGTTCGAAAGAACCGCGTTGTCAGAAAACGGGCGGTTTTGTTCGAAAGAACCGCGTTGTTAGAAAACGGGCGGTTTTGTTCGAAAGAACCGCGTTGTTAGAAAACGGTCGGTTTTGTTCGAAAGAACCGCGTTGTTAGAAAACGAGCGGTTTTGTTCGAAAGAACCGCGTTGTTAGAAAACGGTCGGTTTTGTTCGAAAGAACCGCGTTGTTAGAAAACGGGCGATTTTGTTCGAAAGAACCGCGTTGTCAGAAAACGAGCGGTTTTGTTCGAAAGAACCGCGTTGTTAGAAAACGAGCGGTTTTGTTCGAAAGAACCGCGTTGTTAGAAAACGGTCGGTTTTGTTCGAAAGAACCGCGTTGTTAGAAAACGGTCGGTTTTGTTCGAAAGAACCGCGTTGTTAGAAAACGAGCGGTTTTGTTCGAAAGAACCGCGTTGTTAGAAAACGGTCGGTTTTGTTCGAAAGAACCGCGTTGTTAGAAAACGGTCGGTTTTGTTCGAAAGAACCGCGTTGTTAGAAAACGAGCGGTTTTGTTCGAAAGAACCGCGTTGTCAGAAAACGGTCGGTTTTGTTCGAAAGAACCGCGTTGTCAGAAAACGGGCGATTTTGTTCGAAAGAACCGCGTTGTTAGAAAACGGTCGGTTTTGTTCGAAAGAACCGCGTTGTTAGAAAACGAGCGGTTTTGTTCGAAAGAACCGCGTTGTCAGAAAACGAGCGGTTTTGTTCGAAAGAACCGCGTTGTCAGAAAACGGGCGGTTTTGTTCGAAAGAACCGCGTTGTTAGAAAACGGGCGGTTTTGTTCGAAAAACCCGCGTTGTCAGAAAACGGGCGGTTTTGTTCGAAAGAACCGCGTTGTTAGAAAACGGGCGGTTTTGTTCGAAAGAACCTCGTTGTTAGAAAACGGGCGGTTTTGTTCGAAACAACCGCGTTGTCAGAAAACGGGCGGTTTTGTTCGAAAGAACCGCGTTGTCAGAAAACGGTCGGTTTTGTTCGAAAGAACCGCGTTGTTAGAAAACGGGCGATTTTGTTCGAAAGAACCGCGTTGTCAGAAAACGGGCGGTTTTGTTCGAAAGAATCGCGTTGTTAGAAAACGAGCGGTTTTGTTCGAAAGAATCGCGTTGTTAGAAAACGGGCGATTTTGTTCGAAAGAACCTCGTTGTTAGAAAACGGGCGATTTTGTTCGAAAGAACCGCGTTGTCAGAAAACGGGCGGTTTTGTTCGAAAGAATCGCGTTGTTAGAAAACGGGCGATTTTGTTCGAAAGAACCTCGTTGTTAGAAAACGGGCGATTTTGTTCGAAAGAACCGCGTTGTCAGAAAACGGGCGGTTTTGTTCGAAAGAATCGCGTTGTTAGAAAACGAGCGGTTTTGTTCGAAAGAACCGCGTTGTCAGAAAACGGGCGATTTTGTTCGAAAGAACCGCGTTGTCAGAAAACGGGCGGTTTTGTTCGAAAGAACCGCGTTGTTAGAAAACGGGCGATTTTGTTCGAAAGAACCGCGTTGTCAGAAAACGGGCGGTTTTGTTCGAAAGAATCGCGTTGTTAGAAAACGAGCGGTTTTGTTCGAAAGAACCGCGTTGTCAGAAAACGGGCGGTTTTGTTCGAAAGAACCGCGTTGTCAGAAAACGAGCGGTTTTGTTCGAAAGAACCGCGTTGTTAGAAAACGAGCGGTTTTGTTCGAAAGAACCGCGTTGTTAGAAAACGAGCGATTTTGTTCGAAAGAACCGCGTTGTTAGAAAACGAGCGGTTTTGTTCGAAAGAACCGCGTTGTTAGAAAACGGGCGGTTTTGTTCGAAAGAACCGCGTTGTCAGAAAACGGTCGGTTTTGTTCGAAAGAACCGCGTTGTCAGAAAACGGGCGGTTTTGTTCTAAAGAACCGCGTTGTCAGAAAACGGGCGGTTTTGTTCGAAAGAACCGCGTTGTCAGAAAACGGGCGGTTTTGTTCGAAAGAACCGCGTTGTCAGAAAACGGGCGGTTTTGTTCGAAAGAACCGCGTTGTTAGAAAACGAGCGGTTTTGTTCGAAAGAACCGCGTTGTCAGAAAACGAGCGGTTTTGTTCGAAAGAACCGCGTTGTCAGAAAACGAGCGGTTTTGTTCGAAAGAACCGCGTTGTCAGAAAACGGGCGGTTTTGTTCGAAAGAACCGCGTTGTTAGAAAACGAGCGGTTTTGTTCGAAAGAACCGCGTTGTCAGAAAACGGGCGGTTTTGTTCGAAAGAACCGCGTTGTTAGAAAACGGGCGATTTTGTTCGAAAGAACCGCGTTGTCAGAAAACGGGCGGTTTTGTTCGAAAGAACCGCGTTGTTAGAAAACGAGCGGTTTTGTTCGAAAGAACCGCGTTGTCAGAAAACGGGCGGTTTTGTTCGAAAGAACCGCGTTGTTAGAAAACGGGCGGTTTTGTTCGAAAGAACCGCGTTGTTAGAAAACGAGCGGTTTTGTTCGAAAGAACCGCGTTGTCAGAAAACGGGCGGTTTTGTTCGAAAGAACCGCGTTGTTAGAAAACGAGCGGTTTTGTTCGAAAGAACCGCGTTGTCAGAAAACGAGCGGTTTTGTTCGAAAGAACCGCGTTGTCAGAAAACGGGCGGTTTTGTTCGAAAGAACCGCGTTGTTAGAAAACGGGCGGTTTTGTTCGAAAGAACCGCGTTGTCAGAAAACGAGCGGTTTTGTTCGAAAGAACCGCGTTGTCAGAAAACGAGCGGTTTTGTTCGAAAGAACCGCGTTGTCAGAAAACGGGCGGTTTTGTTCGAAAGAACCGCGTTGTCAGAAAACGGGCGGTTTTGTTCGAAAAACCCGCGTTGTCAGAAAACGGGCGGTTTTGTTCGAAAGAACCGCGTTGTTAGAAAACGAGCGGTTTTGTTCGAAAGAACCGCGTTGTCAGAAAACGAGCGGTTTTGTTCGAAAGAACCGCGTTGTCAGAAAACGGGCGGTTTTGTTCGAAAGAACCGCGTTGTCAGAAAACGGGCGGTTTTGTTCGAAAAACCCGCGTTGTCAGAAAACGGGCGGTTTTGTTCGAAAGAACCGCGTTGTTAGAAAACGAGCGGTTTTGTTCGAAAGAACCGCGTTGTCAGAAAACGGGCGGTTTTGTTCGAAAGAACCGCGTTGTTAGAAAACGAGCGGTTTTGTTCGAAAGAACCGCGTTGTCAGAAAACGGGCGGTTTTGTTCGAAAGAACCGCGTTGTCAGAAAACGGGCGGTTTTGTTCGAAAGAACCGCGTTGTTAGAAAACGGGCGGTTTTGTTCGAAAGAACCGCGTTGTTAGAAAACGGGCGATTTTGTTCGAAAGAACCGCGTTGTTAGAAAACGGGCGGTTTTGTTCGAAAGAACCGCGTTGTCAGAAAACGGGCGGTTTTGTTCGAAAGAACCGCGTTGTTAGAAAACGGTCGGTTTTGTTCGAAAGAACCGCGTTGTTAGAAAACGGGCGATTTTGTTCGAAAGAACCGCGTTGTTAGAAAACGGTCGGTTTTGTTCGAAAGAACCGCGTTGTTAGAAAACGGGCGATTTTGTTCGAAAGAACCGCGTTGTTAGAAAACGGGCGGTTTTGTTCGAAAGAACCGCGTTGTCAGAAAACGGGCGGTTTTGTTCGAAAGAACCGCGTTGTTAGAAAACGGTCGGTTTTGTTCGAAAGAACCGCGTTGTTAGAAAACGGGCGATTTTGTTCGAAAGAACCGCGTTGTTAGAAAACGAGCGGTTTTGTTCGAAAGAACCGCGTTGTTAGAAAACGGTCGGTTTTGTTCGAAAGAACCGCGTTGTTAGAAAACGGGCGATTTTGTTCGAAAGAACCGCGTTGTTAGAAAACGGTCGGTTTTGTTCGAAAGAACCGCGTTGTTAGAAAACGGGCGATTTTGTTCGAAAGAACCGCGTTGTTAGAAAACGGGCGGTTTTGTTCGAAAGAACCGCGTTGTCAGAAAACGGTCGGTTTTGTTCGAAAGAACCGCGTTGTCAGAAAACGGGCGGTTTTGTTCGAAAGAACCGCGTTGTTAGAAAACGGGCGGTTTTGTTCGAAAGAACCGCGTTGTTAGAAAACGAGCGGTTTTGTTCGAAAGAACCGCGTTGTCAGAAAACGGTCGGTTTTGTTCGAAAGAACCGCGTTGTTAGAAAACGAGCGGTTTTGTTCGAAAGAACCGCGTTGTCAGAAAACGAGCGGTTTTGTTCGAAAGAACCGCGTTGTTAGAAAACGGGCGGTTTTGTTCGAAAGAACCGCGTTGTCAGAAAACGGTCGGTTTTGTTCGAAAGAACCGCGTTGTCAGAAAACGAGCGGTTTTGTTCGAAAGAACCGCGTTGTCAGAAAACGGTCGGTTTTGTTCGAAAGAACCGCGTTGTTAGAAAACGGGCGATTTTGTTCGAAAGAACCGCGTTGTTAGAAAACGAGCGGTTTTGTTCGAAAGAACCGCGTTGTTAGAAAACGGGCGGTTTTGTTCGAAAGAACCGCGTTGTCAGAAAACGGTCGGTTTTGTTCGAAAGAACCGCGTTGTCAGAAAACGGGCGGTTTTGTTCGAAAGAACCGCGTTGTCAGAAAACGGGCGGTTTTGTTCGAAAGAACCGCGTTGTCAGAAAACGGTCGGTTTTGTTCGAAAGAACCGCGTTGTCAGAAAACGGGCGGTTTTGTTCGAAAGAACCGCGTTGTTAGAAAACGAGCGGTTTTGTTCGAAAGAACCGCGTTGTCAGAAAACGAGCGGTTTTGTTCGAAAGAACCGCATTTTGTTGATGTTAAAATCGATTGCGCCCTGGGTGCTATCTTGGGATATGAAAGGGGGAAAGCGTGTGATGGGGGCGAGCTGTGTGTACCCTATTTGCTGCCTTACGTTTCACTTTCCACACCGCCCCATATAAATACACACTAGTTATACTTACACAATGCATATTCCCTTTTATTTTTTTTTTTTTGAGTGACTTTTAAGCGTATACCTTTGGCTAAGCACGCCACGACACCGCTTACATTACTGCGCGCACCACTCCATTTGTATTTTCCAGTTTTAGGGGAGGTATCCTCGCGTACGAGTTGTTTGACTCCAAAGTGATTCCCCGGCCTCTCAAGCAAGCAGGAGACCAACGTCAGGGGAGGTGTAATGAGATACCCTGGGCCGTGCCCACCTTTTGTGTTCTGTTCATTTTGTTTGAGTGGTGCGCCCACCTTGCTTTTTGTTCATTGTGTACTAACCTATCGCAATAAAAAGACCACTAAAGGCCAAAGAGAAAAAAAAAAAAAAAAAAAAAAAAAAAAAAAACCGCGTTGTCAGAAAACGAGCGGTTTTGTTCGAAAGAACCGCGTTGTCAGAAAACGAGCGGTTTTGTTCGAAAGAACCGCGTTGTCAGAAAACGGGCGGTTTTGTTCGAAAGAACCGCGTTGTCAGAAAACGGGCGGTTTTGTTCGAAAGAACCGCGTTGTCAGAAAACGGGCGGTTTTGTTCGAAAGAACCGCGTTGTCAGAAAACGGGCGGTTTTGTTCGAAAGAACCGCGTTGTTAGAAAACGGGCGATTTTGTTCGAAAGAACCGCGTTGTCAGAAAACGAGCGGTTTTGTTCGAAAGAACCGCGTTGTTAGAAAACGGTCGGTTTTGTTCGAAAGAACCGCGTTGTTAGAAAACGAGCGGTTTTGTTCGAAAGAACCGCGTTGTCAGAAAACGGGCGGTTTTGTTCGAAAGAACCGCGTTGTTAGAAAACGGGCGGCAAGGCTCTAAGTCGACAGTGTCGGCCCCTGTCGGCCGACTGTCGGCCGACTGTCGAAAAGTCGAAAAAAAAAAATTTTTTTTTTTGGTGACCCTGCGTGAAAATTTTTTTTTTTTTTTTGTTAGGAAAAAAAAAATTTTTTTTTTGTGATGTCGAAAAAAAAATTTTTGGGTCATATGGCCTTTTTAGCAACAAAGGCGAACAAGACGACCATTTCCCCGAGACCCCCGCGACCCGGGTCGCGACCCCAGGGCGTTCGCCCCGGGGCGAAAAATATTTTTTTTCGTTAAAAAAATCTTTTCCTGAAAAAATGACATTTTATTTCGCCCCAGGGCTTCGCCCCACCGGGGCGAAACCCTGTATAAATAAATAAATAAATAAAAAAAAAAAGGGGGGGAAAAAAAAATGAGAGAGAGATTTCTCCCCCCCAACCTGTCGACCCCCCCGGAGGGGGGGTCGCAGAGGGGGTGTCCACTGTACTCAAAATCATCCGCAAACCCGCCTGCCGTGAAAGTAAGTTTCCCCAGCACTCCCGCTCGCTCCTCAATCCTGCAGTCTGCTGAAGGTGTCCCGTACCCCCTGTTATAGAAGGTGTCACTACTCGTGTCAACTCTACCTTCAACGGCAGAGAGACGTTTTAGTTGATTGAAAATAATCAAACTAAGGATGAAGTCTCATATGACAGATGCCTCTCTCTTGTACATCTGTTTGATTAAACAGCACAAAGAGACCCTCAGTGAGGGGGGGATTGATGAAATTCTCCATCGTTTTGCTGGTTTTAGTGCTGGGGAAGGGATCACGCGCAAATCGCAATTTTTTTTCGACCACTCAGTACCGGGGATTCACCCCCACGAACTAGCTTCTCTCCGGCGGGAAAATTTTTTTTGACCTATTTTAAGCACTAGTAAAAAAGCAAAAATTTCGGGTTTTTTGGCATTTCGCCACGATCAGGAAAAAACGATGGCGATAGCGAACGCCCTGCGCGACCCCCATAAAAAAAAAAAAATTTTTTTTTTTTTGGTCGTTGAAAAAATTTTGCCTTTTTTTTTTTTTTTTTTTTTTTTTTTTTTTGGAAATTATGGAATTCGGTTTTGCCTTACGAACCTTATTTTTTTTTTTGGCCCTTTTTTCCTAGTTCTGGCCCTATCTTTCAAATAAAGCCAGAATTTTCAACTTTTGAGCCTTTTTAAGGCATTTCCCCGCGTTTTTCTGCAAAAAAAGATCAAAAGAACTCAATTTGCCTTTGCGAAAAAAAAAATTTCATAAGAATCTGTATTTATATGGATAATGCTACATTTAATGGAGAGGTAAAATGTACTGGCTGTATCCATCTCCTTTTTATTGTCAGCCCATATAATCCGTACCAACGAGGATAATGCTATTTTTAAGAGGTAAATTTTACTGGCTGTAACCTCACGGACTTTTATTAATGGGTACATGAAACTTTCTTTTCCAAAAAAAAAACATAAAAAAACGAGTCACGTCACTATCAGAAACAAACAATCCACATAAAGTAAAAAAAAAAAGTTTGGGTACATTTAGTGCACCCTATTATACCATCTATTCAGTAGAATAGTTAGTATATGAAACAATTTTTTTTTGAATTTTTTTTTTTTCGACAACTACTTTCTGGGGTACTGTCAGTACGTAAGGTATGACCAAAATAGCCGTATTTTGGCTGAAAATTCGACTTGAAAATTTTTTTCATAATTTGCCCAATCTGAGGTTTTCATTGGATTCATCGGGCAATTTTATGACGTACCACGCCTGATTTTGGGCAAAAAAAAAATTTTTTTTTTTGGCCAAAAATCGCCTTGTATTACCACTGTATTGGTGTAGGCTTGTACACAGAAGTGTGTTTTGTGTAACCACAGATGGTCAAAACACCCGATTTTTGCGTTTTTTTGCATTTTTTGGTGCCCTAAGAACCGCGTTGTCAGAAAACGAGCGGTTTTGTTCGAAAGAACCGCGTTGTCAGAAAACGAGCGGTTTTGTTCGAAAGAACCGCGTTGTCAGAAAACGGGCGGTTTTGTTCGAAAGAACCGCGTTGTTAGAAAACGAGCGGTTTTGTTCGAAAGAACCGCGTTGTCAGAAAACGGGCGGTTTTGTTCGAAAGAACCGCGTTGTTAGAAAACGAGCGGTTTTGTTCGAAAGAACCGCGTTGTCAGAAAACGGGCGGTTTTGTTCGAAAGAACCGCGTTGTTAGAAAACGAGCGGTTTTGTTCGAAAGAACCGCGTTGTCAGAAAACGGGCGGTTTTGTTCGAAAGAACCGCGTTGTTAGAAAACGGGCGATTTTGTTCGAAAGAACCGCGTTGTCAGAAAACGGGCGGTTTTGTTCGAAAGAACCGCGTTGTCAGAAAACGGGCGGTTTTGTTCGAAAGAACCGCGTTGTCAGAAAACGGTCGGTTTTGTTCGAAAGAACCGCGTTGTCAGAAAACGGGCGGTTTTGTTCGAAAGAACCGCGTTGTCAGAAAACGGGCGGTTTTGTTCGAAAGAACCGCGTTGTTAGAAAACGAGCGGTTTTGTTCGAAAGAACCGCGTTGTCAGAAAACGAGCGGTTTTGTTCGAAAGAACCGCGTTGTCAGAAAACGAGCGGTTTTGTTCGAAAGAACCGCGTTGTCAGAAAACGGGCGGTTTTGTTCGAAAGAACCGCGTTGTTAGAAAACGAGCGGTTTTGTTCGAAAGAACCGCGTTGTCAGAAAACGGGCGGTTTTGTTCGAAAGAACCGCGTTGTTAGAAAACGGGCGATTTTGTTCGAAAGAACCGCGTTGTCAGAAAACGAGCGGTTTTGTTCGAAAGAACCGCGTTGTTAGAAAACGGGCGATTTTGTTCGAAAGAACCGCGTTGTTAGAAAACGAGCGGTTTTGTTCGAAAGAACCGCGTTGTTAGAAAACGGGCGGTTTTGTTCGAAAGAACCGCGTTGTCAGAAAACGGGCGGTTTTGTTCGAAAGAACCGCGTTGTTAGAAAACGGGCGATTTTGTTCGAAAGAACCGCGTTGTCAGAAAACGAGCGGTTTTGTTCGAAAGAACCGCGTTGTCAGAAAACGAGCGGTTTTGTTCGAAAGAACCGCGTTGTTAGAAAACGGGCGATTTTGTTCGAAAGAACCGCGTTGTCAGAAAACGAGCGGTTTTGTTCGAAAGAACCGCGTTGTCAGAAAACGAGCGGTTTTGTTCGAAAAACCCGCGTTGATAGAAAACCCACCTCAGGGTCGAAATTTTCCCAAAAAAAAAAATTTTTTTTTTCGATTTTTTTTCGATTTTTCGACAAGTCGCTGGCCCATACAAAATGTACAGGGTACACACAAAATGACCGGGAAATAAATTCTAGATGCTCAAAACATCAAAATTCTTGCTTTATTTGCATGCCCGGTGCCCGCGGGTCCCAAAAAAAAAATTTTTTTTTGGGTGAAAAAATTTTGTGATGTCGAAAAAAAAAAATTTTTTTTTTTTCGACAAGACACAGTCGACAGTCGACAAAGACACACTGTGTCTTCGACAAAAGACACAGTGTGTCTTTGTGTCTTTGTGTCTTTCGACAGTGTCTAGACACAAAGACACACTGTCGACTTAGAGCCTTGCGGGCGGTTTTGTTCGAAAGAACCTCGTTGTTAGAAAACGGGCGGTTCTGTTCGAAAGAACCGCGTTGTCAGAAAACGGGCGGTTTTGTTCGAAAGAACCTCGTTGTTAGAAAACGGGCGGTTTTTTTTTTTTTTTTTTTTTTCTCTTTGGCCTTTAGTGGTCTTTTTATTGCGATAGGTTAGTACACAATGAACAAAAAGCAAGGTGGGCGCACCACTCAAACAAAATGAACAGAACACAAAAGGTGGGCACGGCCCAGGGTATCTCATTACACCTCCCCTGACGTTGGTCTCCTGCTTGCTTGAGAGGCCGGGGAATCACTTTGGAGTCAAACAACTCGTACGCGAGGATACCTCCCCTAAAACTGGAAAATACAAATGGAGTGGTGCGCGCAGTAATGTAAGCGGTGTCGTGGCGTGCTTAGCCAAAGGTATACGCTTAAAAGTCACTCAAAAAAAAAAAAATAAATAAATAAATAAAAGGGAATATGCATTGTGTAAGTATAACTAGTGTGTATTTATATGGGGCGGTGTGGAAAGTGAAACGTAAGGCAGCAAATAGGGTACACACAGCTCGCCCCCATCACACGCTTTCCCCCTTTCATATCCCAAGATAGCACCCAGGGCGCAATCGATTTTAACATCAACAAAATGCAGTGACTGGTGTGTTTGTGTGTCTTTAGGGGCGAGGGGGCGGGCAGAGTGAGAGGCAGGCATCTGTGGCAGTCGCAAACCCCCACCAGGAGCCCTGATCTCTTAGGTAGGTTTGTGTTGTGGCGGCGTACACGATTTGCCCTTGTTGGGGTGTTGGTGGCGTTCTTTTGGGGCATGTGGCTCGTGTTATTACCTATGAGACTCGGACACCCAGCAGAGGCGCAACTTCCACTTCAGGTACCCATCGCTCTCCCCACCCCTCCTCCCCTTGTCGTCGCATTTGCCTGTGCCGCAATCGGGTGTGCTTAGGGTACTACATCGGGCCACGGGCAGGGGCTGAGTCTGGGGGTTGTCGTGGCAGAAAAATAAACTAGTGAGTAGGGCACGACTAGTACGTTCCCACATTGCGTAACGTATCTTACTTGCATATGGGGATAAGGGGGGTTAAATGGTAGTACAGGTGGCTCGCATCGGGGGTGTCGCTACGCACCCGTCTACTTTACAGTGACTGCTGCCGAACGCGTTGTCAGAAAACGGGCGGTTTTGTTCGAAAAACCCGCGTTGTCAGAAAACGGGCGGTTTTGTTCGAAAAACCCGCGTTGTTAGAAAACGGGCGGTTTTGTTCGAAAGAACCTCGTTGTTAGAAAACGGGCGGTTCTGTTCGAAAGAACCGCGTTGTCAGAAAACGGGCGGTTTTGTTCGAAAGAACCTCGTTGTTAGAAAACGGGCGGTTCTGTTCGAAAGAACCGCGTTGTCAGAAAACGGGCGGTTTTGTTCGAAAGAACCGCGTTGTTAGAAAACGGGCGGTTTTGTTCGAAAGAACCGCGTTGTCAGAAAACGGGCGGTTTTGTTCGAAAGAACCGCGTTGTTAGAAAACGGGCGATTTTGTTCGAAAGAACCGCGTTGTTAGAAAACGAGCGGTTTTGTTCGAAAGAACCGCGTTGTTAGAAAACGGGCGGTTTTGTTCGAAAGAACCGCGTTGTCAGAAAACGGTCGGTTTTGTTCGAAAGAACCGCGTTGTTAGAAAACGGGCGGTTTTGTTCGAAAGAACCGCGTTGTCAGAAAACGGTCGGTTTTGTTCGAAAGAACCGCGTTGTCAGAAAACGGTCGGTTTTGTTCGAAAGAACCGCGTTGTTAGAAAACGAGCGGTTTTGTTCGAAAGAACCGCGTTGTTAGAAAACGGGCGGTTTTGTTCGAAAGAACCGCGTTGTCAGAAAACGGTCGGTTTTGTTCGAAAGAACCGCGTTGTCAGAAAACGGGCGGTTTTGTTCGAAAGAACCGCGTTGTCCGAAAACGGGCGGTTTTGTTCGAAAGAACCGCGTTGTCAGAAAACGGTCGGTTTTGTTCGAAAGAACCGCGTTGTCAGAAAACGGGCGGTTTTGTTCGAAAGAACCGCGTTGTCAGAAAACGAGCGGTTTTGTTCGAAAGAACCGCGTTGTCAGAAAACGGGCGGTTTTGTTCGAAAGAACCGCGTTGTTAGAAAACGAGCGGTTTTGTTCGAAAGAACCGCGTTGTCAGAAAACGGGCGGTTTTGTTCGAAAGAACCGCGTTGTTAGAAAACGAGCGGTTTTGTTCGAAAGAACCGCGTTGTCAGAAAACGGGCGGTTTTGTTCGAAAGAACCGCGTTGTTAGAAAACGGGCGATTTTGTTCGAAAGAACCGCGTTGTCAGAAAACGGGCGGTTTTGTTCGAAAGAACCGCGTTGTTAGAAAACGAGCGGTTTTGTTCGAAAGAACCGCGTTGTCAGAAAACGGGCGGTTTTGTTCGAAAGAACCGCGTTGTTAGAAAACGGGCGATTTTGTTCGAAAGAACCGCGTTGTCAGAAAACGAGCGGTTTTGTTCGAAAGAACCGCGTTGTTAGAAAACGGTCGGTTTTGTTCGAAAGAACCGCGTTGTTAGAAAACGAGCGGTTTTGTTCGAAAGAACCGCGTTGTCAGAAAACGAGCGGTTTTGTTCGAAAGAACCGCGTTGTCAGAAAACGAGCGGTTTTGTTCGAAAGAACCGCGTTGTCAGAAAACGGGCGGTTTTGTTCGAAAAACCCGCGTTGTCAGAAAACGAGCGGTTTTGTTCGAAAGAACCGCGTTGTCAGAAAACGAGCGGTTTTGTTCGAAAAACCCGCGTTGTTAGAAAACGGGCGGTTTTGTTCGAAAGAACCGCGTTGTCAGAAAACGGGCGGTTTTGTTCGAAAAACCCGCGTTGTTAGAAAACGGGCGGTTTTGTTCGAAAGAACCGCGTTGTCAGAAAACGGGCGGTTTTGTTCGAAACAACCGCGTTGTCAGAAAACGGGCGGTTTTGTTAGAAAGAACCGCGTTGTTAGAAAACGAGCGGTTTTGTTCGAAAGAACCGCGTTGTCAGAAAACGGGCGGTTTTGTTCGAAAAACCCGCGTTGTTAGAAAACGGGCGGTTTTGTTCGAAAGAACCGCGTTGTCAGAAAACGGGCGGTTTTGTTCGAAACAACCGCGTTGTCAGAAAACGGGCGGTTTTGTTCGAAAGAACCGCGTTGTTAGAAAACGAGCGGTTTTGTTCGAAAGAACCGCGTTGTCAGAAAACGGGCGGTTTTGTTCGAAAAACCCGCGTTGTTAGAAAACGGGCGGTTTTGTTCGAAAGAACCGCGTTGTTAGAAAACGAGCGGTTTTGTTCGAAAGAACCGCGTTGTTAGAAAACGAGCGGTTTTGTTCGAAAGAACCGCGTTGTCAGAAAACGGGCGGTTTTGTTCGAAAGAACCGCGTTGTTAGAAAACGAGCGGTTTTGTTCGAAAGAACCGCGTTGTCAGAAAACGGTCGGTTTTGTTCGAAAAACCCGCGTTGTCAGAAAACGGGCGGTTTTGTTCGAAAGAACCGCGTTGTCAGAAAACGAGCGGTTTTGTTCGAAAGAACCGCGTTGTCAGAAAACGGGCGATTTTGTTCGAAAGAACCGCGTTGTCAGAAAACGAGCGGTTTTGTTCGAAAGAACCGCGTTGTCAGAAAACGAGCGGTTTTGTTCGAAAGAACCGCGTTGTCAGAAAACGGGCGATTTTGTTCGAAAGAACCGCGTTGTCAGAAAACGAGCGGTTTTGTTCGAAAGAACCGCGTTGTCAGAAAACGGGCGGTTTTGTTCGAAAGAACCGCGTTGTCAGAAAACGGGCGGTTTTGTTCGAAAGAACCGCGTTGTTAGAAAACGGTCGGTTTTGTTCGAAAGAACCGCGTTGTTAGAAAACGGGCGGTTTTGTTCGAAAGAACCGCGTTGTTAGAAAACGGTCGGTTTTGTTCGAAAGAACCGCGTTGTCAGAAAACGGGCGGTTTTGTTCGAAAGAACCGCGTTGTCAGAAAACGGTCGGTTTTGTTCGAAAGAACCGCGTTGTTAGAAAACGGTCGGTTTTGTTCGAAAGAACCGCGTTGTTAGAAAACGAGCGGTTTTGTTCGAAAGAACCGCGTTGTCAGAAAACGGTCGGTTTTGTTCGAAAAACCCGCGTTGTCAGAAAACGGGCGGTTTTGTTCGAAAGAACCGCGTTGATAGAAAACGGGCGGTTTTGTTCGAAAGAACCGCGTTGTCAGAAAACGGGCGATTTTGTTCGAAAGAACCGCGTTGTCAGAAAACGAGCGGTTTTGTTCGAAAGAACCGCGTTGTCAGAAAACGAGCGGTTTTGTTCGAAAGAACCGCGTTGTCAGAAAACGGGCGATTTTGTTCGAAAGAACCGCGTTGTCAGAAAACGAGCGGTTTTGTTCGAAAGAACCGCGTTGTCAGAAAACGGGCGGTTTTGTTCGAAAGAACCGCGTTGTCAGAAAACGGGCGGTTTTGTTCGAAAGAACCGCGTTGTTAGAAAACGGGCGATTTTGTTCGAAAGAACCGCGTTGTTAGAAAACGGGCGGTTTTGTTCGAAAGAACCGCGTTGTCAGAAAACGGGCGGTTTTGTTCGAAAGAACCGCGTTGTTAGAAAACGAGCGGTTTTGTTCGAAAGAACCGCGTTGTCAGAAAACGAGCGGTTTTGTTCGAAAAACCCGCGTTGTCAGAAAACGGGCGGTTTTGTTCGAAAGAACCGCGTTGTTAGAAAACGAGCGGTTTTGTTCGAAAGAACCGCGTTGTTAGAAAACGAGCGGTTTTGTTCGAAAGAACCGCGTTGTCAGAAAACGAGCGGTTTTGTTCGAAAAACCCGCGTTGTCAGAAAACGGGCGGTTTTGTTCGAAAGAACCGCGTTGTTAGAAAACGAGCGGTTTTGTTCGAAAGAACCGCGTTGTCAGAAAACGGGCGGTTTTGTTCGAAAGAACCGCGTTGTCAGAAAACGGGCGATTTTGTTCGAAAGAACCGCGTTGTTAGAAAACGGGCGGTTTTGTTCGAAAGTACCGCGTTGTCAGAAAACGGTCGGTTTTGTTCGAAAAACCCGCGTTGTCAGAAAACGGGCGATTTTGTTCGAAAGAACCGCGTTGTTAGAAAACGGGCGGTTTTGTTCGAAAAACCCGCGTTGTCAGAAAACGGGCGGTTTTGTTCGAAAGAACCGCGTTGTCAGAAAACGAGCGGTTTTGTTCGAAAGAACCGCGTTGTCAGAAAACGGGCGATTTTGTTCGAAAGAACCGCGTTGTCAGAAAACGAGCGGTTTTGTTCGAAAGAACCGCGTTGTCAGAAAACGAGCGGTTTTGTTCGAAAGAACCGCGTTGTCAGAAAACGGGCGATTTTGTTCGAAAGAACCGCGTTGTCAGAAAACGAGCGGTTTTGTTCGAAAGAACCGCGTTGTCAGAAAACGGGCGGTTTTGTTCGAAAGAACCGCGTTGTCAGAAAACGGGCGGTTTTGTTCGAAAGAACCGCGTTGTTAGAAAACGGTCGGTTTTGTTCGAAAGAACCGCGTTGTTAGAAAACGGTCGGTTTTGTTCGAAAGAACCGCGTTGTCAGAAAACGGTCGGTTTTGTTCGAAAAACCCGCGTTGTCAGAAAACGGGCGATTTTGTTCGAAAGAACCGCGTTGTTAGAAAACGGGCGGTTTTGTTCGAAAAACCCGCGTTGTCAGAAAACGGGCGGTTTTGTTCGAAAGAACCGCGTTGTCAGAAAACGAGCGGTTTTGTTCGAAAGAACCGCGTTGTCAGAAAACGGTCGGTTTTGTTCGAAAAACCCGCGTTGTCAGAAAACGGGCGATTTTGTTCGAAAGAACCGCGTTGTTAGAAAACGGGCGGTTTTGTTCGAAAAACCCGCGTTGTCAGAAAACGGGCGGTTTTGTTCGAAAGAACCGCGTTGTCAGAAAACGAGCGGTTTTGTTCGAAAGAACCGCGTTGTCAGAAAACGGGCGATTTTGTTCGAAAGAACCGCGTTGTCAGAAAACGAGCGGTTTTGTTCGAAAGAACCGCGTTGTCAGAAAACGGGCGGTTTTGTTCGAAAGAACCGCGTTGTCAGAAAACGGGCGGTTTTGTTCGAAAGAACCGCGTTGTTAGAAAACGGTCGGTTTTGTTCGAAAGAACCGCGTTGTTAGAAAACGGGCGGTTTTGTTCGAAAGAACCGCGTTGTTAGAAAACGGTCGGTTTTGTTCGAAAGAACCGCGTTGTCAGAAAACGGGCGGTTTTGTTCGAAAGAACCGCGTTGTCAGAAAACGGTCGGTTTTGTTCGAAAGAACCGCGTTGTTAGAAAACGGGCGATTTTGTTCGAAAGAACCGCGTTGTCAGAAAACGGGCGGTTTTGTTCGAAAGAACCGCGTTGTTAGAAAACGAGCGGTTTTGTTCGAAAGAACCGCGTTGTTAGAAAACGAGCGGTTTTGTTCGAAAGAACCGCGTTGTCAGAAAACGAGCGGTTTTGTTCGAAAGAACCGCGTTGTTAGAAAACGAGCGGTTTTGTTCGAAAGAACCGCGTTGTTAGAAAACGGGCGGTTTTGTTCGAAAGAACCGCGTTGTCAGAAAACGGGCGGTTTTGTTCGAAAGAACCGCGTTGTCAGAAAACGGTCGGTTTTGTTCGAAAGAACCGCGTTGTTAGAAAACGGGCGGTTTTGTTCGAAAGAACCGCGTTGTTAGAAAACGGTCGGTTTTGTTCGAAAGAACCGCGTTGTTAGAAAACGAGCGGTTTTGTTCGAAAGAACCGCGTTGTCAGAAAACGGTCGGTTTTGTTCGAAAAACCCGCGTTGTCAGAAAACGGGCGGTTTTGTTCGAAAGAACCGCGTTGATAGAAAACGGGCGGTTTTGTTCGAAAGAACCGCGTTGTCAGAAAACGGGCGATTTTGTTCGAAAGAACCGCGTTGTCAGAAAACGAGCGGTTTTGTTCGAAAGAACCGCGTTGTCAGAAAACGAGCGGTTTTGTTCGAAAGAACCGCGTTGTCAGAAAACGGGCGATTTTGTTCGAAAGAACCGCGTTGTCAGAAAACGAGCGGTTTTGTTCGAAAGAACCGCGTTGTCAGAAAACGGGCGGTTTTGTTCGAAAGAACCGCGTTGTCAGAAAACGGGCGGTTTTGTTCGAAAGAACCGCGTTGTTAGAAAACGGGCGATTTTGTTCGAAAGAACCGCGTTGTTAGAAAACGGGCGGTTTTGTTCGAAAGAACCGCGTTGTCAGAAAACGGGCGGTTTTGTTCGAAAGAACCGCGTTGTTAGAAAACGAGCGGTTTTGTTCGAAAGAACCGCGTTGTCAGAAAACGAGCGGTTTTGTTCGAAAAACCCGCGTTGTCAGAAAACGGGCGGTTTTGTTCGAAAGAACCGCGTTGTTAGAAAACGAGCGGTTTTGTTCGAAAGAACCGCGTTGTTAGAAAACGAGCGGTTTTGTTCGAAAGAACCGCGTTGTCAGAAAACGAGCGGTTTTGTTCGAAAAACCCGCGTTGTCAGAAAACGGGCGGTTTTGTTCGAAAGAACCGCGTTGTTAGAAAACGAGCGGTTTTGTTCGAAAGAACCGCGT
This sequence comes from Rhynchopus sp. YZ270_cl-10, assembly GCA_964035575.1. Taxonomy (NCBI): domain Eukaryota; phylum Euglenozoa; class Diplonemea; order Diplonemida; family Diplonemidae; genus Rhynchopus; species Rhynchopus sp. YZ270_cl-10. Next base: position 461,628 of record OZ037866.1, on the reverse strand, counting down.
TGTCAGAAAACGGGCGGTTTTGTTCGAAAGAACCGCGTTGTCAGAAAACGGGCGATTTTGTTCGAAAGAACCGCGTTGTTAGAAAACGGGCGGTTTTGTTCGAAAGTACCGCGTTGTCAGAAAACGGTCGGTTTTGTTCGAAAAACCCGCGTTGTCAGAAAACGGGCGATTTTGTTCGAAAGAACCGCGTTGTTAGAAAACGGGCGGTTTTGTTCGAAAAACCCGCGTTGTCAGAAAACGGGCGGTTTTGTTCGAAAGAACCGCGTTGTCAGAAAACGAGCGGTTTTGTTCGAAAGAACCGCGTTGTCAGAAAACGGGCGATTTTGTTCGAAAGAACCGCGTTGTCAGAAAACGAGCGGTTTTGTTCGAAAGAACCGCGTTGTCAGAAAACGAGCGGTTTTGTTCGAAAGAACCGCGTTGTCAGAAAACGGGCGATTTTGTTCGAAAGAACCGCGTTGTCAGAAAACGAGCGGTTTTGTTCGAAAGAACCGCGTTGTCAGAAAACGGGCGGTTTTGTTCGAAAGAACCGCGTTGTCAGAAAACGGGCGGTTTTGTTCGAAAGAACCGCGTTGTTAGAAAACGGTCGGTTTTGTTCGAAAGAACCGCGTTGTTAGAAAACGGTCGGTTTTGTTCGAAAGAACCGCGTTGTCAGAAAACGGTCGGTTTTGTTCGAAAAACCCGCGTTGTCAGAAAACGGGCGATTTTGTTCGAAAGAACCGCGTTGTTAGAAAACGGGCGGTTTTGTTCGAAAAACCCGCGTTGTCAGAAAACGGGCGGTTTTGTTCGAAAGAACCGCGTTGTCAGAAAACGAGCGGTTTTGTTCGAAAGAACCGCGTTGTCAGAAAACGGTCGGTTTTGTTCGAAAAACCCGCGTTGTCAGAAAACGGGCGATTTTGTTCGAAAGAACCGCGTTGTTAGAAAACGGGCGGTTTTGTTCGAAAAACCCGCGTTGTCAGAAAACGGGCGGTTTTGTTCGAAAGAACCGCGTTGTCAGAAAACGAGCGGTTTTGTTCGAAAGAACCGCGTTGTCAGAAAACGGGCGATTTTGTTCGAAAGAACCGCGTTGTCAGAAAACGAGCGGTTTTGTTCGAAAGAACCGCGTTGTCAGAAAACGGGCGGTTTTGTTCGAAAGAACCGCGTTGTCAGAAAACGGGCGGTTTTGTTCGAAAGAACCGCGTTGTTAGAAAACGGTCGGTTTTGTTCGAAAGAACCGCGTTGTTAGAAAACGGTCGGTTTTGTTCGAAAGAACCGCGTTGTTAGAAAACGGGCGGTTTTGTTCGAAAGAACCGCGTTGTTAGAAAACGGTCGGTTTTGTTCGAAAGAACCGCGTTGTCAGAAAACGGGCGGTTTTGTTCGAAAGAACCGCGTTGTCAGAAAACGGTCGGTTTTGTTCGAAAGAACCGCGTTGTTAGAAAACGGGCGATTTTGTTCGAAAGAACCGCGTTGTCAGAAAACGGGCGGTTTTGTTCGAAAGAACCGCGTTGTTAGAAAACGAGCGGTTTTGTTCGAAAGAACCGCGTTGTTAGAAAACGAGCGGTTTTGTTCGAAAGAACCGCGTTGTCAGAAAAGGAGCGGTTTTGTTCGAAAGAACCGCGTTGTTAGAAAACGAGCGGTTTTGTTCGAAAGAACCGCGTTGTTAGAAAACGGGCGGTTTTGTTCGAAAGAACCGCGTTGTCAGAAAACGAGCGGTTTTGTTCGAAAGAACCGCGTTGTTAGAAAACGAGCGGTTTTGTTCGAAAGAACCGCGTTGTTAGAAAACGGGCGATTTTGTTCGAAAGAACCGCGTTGTCAGAAAACGGTCGGTTTTGTTCGAAAGAACCGCGTTGTTAGAAAACGAGCGGTTTTGTTCGAAAGAACCGCGTTGTCAGAAAACGGGCGGTTTTGTTCGAAAAACCCGCGTTGTCAGAAAACGGGCGGTTTTGTTCGAAAGAACCGCGTTGATAGAAAACGGGCGATTTTGTTCGAAAGAACCGCGTTGTCAGAAAACGAGCGGTTTTGTTCGAAAGAACCGCGTTGTTAGAAAACGAGCGGTTTTGTTCGAAAGAACCGCGTTGTTAGAAAACGAGCGGTTTTGTTCGAAAGAACCGCGTTGTCAGAAAACGGGCGGTTTTGTTCGAAAAACCCGCGTTGTCAGAAAACGGGCGGTTTTGTTCGAAAGAACCGCGTTGTTAGAAAACGAGCGGTTTTGTTCGAAAGAACCGCGTTGTTAGAAAACGAGCGGTTTTGTTCGAAAGAACCGCGTTGTCAGAAAACGAGCGGTTTTGTTCGAAAAACCCGCGTTGTCAGAAAACGGGCGGTTTTGTTCGAAAGAACCGCGTTGTTAGAAAACGAGCGGTTTTGTTCGAAAGAACCGCGTTGTCAGAAAACGGGCGGTTTTGTTCGAAAGAACCGCGTTGTCAGAAAACGGGCGGTTTTGTTCGAAAGAACCGCGTTGTTAGAAAACGGGCGGTTTTGTTCGAAAGAACCGCGTTGTTAGAAAACGAGCGGTTTTGTTCGAAAGAACCGCGTTGTCAGAAAACGGTCGGTTTTGTTCGAAAGAACCGCGTTGTTAGAAAACGGTCGGTTTTGTTCGAAAGAACCGCGTTGTTAGAAAACGGTCGGTTTTGTTCGAAAGAACCGCGTTGTTAGAAAACGGGCGATTTTGTTCGAAAGAACCGCGTTGTCAGAAAACGAGCGGTTTTGTTCGAAAGAACCGCGTTGTCAGAAAACGAGCGGTTTTGTTCGAAAGAACCGCGTTGTCAGAAAACGAGCGGTTTTGTTCGAAAGAACCGCGTTGTCAGAAAACGAGCGGTTTTGTTCGAAAGAACCGCGTTGTCAGAAAACGAGCGGTTTTGTTCGAAAGAACCGCGTTGTTAGAAAACGAGCGGTTTTGTTCGAAAGAACCGCGTTGTCAGAAAACGAGCGGTTTTGTTCGAAAGAACCGCGTTGTCAGAAAACGGGCGGTTTTGTTCGAAAGAACCGCGTTGTTAGAAAACGGGCGGTTTTGTTCGAAAGAACCGCGTTGTTAGAAAACGGGCGGTTTTGTTCGAAAGAACCGCGTTGTCAGAAAACGGTCGGTTTTGTTCGAAAGAACCGCGTTGTTAGAAAACGAGCGGTTTTGTTCGAAAGAACCGCGTTGTCAGAAAACGAGCGGTTTTGTTCGAAAGAACCGCGTTGTCAGAAAACGGGCGGTTTTGTTCGAAAGAACCGCGTTGTTAGAAAACGAGCGGTTTTGTTCGAAAGAACCGCGTTGTCAGAAAACGGGCGGTTTTGTTCGAAAGAACCGCGTTGTTAGAAAACGAGCGGTTTTGTTCGAAAGAACCGCGTTGTCAGAAAACGGGCGGTTTTGTTCGAAAGAACCGCGTTGTCAGAAAACGGGCGGTTTTGTTCGAAAGAACCGCGTTGTCAGAAAACGGGCGGTTTTGTTCGAAAGAACCGCGTTGTTAGAAAACGGGCGGTTTTGTTCGAAAGAACCGCGTTGTTAGAAAACGAGCGGTTTTGTTCGAAAGAACCGCGTTGTTAGAAAACGGTCGGTTTTGTTCGAAAGAACCGCGTTGTTAGAAAACGGGCGATTTTGTTCGAAAGAACCGCGTTGTTAGAAAACGAGCGGTTTTGTTCGAAAGAACCGCGTTGTCAGAAAACGGGCGGTTTTGTTCGAAAGAACCGCGTTGTTAGAAAACGGGCGGTTTTGTTCGAAAGAACCGCGTTGTTAGAAAACGAGCGGTTTTGTTCGAAAGAACCGCGTTGTCAGAAAACGGGCGGTTTTGTTCGAAAGAACCGCGTTGTTAGAAAACGAGCGGTTTTGTTCGAAAGAACCGCGTTGTCAGAAAACGGTCGGTTTTGTTCGAAAGAACCGCGTTGTTAGAAAACGGGCGATTTTGTTCGAAAGAACCGCGTTGTCAGAAAACGGGCGGTTTTGTTCGAAAGAACCGCGTTGTCAGAAAACGAGCGGTTTTGTTCGAAAGAACCGCGTTGTCAGAAAACGAGCGGTTTTGTTCGAAAGAACCGCGTTGTCAGAAAACGAGCGGTTTTGTTCGAAAGAACCGCGTTGTCAGAAAACGGGCGGTTTTGTTCGAAAGAACCGCGTTGTCAGAAAACGGGCGGTTTTGTTCGAAAGAACCGCGTTGTTAGAAATAGCTATTTCCCTCCCTCCCGCCAGAGCCCGAGGGCGCCCTGACCTCCCGAAAGGGCAGCCCGAGGGCCAAGGGAGGGAGGGATGTAGCTTTGTGACCCGAAGAGGTCGTTTTCGACCCGAACTGCCTGCAAACAAGCGCTTTTGTGGTGTTTTGTGTACAAACACGTAGGTTTTTCGCCCCACATGGGTACCATCGTTTGTGGCCTACGGACGCCCAAAAGCATGCGGATACGCTTTTCGAGTCGCAGAAACCAGGTTGTGGGCCGTTTTAAAAAGTTTTTGGCCGGTTTCAGTCACCAAAACGCACATTCTCTCGCGGGAATTTTTGGTGCTCTCAAGGGAATCCTCTTAGCTCTCAAGGGAATCCCTTGAGACCTCTGGAGGGTTACAAACGGGCGGTTTTGTTCGAAAAACCCGCGTTGTTAGAAAACGGGCGGTTTTGTTCGAAAGAACCGCGTTGTTAGAAAACGGGCGATTTTGTTCGAAAGAACCGCGTTGTCAGAAAACGGGCGGTTTTGTTCGAAAGAACCGCGTTGTCAGAAAACGAGCGGTTTTGTTCGAAAGAACCGCGTTGTCAGAAAACGGGCGATTTTGTTCGAAAGAACCGCGTTGTCAGAAAACGGTCGGTTTTGTTCGAAAGAACCGCGTTGTCAGAAAACGGGCGGTTTTGTTCGAAAGAACCGCGTTGTTAGAAAACGAGCGGTTTTGTTCGAAAGAACCGCGTTGTCAGAAAACGAGCGGTTTTGTTCGAAAGAACCGCGTTGTCAGAAAACGAGCGGTTTTGTTCGAAAGAACCGCGTTGTCAGAAAACGGGCGGTTTTGTTCGAAAGAACCGCGTTGTTAGAAAACGAGCGGTTTTGTTCGAAAGAACCGCGTTGTCAGAAAACGGGCGGTTTTGTTCGAAAGAACCGCGTTGTTAGAAAACGAGCGGTTTTGTTCGAAAGAACCGCGTTGTCAGAAAACGGGCGGTTTTGTTCGAAAGAACCGCGTTGTTAGAAAACGAGCGGTTTTGTTCGAAAGAACCGCGTTGTCAGAAAACGGGCGGTTTTGTTCGAAAGAACCGCGTTGTTAGAAAACGGGCGGTTTTGTTCGAAAGAACCGCGTTGTCAGAAAACGGTCGGTTTTGTTCGAAAGAACCGCGTTGTCAGAAAACGGGCGGTTTTGTTCGAAAGAACCGCGTTGTCAGAAAACGGGCGGTTTTGTTCGAAAGAACCGCGTTGTTAGAAAACGAGCGGTTTTGTTCGAAAGAACCGCGTTGTCAGAAAACGAGCGGTTTTGTTCGAAAGAACCGCGTTGTCAGAAAACGAGCGGTTTTGTTCGAAAGAACCGCGTTGTCAGAAAACGAGCGGTTTTGTTCGAAAGAACCGCGTTGTCAGAAAACGAGCGGTTTTGTTCGAAAGAACCGCGTTGTCAGAAAACGGGCGGTTTTGTTCGAAAGAACCGCGTTGTTAGAAAACGAGCGGTTTTGTTCGAAAGAACCGCGTTGTCAGAAAACGGGCGGTTTTGTTCGAAAGAACCGCGTTGTTAGAAAACGGGCGATTTTGTTCGAAAGAACCGCGTTGTCAGAAAACGAGCGGTTTTGTTCGAAAGAACCGCGTTGTTAGAAAACGGGCGATTTTGTTCGAAAGAACCGCGTTGTTAGAAAACGAGCGGTTTTGTTCGAAAGAACCGCGTTGTTAGAAAACGGGCGGTTTTGTTCGAAAGAACCGCGTTGTCAGAAAACGGGCGGTTTTGTTCGAAAGAACCGCGTTGTTAGAAAACGGGCGATTTTGTTCGAAAGAACCGCGTTGTCAGAAAACGAGCGGTTTTGTTCGAAAGAACCGCGTTGTCAGAAAACGAGCGGTTTTGTTCGAAAGAACCGCGTTGTTAGAAAACGGGCGATTTTGTTCGAAAGAACCGCGTTGTCAGAAAACGAGCGGTTTTGTTCGAAAGAACCGCGTTGTCAGAAAACGAGCGGTTTTGTTCGAAAGAACCGCGTTGTCAGAAAACGGGCGGTTTTGTTCGAAAGAACCGCGTTGTTAGAAAACGAGCGGTTTTGTTCGAAAGAACCGCGTTGTCAGAAAACGGGCGGTTTTGTTCGAAAGAACCGCGTTGTTAGAAAACGGTCGGTTTTGTTCGAAAGAACCGCGTTGTTAGAAAACGAGCGGTTTTGTTCGAAAGAACCGCGTTGTTAGAAAACGGTCGGTTTTGTTCGAAAGAACCGCGTTGTTAGAAAACGGGCGATTTTGTTCGAAAGAACCGCGTTGTTAGAAAACGAGCGGTTTTGTTCGAAAGAACCGCGTTGTCAGAAAACGGTCGGTTTTGTTCGAAAGAACCGCGTTGTTAGAAAACGGTCGGTTTTGTTCGAAAGAACCGCGTTGTTAGAAAACGGGCGATTTTGTTCGAAAGAACCGCGTTGTTAGAAAACGAGCGGTTTTGTTCGAAAGAACCACGTTGTTAGAAAACGGGCGGTTTTGTTCGAAAGAACCGCGTTGTCAGAAAACGGTCGGTTTTGTTCGAAAGAACCGCGTTGTCAGAAAACGGGCGGTTTTGTTCGAAAGAACCGCGTTGTCAGAAAACGGGCGGTTTTGTTCGAAAGAACCGCGTTGTTAGAAAACGAGCGGTTTTGTTCGAAAGAACCGCGTTGTCAGAAAACGAGCGGTTTTGTTCGAAAGAACCGCGTTGTCAGAAAACGAGCGGTTTTGTTCGAAAGAACCGCGTTGTCAGAAAACGAGCGGTTTTGTTCGAAAGAACCGCGTTGTCAGAAAACGAGCGGTTTTGTTCGAAAGAACCGCGTTGTCAGAAAACGGGCGGTTTTGTTCGAAAGAACCGCGTTGTTAGAAAACGGGCGATTTTGTTCGAAAGAACCGCGTTGTCAGAAAACGGGCGGTTTTGTTCGAAAGAACCGCGTTGTTAGAAAACGAGCGGTTTTGTTCGAAAGAACCGCGTTGTCAGAAAACGGGCGGTTTTGTTCGAAAGAACCGCGTTGTTAGAAAACGGGCGATTTTGTTCGAAAGAACCGCGTTGTCAGAAAACGAGCGGTTTTGTTCGAAAGAACCGCGTTGTCAGAAAACGGTCGGTTTTGTTCGAAAGAACCGCGTTGTTAGAAAACGGGCGATTTTGTTCGAAAGAACCGCGTTGTCAGAAAACGGGCGATTTTGTTCGAAAGAACCGCGTTGTCAGAAAACGGGCGGTTTTGTTCGAAAGAACCGCGTTGTCAGAAAACGAGCGGTTTTGTTCGATAGAACCGCGTTGTTAGAAAACGAGCGGTTTTGTTCGAAAGAACCGCGTTGTTAGAAAACGGGCGGTTTTGTTCGAAAGAACCGCGTTGTCAGAAAACGAGCGGTTTTGTTCGAAAGAACCGCGTTGTCAGAAAACGAGCGGTTTTGTTCGAAAGAACGGCGTTGTCAGAAAACGGTCGGTTTTGTTCGAAAGAACCGCGTTGTCAGAAAACGAGCGGTTTTGTTCGAAAGAACCGCGTTGTCAGAAAACGGGCGGTTTTGTTCGAAAGAACCGCGTTGTCAGAAAACGGGCGGTTTTGTTCGAAAGAACCGCGTTGTCAGAAAACGAGCGGTTTTGTTCGAAAGAACCGCGTTGTTAGAAAACGAGCGGTTTTGTTCGAAAGAACCGCGTTGTTAGAAAACGAGCGGTTTTGTTCGAAAGAACCGCGTTGTTAGAAAACGGGCGGTTTTGTTCGAAAGAACCGCGTTGTCAGAAAACGAGCGGTTTTGTTCGAAAGAACCGCGTTGTCAGAAAACGAGCGGTTTTGTTCGAAAGAACCGCGTTGTCAGAAAACGGGCGGTTTTGTTCGAAAGAACCGCGTTGTCAGAAAACGGTCGGTTTTGTTCGAAAGAACCGCGTTGTCAGAAAACGAGCGGTTTTGTTCGAAAGAACCGCGTTGTCAGAAAACGGGCGGTTTTGTTCGAAAGAACCGCGTTGTCAGAAAACGGGCGGTTTTGTTCGAAAGAACCGCGTTGTCAGAAAACGAGCGGTTTTGTTCGAAAGAACCGCGTTGTCAGAAAACGGGCGGTTTTGTTCGAAAGAACCGCGTTGTCAGAAAACGGGCGGTTTTGTTCGAAAGAACCGCGTTGTCAGAAAACGAGCGGTTTTGTTCGAAAGAACCGCGTTGTTAGAAAACGAGCGGTTTTGTTCGAAAGAACCGCGTTGTTAGAAAACGGGCGGTTTTGTAAAAGTATTGGTCTTTTGATTTGTATACTGGTCCTGTGTGTACGTCACGTGGGAGAAAGCATTGATGAAGAGGTGGGTCTGCAGCGAATCTGGGTGGAATTTATTTGCGGCGAGGTAGGCTCTGTGGACATTCCCGTGATGAGCCATCTCTAGGTACAAATGAAGTGGTGACGTTCGTGGTTTGCGACGAGAATGGTGTGGTCTTGATATCGCTACGCTAAGAAGTGTCCTTTGCGACTGTCGTCTGTTGTGTTGTGTGTTCCACTTGTTGTTCGGATTCCTGCACCCGTGTCTATAGTGTCTTATTAATCTGTTTTTGCGAGTTTGGTCCCTGGCCCCCTACGTGTTTTATTTGTATATTCTCCTCCGCACCCCTACATCAATGTAGATTGAAGTTTATTTTTGGACAATGATATATGAAAGGTTAAGAATGACTCCAGATGAGGGAGGGTTTTATACGAGCTTAATACCAGACACTACTTAGTACGTTGAGCCTCTCTTTTAGTGGAACCTATATTTTCCACCAGACCTGGTTCCCCAGTTTATCCCACTCACATGCCCAAGAGTTTTCACAACAATACATACCTCCACCCAACTTTAATTCGTATTATATGTAAGGACGTCTGTCCTACTGTCGTACTGTACCGGCTACTGCGAGGCCCCTCCCCTGCCCATGACTCTCCCCTACCCATCCCCATACCTTGTACACCCTTCATACACAGTGCTCTTTTCCCTCTCACATTCATCTCTACCCATTGTGCTTTAATAAATATGAGAAGGGATACGTTCTTGTTTATCCAGTAGTCCTGCTGCGTGATGTGGCCGGCAGTGTTGCAAGCAGCCGTATTAGCAGCAGTTGCGTCGTTGAGCCCAGCCGTCGATGTTTCTGTAAACTGCGGAATTATCCCGAACTGCGCACGCAGGTTTTCTGTTGGAGGTGTGCCAACAGGGCTTGCAGTCAGTGCAGATGGCGGGTTTGCGTGCACAACCTACAGTGGTCCACACTATAAGAATAAGTTGTTTTTATGGAACACAGCGAACGCTGCGGGGCAGACTATTGATGTTGGGCTGAAGACAACCGCCCTTGCGTTTTCCCCGTCCGGGGGGAGGCTTGCTGTGCTTGAGAGTACGACTACCCTTGCTATTTACAGTCAGATCAATGAGGCTTTTACGTCCCCACAGAATGTCGTGCGCAGCGAGGTGACTGTGAACATGAAGTGGAACCACGAGGTCCGCTTCAAGACTGAGGATGAGATCTACGTTACCTCCCCCACTGGGGTGAGCCTCGTGAGCATCACCACCAACACCGTTGTGCAGGAGTACACGGGAATTACTTCTGCGCAGAGCATCGATGTCTCCTCAAATGGGCGCTTCCTTGGTGCAATGAGCAACACTGCTGTGGTCCGTGTCTGGGAGGTTGCGACAACAAACGTCTACGGACACAACTTCGCAGTGACGGCATCCGATTGTGTATACCTGCGCTTTTTCCCTGATGGTACCCACTTCATTGCGGCCACTTCAGGTGCACAAGGTGTGTTGAAGAAAGTGACCACAGTTCCGATGACTGTCTGGGAGGATGTCAGCATCAGTCACCCGTGGTCACCCTACGGATACGGGGCCAGCGTCTCCGACAACGGGCTGTACTTTGCCGCATCCCTGGAAGACTACCACACCTACGCTGTGCTGTACTCTGCCGACAGCCTCTCGCCGTCACTATTTCTTGCTGAGGATATCTACTACCAGAGTCTGGTCACCGCAGTCTCTTTCATGCCAGGCTCAGCCGCACTGATGACGTGCACCAGCGACATGGTGTGCAACCTGTTCTCGTTGCCCCCGCTGGATGTGTCAGCAGGGACGGCTGTGCCCACCACCTCCACCCCAGCCAGCATCCACAAGGTGTCGCCGACCGCACGAAACAACGTACAGATGTCGTGCAACGGATGGCAATACTGTGTCAGCAAGGCGTTCTTTGGTACTTCCAGTACGATCAGTGCAGCACACCACGCAGGTGTGTCCCTGCTCCTCATGACGTTCATTGACTCGATGTTTGTGTGGAACGCAACGTCAGGGTACATACGTACTGTGGAGTACGCCACGATCGACCACGGCACTTCCACCACGGACGGTGTAACGCACGTTGTGATACCAGACTCAGACCCTGGAGAGATCCGTTTCTACGACGCCGCAAGTCTGATTCTGTTCCGTGCGGTGCCCATCCCTAAAGGAAGCTTCGGTGGTGGTATCGTGTATGCGCCTGACTCCTCGTATGTGCTGTACACAGCAGCAGCAGGGGTTGTAGTGATGAATGCGAATACGTTCGCAACAACGACCTTCAGTGATGCGACTCTGGCTGTCTCGTCGTTGGTTGCGGTGAGCCCCGATTCACAGTACGTTGCATGCGGGGGGACGTGCGTGTCGTGTAACGACGGGTCGGCTGTTGTGGTGTGGAAGGTATCCGATGGATCCACGTACGCTGCCTTCTCTGCGCCCGGGGCAGACATCAAAGGTGTGTTCCTCTACCGGGACACGTCCTCCGTGCTGCTCACTTTCGTCGACAAGCTTGTCAAGTACAGCGTCCTCACAGGCAGACCACAGCAGCAGGTCCTAGTGCCGTACGTGGCGTCTACCGCAATGTCCTCCGATGGTGCACTCATTGCTGTGTCCACGTCCGACGTGCTGATGATCTATTCTGGGGACGACTTTTCGGTGTTGGTGGCATCATTAGTGGGCCATGCGAACAGTATAAGGTCAGTGACGTTTGGTGGGGGACATCGGTTGTTCTCGTGTTCCACTGATGATACATGCATCCAGTGGGACCTTTCTGCACTTGTGGCGTCGGATACAACTGCTCCGCTGACAGCTCTGCCTACGACAGAGTCTCCAGCAACTGCAGCACCAAAGACGGATCCTCCAGCGACAAACGCGCCTACCACAGATGCTCCCACGACTGAAGCACCAAAAACAGATCCTCCAGCAACTGATGCGCCAAAAACAGACCCTCCAGCGACGGGTGTGCCAAAGACGGATCCTCCAACAACGAACGCGCCAACCACAGATGCTCCCACGACTGAAGCACCAAAAACAGAGTCTCCAGCAACTGGTGCGCCAAAAACAAATACTCCAGCGACGGATGCGCCAACGGATGCGCCAATGACAGAGTCTCCAGCAACTGAAGCACCAAAGACGGATCCTCCAGCGACAAACGTGCCAACCACAGATGCTCCTACGACTGAAGCACCAAAAACAGATACTCCCGCAACTGGTGCGCCAAAAACAGAGCCTCCAACAACAAACGCGCCCAAAGTAGTGCCCCCAGTAACAGCTACACCAAAGACGGAGTTGCCCACAACTAGTGTTCCAGCGACAGAGCCTCCAAGAACTGGTGTGCCAAGCACGGATCCTCCAGCAACCGAAGCACCAAAAACGGAGCTGTCGGCAACTGGCGTGCCTGTGTTGGACCCGACGGAGCCTCCAACAACGACGGAACCGCCAGCAACTGAACCGCCTCACACAATCACCCCCACTACAATCACGGGGGCCACAGAGCTGCCTGCCACGGTACAAAAGGTGTCAGCGTCCCCTACCACCTTGACGACCTCGCCCACCCACACGACACTGGACACCACAGACACACCTGTGTCCGCTGCACCTGTAGATGGGGAGGTTCCGCAGGGCTCTGACGGTGTTGCGGTCGGTGTGGTTCTGAGTGTTGTGTTGGTTCTATTGGTGTGCTGTCTTGCGTTGTCTGTGTGGTGGTGGTGTCGGCGTAGGGACAAATCACAGAACACACATGAGGCAAACACACTGCAACAGCTTGACAATGGCGCCTTCTCTGCACTGCTTCTCCCCGAGAGCGACGCGACCGACCAGGACGAGATGCAAGACGCTGTCGACGAGGATGCGAGCACGCACACACCCTTCTCTGCCCTGCACTCCGCCGTCACCCACACTAAGAGCAATGCACACCACGAGGTCACCCTTCTCCAGAGCGAGGGCATGACGATACCCTCCGAGATTCCTAGTGGCCCGCACGTTGAGGGACCTACAAAACACATCTACAGCACATTTGCGAGAGACAAGAAGATTGGGTGTGGTGCGTTTGCGGTCGTGTTCGTGGGGAGGCTGGAGGCGACGGGGGCTGTCATTGCGATGAAGGAGCAGAGCGCTGCTACGAGGGAGGATGCCAACGAGACAAAGCACACCCTCAACCTCCTCCAGACACTGCGCCACCCCAAGCTCATTGCCATGTTCGACATGCTCTACGACCCTGTCGGTAGTATCCTCTGTGTCTTCATGGAATACGTCCCAGGAGGATCCCTCGGCGAAAAGGTCCGCTCCCTTGCCCCCAAAACCCTCCCAGAAGACGAAGCCGCCACATACACACGCCACACCCTCAGCGCAATCGAGTTTTTGCATTCCCACAACATCGTTCATAGAGACATCAAATCAGACAACATCCTCCTCACAGGAACAGGCGACGCAAAATTGTGCGATTTTGGGACCCTAAAAGAGTTGGACGGTGACCGGAGCAACTTTGCGCATAAAACACAGAAGTCTTTCTTTGGGTCTATTACCAATATGTCTGCTGGGCTGAACACTCAAGCAGGTAGTCCAAACTTTATGGCGCCAGAGCTTTTGAAGCAAGGATGTTCTGCGGGTACCCCGGTGGATATCTATAGTTTGGGCTGTGCTGTGTCTGAGATGCTTAACGGTGGGGTTCCTCCTGGGAAGATTGAGGACAATGTGTGGGCTGCAATGATGCGTGACCCTGTACACCCACCTGAGAACGTTGTGGACACATGCTCAAGCGAGGCGAAGGACTTTGTCCTCTCCTGCCTAGCGCAGCACCCCAACGAACGCCCCACCGCCACCGCACTGCTTCAACACATCTTCATTGTAAACAGCCCTGGAACCGACTATTTCACTATCCCCGATTCACCTGGCCTCAAACGCGCAGATGCAGTGTGGTTAACCGAAGAGGAAATGGGTTCGGCAAGCAAAATTCGTCCTCCCATTGGAAAGGGGAGTTACGGGGTTGTGCACAGAGCGATGTCGGGTGGACGGGAGGTTGCTGTGAAGGAGATGATACTTGGGTCAAGCCACTCTGCAAAGGCAAGAATGCGGGTGGAGCAGGAGTTTGTTCTGATGCGTTCCCTTCGACACCCTCACGTCGTTCAATACCTTGGGCATATATGGCGTGATGCCTCCACCCTCGAGATCTATATGGAGTACATGCCTGGCGGTTCTATTAAAACCCTTCTTCGCAACCAAGGCTCGCTCGATGCTGCGACAATCCGTGCCTACACTAAACAAATACTTCTCGGCCTTGCCTATCTCCACAGCGCTGAGGTTGGCCGCGCTGCAGTTGCACATCGTGACGTTAAGGCTGACAATGTCCTCATATCAGCAAAGGGCAGTCTCAAATTATCTGATTTTGGCTGTTCCAAGCTGTTTGAAGATGATGAAATGACTCATGGAGTGTTAGGTGCGGAGACATGCGTGGGGACACCCTTCTGGATGGCGCCCGAGGTTTTGCGGAAAGGGAATGTCGGGCGCGCTTATGGTACGCGATGTGACATATGGAGCCTGGGGTGTACAGTGGTAGAGATGTCAGGTGTGCTCCCATGGCGCATCCGCAAAGGGGAGCCCAGCCACGAAACGGTCCTCCGCATCCTCGACAGCGAGGCAGGCCCGCCTCTTCCGCCCCTTCTCTCCTCAGACCCCCAGGCGCAACGTTTCCTCGACCGTTGCTTTGTGCGTGACCCCACGTTGCGTCCAAACGCAACCACCCTACTGCAAGACCCATACCTCGAATCCATTCAACCCTCATCAAACCCCGTTTTCGAGCCTCTTCTTTAAATGCCGTGAGATTTATCTTTTTTGGAAGCAGGAGAGTAAGCATATCAGATGTAAATGGATTGTAGGACTGCATGGTTTGGGTGTCCACCCCCTCCGGTACACCCGGTCATTGTACCACACTGTTCACGAGAGGGCTTTGCATTTCAAGTCAACTTTGTTAAAGGAGACGATTAGTTCGAGGGGAAAGAGGGGTGTTAGAGAAGGCAATATACTTTCAGAGGGTGTTAGGCCAGGGAAAGGGAGGAGGGTAGGGGGATGGGTGTTTGTCTTACGGGGGGGTTTTTTTTAGGTAATATGCCTGATGTGTTTGTGGTTGAGGTGACGGTGGTGATTTTTGTTTGGGTGCTTATTGTCAGAGCAGACCAAAGTTTTTTTTTTTTTAAAATATACATAGCAACATTCTTTAGTTGCAAGTTCTAAAAGATTGTAGCGCTTTGGCAAAGCAAAACGGAAAAAAAAGCAAGAGCATTGTGATTGTCTGTTTTGATTCTTGCAGTTCACATTTTTTTTTTTTCCACCTTTTTGTGTTACGCCCATATTTGAGCGCACAAACAAAGACCCAATCTTTTTCTCTCTCTCTGCGTATGAGAAAAGTGACCCCAGTGTGTGCCTACAAAAGAAAATATCGTAATAATTCTGAACCTTTTCTTTGTAAAAAAAAGGTCCAACAGTGTTCCGTTTAGGTGTCATTAATAATAAGTATGTGGGTTTGCGTGGCAACCTTATTCCCACCATTTTTTTCCCCCTACTAAAGTATACAGTCACGGGAGTGCTTTGTATTCCAAGTTTCATTATTTTTTCTCTCTTCAAGTTTTTGTTTTGTTTTTAGTTCTGTTTTGGCTCTATTTTTGTGTCTTTCCGCTTTTTTTTTTGGGGTAAGGACATTCTGGTACCCCCAAGTTTGACTTTTGGACAATTCAGACCCACAAGGTTTCGATAAAGACAGTTCAAACCCACAAGGTTTACGATAAAGACACTTCAGAACCACAAGGTTTGCATTTTGGACAGTTCAACCCCACAAGGTTTGCACTTTGGACAGTTCAGACCTTGTGGGTCTGAACTGTCCAAAATGCAAACCTTGTGGGTCTGAAGTGTCCAAAATTCAAACCTTGTGGTCTGAAGTGTCCAAAATACAAACCTTGTGGTTCTGAACTGTCCAAAAGTCAAACCTTGTACGTGTTTTCTTCTTCTAAGGTGCTTGCTCTCCATACCTAGACCCTCGAATTTTTTTTCTTGACCCCATACATATGGGTGCATTTCGACGATTTGAGGCCATTCAAAGCAAAAGTTGGCACTTTTGAGCATCTGCGGGGGTCTAAAACACGGTTTTGCGTACACCACGCTGGATGATAGGGGTCACATGATAGGTCACATCATGTGGCCATATATCAAGTTACACCGCAAAAATCTACCAGACCCTGTCTTCGTACAACGCCGCAGACAGGCCAAACATGCGTTGGACTCAGAGGAATGCCTGCTGTGCAGGTATCAAACATGAGAACCAACTCCCAGCAACAAGGGGCGCCTTTTGGCAGGCGTTGTTGAGGGTGTTTGGGGTGCAAAGTTTTCCACAATTTTGATGCGCGGGTACAGAAGTGTTGTCTTGTTCTTTCATCTCTAGGAAGTTAAATGTTCAATCGCGTTTAACTACCACCAGGGCTTGTTCAGTGAACCCACGAGGGGTCGAAGGGGGTTGGTTATCCCATATCTATCAAAGGTTGTGTCGACCAGGCGAATCCACTATGTTACGCTGTACGTTGTTAAATCCGAAGAAATAACAACAGTGCATATGGCAGCGTCCGCAAACCACCCCCCGGTTATTATATAAGGTTATTATCAACTGCAGGAAGTTTGTTAAAAAGAGTGCCTCACGCTACACAAACCACCACCCGCGATTGACTTAGATGATAACTAGAGAATTCAGAACAAAACAACACCCTGCCCCATACACACTAAATTGTCATGCTCAAGAGCATGCCTGGGCCAAAATTACTGTGACAAGAAGGCAACAAGACCACCCACAAGGAGTGTGAAATGTGCACTGGTTTTCTGGGGGAACGCAATATTTTATTGTGCCTCGTCCTCCGCGAGCAGAGGACAGACTTTCCGGAAAGTTTCCAAAGGTCGAATTTCTTGCACTAGCTATGCTCCCTGGGTTAAATGGCAATAGCAGTGACTGACTTCTGAGAGAAACAGGGTACTTGAAACCCAATTTTCATTATTTTGGTGTAATCCTGTGAGGGATGGGTGGGGAGGTGTGGGTGTGGGTGGGTGAAAAAAGGTGCACGAAGACAGGGTCTGGTAGATTTTTGCGGTGTAACTTGATATATGGCCACATGATGTGACCTATCATGTGACCCCTATCATCCAGCGTGGTGTACGCAAAACCGTGTTTTAGACCCCCGCAGATGCTCAAAAGTGCCAACTTTTGCTTTGAATGGCCTCAAATCGTCGAAATGCACCCATATGTATGGGGTCAAGAAAAAAAATTCGAGGGTCTAGGTATGGAGAGCAAGCACCTTAGAAGAAGAAAACACGTACAAGGTTTGACTTTTGGACAGTTCAGAACCACAAGGTTTGTATTTTGGACACTTCAGACCACAAGGTTTGAATTTTGGACACTTCAGACCCACAAGGTTTGCATTTTGGACAGTTCAGACCCACAAGGTCTGAACTGTCCAAAGTGCAAACCTTGTGGGGTTGAACTGTCCAAAATGCAAACCTTGTGGTTCTGAAGTGTCTTTATCGTAAACCTTGTGGGTTTGAACTGTCTTTATCGTAAACCTTGTGGGTCTGAATTGTCTTTATCGAAACCTTGTGGGTCTGAATTGTCCAAAAGTCAAACTTGGGGGTACCAGAATGTCCTTACCCAGGGTTGTTCCTTGTTCTCGGAAAAAACAGCAAAATTCTGGATTTATGTTCCCGTTTTTTTCCTTTTTTTGGGTGGGGTTTTTTGCCCTTTTTCGGGCTTTCCGAGCTCTACCCTCACTGTAGTGGGGTCATTTCGAGAAAATGGACAAGTTCTTGATTGATACAAATTTTGGTTACGACCACTAGTGAGTTGCTCACAATGCTAAATGAGTGTCAGAACTGTGATTCTGGGCCCACTTTAACCGCCCCTCGAAATTCAAAAAGGGGTCCAAACCCGGGCGCGCTACACTCGCGCGGAACTTTTTGCTTTGGTCTAGTTGCATTTTTGGCTGCAAAATGCAAGGGGATCCCCAAAGACGTTGGGAATATTATTTGGATGGGGCAGTGATTTTGTACCTGCATACACGCTCCCTCGCGGTAACCGCGTGCATGCCAATGAAGTGCTCTCTGGGGTTCGATAACCCGTGGAACCAGTGCTTCCGCCGATGAACGGTGAGGCGTTGCACTTCTCTTTTTGCGGAGCAAAAAATAATATAAATGGCGCCGCAGGCAAAAAAATTTGAGTACAGTGTAAAAATCTAGCTTCCAACGAACCCTTTTTTGCAGAGCAAAAAATGAAAAATGGCGCCGCAGGCAAAAAAAAAATTGGGGGTACAGCCCTGGACAGTGAAGGATTTTGTTGTCAATTTTTTTTTCTTGCCCCCTGAAAACTCTTGCTTTTGAGAGTTTCGACCATTTCACCACACTGGTGGTGTGTCACCTACAGTGAAACCCACCAGAAACCACAAGAAAGCCCCCTAAGCAGAGCCCGCGGACCTCCCCCGAAAATTAATTATGCACCCCCTTCCAACCCCCGTCCCGCCCAAAAAACAAAAAAAAAAAAAACCTCTCCCGAGCTTTCTCCGCTGACAAGCTAGTCACAGGAAGAAGAAGATCAAAACTCGGTCGAGCCCGGGCGCGCTTCGCGCGCCCGGGTCCCCACCCCAGCTCAAGTTGGGGGCCTCCGGCGGAATGTGAGAATTGCTCGGTTATCCGACGGCGGAGTTCGGCACTTTATTGATATTTGCACCAGGCACACATGGTGCACGAATTATCAGTAACCTCAGTTTTTTTTACAAAAGAAACGGCGGTATGTCACCCAAAGGTTCCAAGCGAAGCCACGGTACGCAACATTTCAAAAAAAATGCGCTTAAAATTGTACATTTTTACAGGCAAACAATGTCACGGGAATGGTGTGATGCAGGCTTGCGCCGCAGGCGCACGGTACTCTACTTTTTTCCTTTCGCCGTGCTGCGTGCTTCCTTTTCCTTCGACGTTTGACCAATTGAGTCCGGCTCGATGGTATCTCAAAAAATTCCCCATAATATGGGCCCCTCCTCCCCCCCCAAAAAAAATCCAAAACCCCCGTCCCTGGACGGGGGTTTGGGACGGGGGTCGGTTTTTGGAAAATAATTGACCCCCGTCCGGGACGGGGTGAACGGGGGTGTTCCGCGGACTCTGGCCCCTAAGGAAAAAAAGGAAAAAAAAAAAGGAAAAAAAAACTAAAATCCAGAATTTCATGTTCTCGGTCCCACTTAGGAACTTCCCTGTCCTTACCCCTTTTTTTTTTTTTTTTTTTTTTTTTGAATTTTTTTTTCTTTTTTGAACATAATGAAACGTGTACCAATGGTTAGGGTGCTTATGCAAGCACAATGTAACCATTTTTTTTTTGTCGCCTCGAAATGAAGGGGAAAATAGGAGCCGATAAAGAAAGAAACGAAATCAGGAAAGAATCAGGGCAAGAATTTTTCGTTTGATCGCACCGGATTTAGAGGGGGGGACGAGTGAGTGACAATGCAACGGTTTTCTGTGAATGATTTGTTATGTTCTCCTCGCTCCCAACAAAAATAAATCCGGGCACACTCGGATACCTTTTCATTTTTTCCCCCCTCCTACAACCTTTGCAAGGCAGTTGTCTCAACAATAAAATAACTATTCATTCCGATGAAAAAGTAGACTTTATATTTACCAACCTTTTTCGTGGAAGAGTGGTACGTGACATTTATTGCACGCAGGGATAAAACAGGGCCTCCGCTAGGTACTAATGTTCTGTTGATTATCAACAGAACTTTTTGAAAATGGAGAGAAAAAAAAAAAAATTGAAAAATGCCTCAAAAAGCGTGTAGATATTATGCTATGTATAATACCCGCACCTACACGGTGGACTCTCTATGGGAACGAGCAAATTCACATTCCAGAGTTTCGAAAAAGGGGAGGTACCAACCCCCGCTATGGGGAAGTTAATCTCCCCCTTTCGGGAGTTAAAGGAGGAGTTCATACTCCTTCCCTAAGCGCATCCCAAAGGCGAATATTGTGGTGTATTACGTGTATTCCGTATTCGGGTGTATTCAGATCATATTCGCCCTATATTCAGATCCAAATATAGGGTGAATTCCGAATTCGCCTTAAGGGGTATGCCCAGGGGGGGAGTTGGTTTTTCCCCTCCCGACCTCTCTTTTTTTACTTCCCCTTTGCCAGAAGGAGTCCACTGTGTATATAATACGTTACCCCTCCCGCCCCTTAAGCACTCTCACTTAGGTTCATCTTACCAACCGTTCTCTATTTTTTCTAGGTGGCTAAGCACGAGAGGCTTAGGGTAATTTCTCTCTCTCTTTATTGTGTTTTTCTTTTGTTTCGTGTTTTGACAGAGCCCCTGTTTTCCAGCCGTCGTTCAACGAACGCAAGGAGACTTGTGGAAGAAAAAAAAAATACAAATAAAAGCTGCTTTCCCAGAGTTGATGGCATTTTGGTTATTTAATCAATTCATTTACTTCACCGTTGTGTATGCCAGATACCTCAGTCATCCTTACAAGAATACATACACATTGGAGGCATTCATCTGTGTCTCCCCGAATAAACAACCGAGTATTGAAATTAAGCGATTTTTTCTCCCCCAAGCCTCAGTAAGCACTGCAAGGCTTGGGTTCTTACAGAACACTCATTTTTTTTCCCTCTTTGAGGTTACTAAGCATGAGAGGCTTAAGTTCATCTCATAAAACCTTTGTTTTTTCCTCTTACTTTTTTCTTGTATTTTCTTTGAAAGAATAGGAAATAATACAATACGCTGTTCGCTCTGCGAGTGTGATACAATAGTGTGATTCTTCCCCTTTCAGGGGATGGACAATTTCTGTGCATTGTTTCAGATTATTATTTTTTTTGCAATTGACATGCTAGAAGGGCGCTGGCCAAGCATGGCGTGTTAGGGGAAATATATACGCCGCACAGATAGCGCGTCTGTGCCACAAGGTCAAGTGCTTCGCTGCGCTTCGTCCCCTCACGAGAGACGTCTCGGGTTTGTCCCGCGATAACGAAGGTGGTCACGTGGCGCCTTTCTCACCTCTCAGTTCGTCGTGAGAAGGTGGGGATGGGTCACGTCAACAAGTTTATGCGCTTCGTCCCCTCACGACCAGTCGACACAACAAAGCGTTGCAGACTGCGCCACACAGCTCCAGTGGTGTAGATCAGAGACCCCACCCGATATGTCGTGGTGGAAGCGTACCAATGCAACAACTGTCGAGATCTGTGATCAAGCGGAACAGATATATTTTGAGAGACCAAACCATTTATTTTCCATTTTCCATTTTTCTTTTCTTTTTTTTATTTTATTTTTTTTTGTTTTGTTCAAAATACTGAGAGAAGGCAGACGGTCCAAATGCCATGGTATACGTAAATGTCATCTTCCCTGTGTTTATAACCTAACTAATAGTTTAATTACTGGGAGAAAAATTCCTTGCTTCTTCATCTCCGTCGCGAGGCCTCCACAAGAAACAAAAGGAGCGGGCAAACACTAGAGCAGTGTAGAGGGAACAGTATGTGGGGCTTAGGTTTTCAGCCTTACCCCACACACCCTCACCCTCTTCTCTCTTGTGTTTCTTTCACTGATGCAATGACCTGCTAGGGTTGTTCATCGTTCCAAACCCCTCTCCGTGCCTCACCCTTCTCAACATTTTTTTTTCTTATTTTATGCAGTGCCTGCGTCCACTGATGTCCGGTGAGGCGTTTTGCACATTTTCTCTTTTGTTCTTGTTGTTTGCATCCTGTTTGAATCCGCTCACTGACTGATCTGCATAAAATAACTATCATTTTGTTCCTTTTCCATTTTACAGTTGTAGATCCTTGCGAAGCATACCCATGGCCGCCTTTTTGCGGAGCACGGAGTACTGCGTCTAAACCATGCATATTAAGAAGAACACAAAATTGCTTCAATGCTTTCGTGGCGTTAACACCGTCACACCCTATTTTTTTTTTCTCTTTCCCCCCCTCCACCAGGTGACTAAATGCAGAGGATTAGCTTCATCTTGTCAATATTTTTTTAAAACCAGCTTATAGTTTCGCTGTGTGTTCGTACCAGGCGTGAACCGTGGCCTGTTTTTTTTTTTTTTTTTCTTAAACCTTCTTTTTTCTTCCTCCTTTTTTTAACGTTCCTAAACACTCTGTGTTAAGATTTTTTTTAAGGTTGCTGCCCCCTCCTCGTACCCTTTAGCCCCGCCCACTTAAGTTACTCTGATGGCGACATCTCTGGTCTCTTCATCCGCCCCCCTTTTTTTTTGCTCCATTTGGTTAAAGGTGTATACTACAGTGCACACATTTCATCTTACAAGTTTGTCTTTGTTTGCACGAGAGACGTATATAAAATGTATGTTTCTTTTTCGTAATTTCATCTATCATGCTGTAAAGGGAAATCGTATTGTAAACCTTTGCAAAGTGTTCAGTGTTATACATTGTAGGACCCCCCCCGATGCATACCTCGAAGGTGAATTTCGTATTCTATTGGTATGCCTATGCAGATCGTCGAAGACGAGACTGCAAAATAGCATTGCGTTCTGGGGGCTCTCCAGCGTTCTGTAGGGGACACATATGAAGCAGGGAGTCGGCAAAACCCCCCCAAAATGAAAATTTCTGGTTTTTTTTTTCCTTCAAATCAATTCCCCCTTAACTCACCATTTTCCTGTGTGTTGGATAACTAATAAGGGTAATTCTTGCACAGAATAGGCCCCCCCAGTTGTGTGTGTATGTTTGACAGGGATAGTTAGTTCCTGAGAGGGAGAACCATTGTCCACACAACGAGGTTCATAATTTCCCCTCCAGTCACCTACTGAGGCATCGTATTAATAAGACCATCGGAGGTGTCCGCATCAGTGACTACTATTTCCCCTTTTTCATGACTTTTCCCGGCAACAGTCAACGAACGAACTCTGCTCGATTTTTTTTTTCCGTGTTAAATAAAACACACACCTGATGTGTCTCATCATACCTCAGATCTGTGCGGTGGGGAGAGAGGGGTTCCCTCCGAATTTTTGTGAATTCCGCAAAAAAAAAAAAAAAAAAAAAAAGGTTTCCAGTTGTAACCCCCCACCCCAGAGTTCAAGAATAACCCCTCTGATTTTTTTTTGGCAATATTTGATAGTGACAACGTCCGCAGAGGTGTTTGCACTTTCAATTTTCTGGTTTTGTTTGTTTTGTTTTGTTCCGTTTTGTCCCCCCCCTTGTTTTGTATTCACGTATGCAGCCCACCAACTGCCCATAGGCTATTTGGACTTCCTCATATGGGGGGGAGCCTTGTCCTCGTTGCATTTTAGTGGCATGTTCTTGTGTTCTCAAAGGATTCCATAGTTTCCAGCGTTTGTCAGCATTTTTTTTTTCTCGTTTTTTTTTTCTCTTCTTTTTTCAGATAACTAAGCATAGAGAAGCTTACGTTCATCTTACCAATCTTTTCTTTCTCTTTTCTCTCTCTCTCTTTTTTTATGTGACCGAGGTGACTAAGTATGAGAGGCTTAGGATCATCTTATAAACTTTTCCCTTTTTTTTTTTTGCTTCATTTACTGTGCGATTCTGCGGTCTGTGTTATCCACAACAGAGATGATCTGCTTCTACCTGCTTTCCGCTCTTCGAAGACCAACAAGAGTAAAAGGAGGGTTATTTTTTGAGGGAGTTTTTTTTCTCTCTCTCGTTTGTAGACCAACCGAAGACCTCCACTCGCTTAGTTGTTCTTTTTTCTCTCTTTTCCTTCGCTACAATATTTTGGAAAAGAAAAAGAAACCACAACTCACGGAGTGCTAAAACAGTATTCTGCCATTTTTTTGTTTTCCTTTTTAAAATATTCCATAAGACTGACATCAGTTTCTTTTGCATTTGAGATGTGACCTGCAGTTTACAGTCAAACTATAGGGTAATACCTACAATGGAACACTACCTACAAGATTTGCGTATGTTTGAAAGCAGGTAGGTGGATACTTTCCTTAGAGCGGAACCCAGTTGTGTGTGTGTGTGCCCTTTAAAAAAAAAATCAGTGTTATGGTGCTTTCAGAAGTTGGTCAACGACCTGTCAGCGACCTGTCAATATCGACCCCTCCCGGAGCACCATGTTAGAGTTATTCCTAAGGAATATGGCGCAATGTGTAAACGCTTTTGATAGCAAGTTTGCAGTTCCTAGAATATCACTACGTTGTGTGTATGTTTGAAAGCAAATGTGGGGTAGTTCCTTAGAGTGGAACATTGCGTTGTGTATTTGATAACGGATAGGGGTAAATTCTTGCGCAGAATATGGCCCCAAATTGCATGATGTGTATGTCATGCATGAGTGGCCGACTCATATCCGAAATTTTCTTATCTTTGACTGACAATGCTGGTGGAGAACGCCATCTTTGAAGGATGTGTCCTAAATCATTTTTCTTCCAGTGCCTGCGTCCGATAAACGGTGGGGCGTTTTGCACTTTCAACTTCTCTTTTCTTTGCTCCTTAGGGAATACGCAAAGAACCTGACGATACCACGTATCCCCCCCCTCTCAGCTGTCCCCCATTCCTCTTCCTGCAGGGGGAAGCTTCATCACCCAAAACATACAAAAAAAATAGCCCTCCCCTTCCAGTTATCATGATTATTATTATTTTTTTTTTTTTTTTTTTGATTTTTTTTCTTCACACTACCCCAAAGCAATCCCTTTTGACCTTTTAGGTACTTAACTGGCATTTCACATTCAACCCAAACCATCAACGGAGTTTTTCCCCCCCTCCCCTGAAAAGAACAACAACCCCAAGCAAAAAAACCCCCTTGCATAGTCAAATCAAACTCGAGGGTCTTTCCACACTTCAGACCACGTAACACATTCTACTTTCTTTCAATCCCCCCTCCCAACCACCACCACCCACCCTCCCACAGATTCACCCTCGCAGCCTTCCCACTTCTCTTTTTTCCAACCCCCCCTTCACACGAAGGGGGGGTCACCCTTCTCTTACGAAATAAACTCATTTCTCGGACGAGGCACAACACTCTCTATACCACCCCAAAACCCTTATTAACTCTCTTGGGCGATACACGATACGACGCCTGAAGCTCGATTTACCGAGAATTTAGAAGGTTTTTTATTTCCATTCTCTGCCGTCCTAGCTGAGATTCTTTCCAGAAGCTTTTTGCGATGGGATGCGGGCAGTCGTCACCAACGTTGGCCGAACCAGCGAAGGAGAAGAAAAAGGGTACCGCACAGCAACAACCTGCGTCCACTAAGTACACGCTAGACAATACCGAACCTGCTGAACCTGTAAAGGCGTCACCGGTCCATGTGGTGGGACGACCTGACCACAAATATGTCACAACGTACTCAGATTTGGCGCAGTACCCTTCTTCTGTGTCGACCATAGCTGACACATCGCGTCGGTGCAGGGTGCACCTTAGCTACAATAGCAACCAGGATGCGCTGTACCGGCAGCTCAGCTTTCTTGTCAACGGATACATGCAGATTGAACGCGCAGCTCCAGGGGACAAAATCGAGCCTCTCGTTGTCGTAAGCTCTGTCGCAGGCACGTTGCCAATGAGGATATCGAAGTCCAGCTATGAACACATCGTCGCACAACGGGAGCGTGCGGAGAAGGTCAAGACAGCGAACCTATCGGATGCGGTGCAGTGGCGGTGCAAGCCTAACGGCATAACGTTGTCCGACATCCGCCCCGTTGCCGGGTATTCTAGGATGATAAACAGTCTTGCCTTTTCGACCGACGGCCTCTTTCTCACAGTGGCGCTCGGCTGGCAGCAGGTCCCTGTCCCCCAGGAACGACGGAACATCGGACGCCCCGAGGAAAAAGGCGAGCACCTCGAAAAGCTCGCACCCTCCCCCCGCGGGCGGAAGTCCAGCACCGCCCTGACCCAACGCTCCTTATGCATCCACCTCCAAAACGCAGAGAACATGGAGCCCATGGGGACCTTCCTTGCAAAAGGATTTCTCGAGCCCACAAACAGCATGGTCTTCTCTGCTTCAGACGAGAAAATGTATTCCTGCACCGACACAGGCGATTTGAACACATGGGTTGTAACAAAAAGACGAAGCACAGCACGGTTTAACGGCATGCCAGGTTTGCTCTGTACAAAGGAAGTCAAAATCAGCCCCAACGGCAAAATATTTGGAATCTGCGGTGAGTCTCGCGAACGCGACTGCAATGGACACATTGTGCTGTGGGACTTAGAGAACAGCTGCATGCTTGCTTCTGTTGAACGCCATCCTTCTAAGGTGTCATCCTTTGATTTCCACCCCTCCAACAAGCTTGTCGTCTCTGGTGATATTTCTGCCATTATTCTGATCTGGAAGGTCCACGGCGGGGAGGTGCTCCGGATGATCGTTGGACACCACTTCCCGCTCTCGAAGATCTTCTTTGTCAACACAGTGGAGATGGTGGCTGCAGGCCTCGCCGGCGAGGACAAAAGCTACACCATGAACAGTCATACACTGTGCACTGCGGACGACAAACACCTGCGGGCGTGGACCTTCCCAGACATTGGCGCTGCGGAGGGAGGTGAGTTGGATGCCGAGAGGTGGGATCCATGGAACGGCGAGTACAAAATCTTTCCCAAATGGACAAGGAATGTGGGTGGCGAGCTTCAGCTCCACGACCCCCCCGCAGCAGACGAGGGTAGCGAAGAGCCAGAGGACGAGGCAGCGAAGTCGAGAACCTCTTCGCAGTCGGAGCTTCTCCACGACCTCCTACAACACCTCTACTCACCACCCGCATACGTCCACATGCACCAAGCACCTGGGACGAACCGCAGACGTTACAGCCTCATCAAAGGAATATCAAAAGGTCTTATAGTCGTGTGCGGCATGAAGAAAGAGGTATGAGGGGGGACGGTGTTATTTAAGAAAACAAATAAGCGAAATGCCAAAAAAAAATTTACTCTAAATTGCATTTTGGAAGAGGTCTGTGGGGGGAGTATGCCTGATCCTAGCTGCGTAACTTAGTTCTCCGGTTTCTTGAAGTAGCACAGCTCTGCTCAAAGCAAGGCCCCCCTTTTTGCTTTCGGATCCTGTGAAAGAGTCGTGGCTGCTATCCCGTGATAGTAAAGGGGACCCAAATAACTCTGACCCAAATAATCCTATATGCGCTACACGCAAAATACGATGTGTGCACTACCCTGTATGACGCACACATGGTTCTAACACCCCGGAATCGTGTTTCCCACCACACACATCCGGGTATGGGCCAAAAAACCACCCAAACGCTATACGCGTATACCCATTTACAGCCAACGTACATTGGGGTAACACGGTACATAACGCGAGGCTTAGGTTTTATGTTTCTTTCTTTAAACAGGTGAATTTTATTGATGCAGCCTCAGGGGAAGAGGTGGATGTGAAGTACCTCCGCGCACCGGCAAGCTGTTGCTGCGAATCGAAGTCGCGTGTCGCCATCGGGGACCTGTGGGGTAATGTGTACTATGTCGAGTTCGAGTCACAGGTATGTTATTTGTTCCAAAAAGAACTGGATATTTGCACAACTGTGGCAACACAAGCCGATACAACTACACTACTCTAACAATTTATCAAAAATAAAGACAGCTACAAAGGCTTTGGCCGACATTGAGTACTATAAAACTGATCTTCCAGTAGGTATAAAGATCTATACTCACGTCCATCAATATCAGAGAACCATTTTGTTTTTATTTTAAAACCGTAATCTGGCTCTTATTGTCGCATTTTTTTTCCACCTTTTCGGGTAGGGTATTTGTGCTTTCATCCGGATGGCTGGCATCGTACGTCAGTCGGTTTGAAAAATAAATGGCAAAGACAAAGGGAAAAACGGGAATTTTGAGTACCCTCCGATGGGTTGTTGTTGTTTTTTATACACTTCCCTAATGCTTTCAAATTTTATTTGAAAGTGTATGAATTTGTTCTATCTATTACCCCCTGATACAGAGCTAATGAAGTTTCTTGGGAAAAGCGCGGAGGGGACGAGTGTGTGTAGCGCCTGCTTGGTGTATGAAAGCATGGGGGGGTAGTTCCAAAGATACGGAACCATTTTTCTTGTCCCCCCCAGGCAGGTTGTGTTGTTCACTGTACTGCGTCGTCCTGTGCGAAGTGGCCACCGTCTTTTGACGGAGCATTTTACTAGCTAGCCTTGATAACATACACAGCAAGGTTCTTGACGAGGAATGAGTTTTAGTGTATTAAGAATCTATACAACGAAAAGCCAACGTTCAGATTGGTGTATAACAGCTTGCGTTCAACGAAAACAGACTGTTATTTTATTATTGTTATCAAGATCAGTTTGGCGGATGATATTGTCTAGTTTTTTTTTTCCCCCTCAAATAACCAAGAGGATTTTTTTTTGGCCCCGGATGTTAAACTTTGCGGGTTTGCTTTACAGCGTTTGATTGGTTTCTTTGGGTCAGACCCAGACCAAGGGGGTTAACGTTAACCCGCCGTCTTGCCACACTCAGGATGGGGTGTGCCTGTATAAAAGGATATTTCCGTGCAGCCCAGGGAAAGACAAACAGCATTTCCATGCTGTTACTTTCCCCTCTAGATCTGTCTTTACCCCCCTCCTATTTTTTTGTTCCTACAAAAAAAAATGCCAGATAAAGTAATTTCTAAAAAAGCTTCAAAAAAAAAAAAGGAAGATATCTTTTGCAGCCAGAAAGGAGCAAAAATGGTTTCCAAATAACAGCATTATTTGTCCTGTACTCTACCCCCTCCTCTCTCCCTATCACCCTCCATGCAACCCTCAGCCATCAATCAATACACAAAAAAAAAATAATTAAAATGGAAATTCAATTGAAAGCGTTGCTTGCGATGACCAAAGAGGAGCGCGATGAGGCGTTGAAGGCCGTTAATCTTGAGTTGGAGAAGATGGATGCGCTGGAAAGGGTTAAATGGGCACTTGCAAACCTGGAGAGCCAGGGGGAGTTCACTGTTTCATCGAGCTTTGGAATTCAGTCCGCAGTGATGCTTCATTTGTGCACCGCTGCGCGGCCCGACATGCCCGTAGTCTTGACAGACACTGGCTATCTGTTTCCAGAGACATACCGTTTCATTGACGAACTGACACGCAGGTTGAATCTCAACCTTAAAGTCTTCACTGCGAAGGAAAGCCCTGCCTGGCAGGAGGCACGCTACGGCAAGCTTTGGGACCAAGGCGCAGACGGCATCACGCAGTACAACGAACTCAACAAAACCGAGCCCATGCGGCGTGCGCTCAAGGAGCTCAAGGTGGGCACCTGGTTTGCAGGTCTCCGCCGTGGACAGAGCAGCACCAGGTCATACCGGCCGGTCCTTTCCATTGACAAAACCGGTGTTTTCAAGATGCTGCCTATCATCGACTGGGACGACGCAACAGTCGATGCTTACTTAGCGAAGCACAAAATGCCCTACCACCCTCTTAAGTACGAAGGCTACGTCAGTCTTGGAGACTGGCACACCACAACCAAGCTTCTCCCAGGAATGCGCCCGGAGGACACACGTTTCAAAGGGCTGAAACGTGAATGTGGCCTCCACGACGATGGGGAAGGAAAAGGGGCAAAAGGAGTCACAAAGATTGGAAGATGCAAAGTGATTGACGACCCTTTCCTGTCGAGGTACGCCCCGTTCATCATCAACTTCAAGTCAAGGAACTGAAGGTTTCAGGTTCTACCTAATGTATGATCCCGTGAAGAGGATTGCCTGCAGTGTTTTTAGGGAGCTGTATGGAACAAAAGGGTGTGGGTTGTTTTTAACCCCCCTTTTTTACCCAAAAATCCCAAGTTTGTGATACAGATTTTTCAATGATTTAAAAAAAAAATGTGGGCAAAAAAAAAAATAAAGCGTGTAGTATAGTGGAGTTCATCTTCGGGTGTCTACACTAAAACAACCAAGTTTTCAAATAAGATAAAACGAGTGGGGGAGGGAGTAAAGACACGCAGCCAACAAAATGTCGCATGCTTTTGTACCATGTGTTTCTGGCTGGTGTTTTTTTCTTCTTTTTTTTTCGTATTGATAAAATCCACATGTACTTTTTTATTTTGGGGGGAACTGAGTAATCCCTGACCAACACAGAGAGGCTTAAGTTCATTTTCACCAACTTTTTTCTCTTCGTTCTTTTTTTTTTTTTTTGTCTTTTTTTTTTTTTGAAAACATGTCTTCCGTGAAGACCATTTCAACTTCTCATTATAAAAGTGTAAATTCTAAAATTTTACAAATTGAGTTGTACTGAGACTCTTTAATTGTCTTGTTCAGGACAAGCGAGATGCGAGCGGTCTTTCAGTACAATGTCATATTGAGGGTGCAAAATAGGGTTGTCAGGAGCTTATTGTTTATGTACCAAGCGCCTGCAGGGGTGTTTTCACTATCAAAGCCTTCTTTTTAGATGTGTCTGTGTGTGTGTGTGTGCACGAGAGACTCATCCATCTTCCAAGTTTTCTTTAAGCTTTAAACACGAAATGGATTGTAGGACTGTATGGTGGGGTGTCCACCCCCGGTACAGCCGGTCATTGTATTAAGGTACACTATCATGAGCAGGCTGTTGTATTTCAAGTCAACTTTCTTTTTTTTGTTGATGTGTAATAATTATGTACCTCGTATACAATCTCCCGTGCATGCCAATGAAGTGCTCTCTGGGGGTTCGATCACCCGGCGGAGAACCAGTCCCTGCGTCCGCTGATGTGCGGCGAGGCGTTTGCACTTCCAACTTCTTTTTTTTTTGTTTTGTTTTCGTTTTTGTTCAGAGGTGAGTACTCAATGAAGCTCTTACTTGGCATTGTCACCTTATGTATGTGTTTTTTTTTTTTTTTTTTTTTTTTTTTTTTTTTGTCATGTTTGTGTAGTTTTTATTATTATTCTCAAAAGCATCTGATCAGGTTTAACTTTTATTTGTTTTTTCTTTTTTCAGGTCCACATGTGTAAGGCCCGTTCATCCGAATTCTCTTTTTCTTTACAATGTTTTAAAGCTTGTATGACAAAGCAGCGAGGCTTAATGTCATCTTTCTCCCCATCTCTTTTTTTTTGAACGAACGATGTAGTGAAGTGCAAAGGAATACTGCCAAAAAAAATAAATAGCAATTTTTCCAAAAAAAAAATATAGTGGAGCACACTCTAGGGTGGCTACACTAATACAACCAAGTTTTCAAAAAAAGAAACTTTTTTTTTGTAAGATATGGCTCTGCTTCCATGAGCCCCAATATTTATCTTTCAATTTTTTCCCCCCCCTTTCCCCCCTCCCCCCTCCCTCCCCCTCTCGGGGTGTACATAATCACGAGAACAGTTCTACACGTGTTTCATATGTGTAGCGTGTTCTTTTAGTGTCTATTGTGTGTCCAACCTTATTCCTTCCCAGCACATGGTGTGCGTGGTAAAACGCTGGGCCATGTTTATTTTCAAAGCTTTGCTTTGGAAAATAATGTGTGTGTGTGTGTGTTCGTATGCACAACACAGGGCACAAATGTAAGGTTTTTTTTTTCTCTTTTTTTAAAAGGGGAGTACAGGTTACACCTTTTAGTACTTACTATTTTGTTAAAGTAGTAGGCATTCTTTGATTTATTTATTTATTTTTTTTTTTTGGTACATTTAGTGCACCCTATTATACCTTCTATTCAGTAGAATAGTTAGTATATGAAACATTTTTTTTTAAATGAGGATCAGAGGGGTTTCTGCTGCTCTCGTCTTTCCCTGTTTTTTTAGGTGACAACAGATGCAGCAAGAATCTCTTTGAGACATTCCCCTACATGAAATATAATTGTATTTCATCAATATACCCTCTATATGTGGCATTATGCAATCCCCAGCCTGACGCCTTCTGCACGACTGTGGGGGTGTCCCCCTGGAGCATTTATTTCTAGCGCTCTCAAGGCTTTCTTTTTAAGGTGGCCAAGCACAGAGAGGCTTAGGTTCATCCCCTTTTTTATTATTTTTAAGAGGACATATAATTGACGGAAGGTGCCTGCAAAATTGTTTTTTTTTTTTATTCAGTATTTGTTTTATCACTCATACAGCGAAAGACACAATTGCATTTGCAGAGCGATAAACGAAAAAAAAGCTGTTTTTTTTGTTTTCTTTTTGTTCACTTGTCATATCCTGAAGTCAGATTCTATTTTGTTGTGTCATCAGTTCTGTTCTAGCTACGTCAAAACAAAGAGCTGACGTTGTTTATTTTTATTTTTTCTTCTTCCTGTTCAATCAGTCTGTGGGAAGGCTCATTTTTTCATTTATTGTTACAAAGTAACAATAAAACCGTGGGGTCCGAAATCCGGGGGAAAAGCCTTTTTTTACGCACACTACTTTGTGAGCGGAAAGTGTCACGTCGTTCACTCACCCAACCGTGCTCCGCAACACCACCAACCAACAGGTGATTTTTAGTGTGTGTGTGGAAGCGTCAACGCATCAAACAACTACAAGAAGGGGGGTGAGGGAACGACAAGTGAAACTTTTGTTGCAACGATGGCGAGAAAAAGTGGTTTCCCTGGGTACCTGATACCACCCGACTCCCCTGCCAAGCATAGTGCATGCGGAAAGACAGAGAGGCTGAGGGCGGTCTGGTTTTCTATCAAATTGATTTCAATTCGCCGAAGAAAAAAAAAGAGAATCGCAACGCGAGCTGTTTCAAAAAAAGGCCCCTTTATATAACTTTACACTTTCCCCCCCCTCCCTCCACCCTCCACCCTCGCCCCCATCAGAACAAAACGCATATTTTGCCATTCTCTCTCTCTCTCTCTTTTATTGCACTTTTCAAAAACCCATTCTGTTTGTTCCTGTCATTCTTATTTGAACTTTTTAAACATTATTTTCCACTCAATATATCCCTTTCTTCTTTCCCCAACCACATATTCTCTACAATATGCACCTTTCATTAGCATTGTGCATCCTATCATTCGCATCTCTTTGCCAAGCAGTGACGGTACCGCTTCTCTCAGAGAGTGAATCCGCGGTTGCATACACGGCGTCGTACATCGCTGAGTACTCTGCCGTTGTGAAGGATACACCCGAAGAGACTTTAAGGTATAATGTGAAGGAAGCCACCACCCATGCCGCTGCAGCGGCAAAACGGGGTGCCGATGTGTTTCTCATGCCTGAATACGGTTTGACCGGGTTTCATACCAACAAAACGCAGGAGGACTGGGTACCGTACCTTATTGAGGTACCCGATGACATATTACAGACGACTCTCTGTGGAAGCAGCCATGCAAAGCAACATGAACACCTCACCTCATTGAGTTGCGCTGCGAAGAATGGTAACATTGCTATTGTCGTAGATTTGGCGGAAAAAAGACCAAACGAAATGGGGCACAATATGTACAATACTGCCGTCTGTTTTGATAAGCATGGGGCAATCGCGATGAGGAGTCGGAAATTCAATTTGTATCATGAACCCGCCTTCGATGTCCCCACAAAGGAGATGTGCAGTGAAGTGAAGAGCTTCGCATTGTCCAAAACACACCCTATTAGGTTTGGCCTCTTCGTTTGCGCGGATTTTGTGTACAAATTCCCTACGTCAGCGCTGCTTGCTGATGGAGCAACCGATTTTCTTGCACCCATCGCATGGTCCAACGAAATGCCGCAAACTGAAGCAATCGGGTTTATCATGGGATGGTCCCACGCTCACAGCGTCAACGCTGTCTTCAACAACCACCGCCGTCTCACAATGTCCGGCTCCGCTATGATAAACAGCGGTGCAGTACGCACCTCCTACTATAAAACCGGGGAGAATGAAACCGGAAATGCGGCTTTAATTCTCGCCGACATGCCGTACGCATCTCCAAACAAAGATACTCTCGATTTTTACAGCAAACACCACAACATCGGAACCGACCTCACCAACCTTCCTGAAGACGAATCATCCTGGAGTTTCTATGTTCTTCCCGACTCAGGACGTTATGATCACTGCAACGGAAGCTTCTGTTGCAGTGCTCAATACGAAGGCAATGCGTCCGGATACATGCTCGGTATGGGCGACGGGGTTGACGCTGGGGGAGGTGCTGTGTGGGGTATTGTTGCCTGTGGGGTGTACTACCTGCCGAATAGGGTGTTGGAGTACACCAGGCCTGCAGAGTTTGGGCTTCACAGTGTGAACCTTACTATTGATGCACCAAGTGTCGCGCAAGCTCTGATGCTCCCGAACATCGTGCTAACGGAGAAAGGTCCAGCGGATTCTGCAGTCCCGCCGATGGAGGGGCAGTACAATGTGGAAGTGCACAGTGAAACAAAAAAGTCGCTTCGTTTAAAGGATTTGACATCGACGCAGCTTGTGTCAAGTGCTGCATTGTATGGTAGGGTGTTCGAAAAGGACAAAGTTCATTATGATTGTCAGTAGGTTTTGGAAGGGGGTGTTTTGATGTGTGTGGATTCTAAAAGAAAAGGAAAAAAAAGGAAAAAAAAAAAATTCTCAAAATTTTGTCATTTTTTAGATCATTTTCCTTTTCCTTTTGTACCCAATCTATGTTCTCCAGACCTCAAACATAAATATGATGAAATCCGCCGTCTTCGCCTGCTTCAGCGCTGCCGCTGTCGCACTGTCCCCAGCTGACGACCCGACCCACGGTGGAAGCCGTTACGTCACCACCCACTCTGTGAAGAACGTCATCGAACGCTCTGAGTGCGGCGACTGGAACGAGGAGACCCAGGGAATTGGCGAGATTAAGGAGTTCCACTTCCACACATACTTCCATTTGAACGGGCCCACTGTGGGGGATCCTTGCGGTGATGAATGCGCTGTTGCGAAGCGCATTCGCACCTCTATTATTGACCACGTCTCTGCGGGACGCATGGTTGCTGTGTGTGACGGCATCACCGACGCGATTCTGCCGGGCATCAACATGACCGACATCCCCCCCGTCAACATGGCGCCACGTGGACCCCACCCAGTTGGCTCCTTCGAAACCTGGGTGCCCAAGGAGTACCTGAACGAGGCCATGTCGTTCTTCATGCAGCAGCGTGGCGAGCTCTCCATTCTCTTCCACCCCCTCACCAACCACAGCGTGGAGGACCACACAGGGCGTGCCATGTGGATGGGACAGCCCTACAGAATCCACCTCGACCCCCTCACTGTCTCAGGCGAGGAGTCCGACCCCCCGCAGTACCCAGAGCTTGGCCTTGGATACTCGAAGAAGTAAAATAAATGAGATTTGTAAAATAAATTTCATAAAAAGAATTCGTTTTGTTTCTTTTGTGCTTTTTTTCTCTCTCCCCTTAAAAATTGTTTCAGTATGGAAACAAAAAACCCATGAGGAGGGGTGATTTGTCAACTGTAACAAATTTTTTTTTTTTTGAATAGTGTAAACCACCTCGGGTGTGTAAAGGGGGGGTCGACGTATTATGATAGCTAAATTTTAAATTTTTTGAGAATTTTCGTTAAAATTTTTAATCTGAACCTGTTATTATGTAAGCATTGTGTAAGCACTATGTCGGGGCTTATGTAAGCACTATGTAAGCACTATGTAGGTTAAATTGTATTTTTTCTTTCGATTATTCCTAATTTTGGTGCCCCTTCCCCTTCCGCCCCCCTACATACAGTCCCGCCTATAATTAATAGCGTTTTATTTTATAAAATCCTAATTAGTGACGTTCTAATTTATAAAGTCGTGAATTAATTTATTTTTCGGGGGGGAATACTAAGTTATCGAATTTATTTTCCCCGGCGGAGCCGAAAAATTTTTTTTTGCCTGCACAAGTGACGACGGGTTTGTGCGGGTTCTGTTGGAGGAATATGTGGAAAAGGAGGTGTGTAATCAGTGATACACGGAGGTAAAAAACGGTGCGGTCGGTGGTGGCTGTGCGGACGCGCATGCCGTTCACCTCCATGGTCTATTTCGCCCACGAGATGAAAAGACCTGGCACCAGGAGTCGGTTACACCGAGGCGTGTCCCGCCTCGTCTTCACCACCATCCCCCTCGCAAGCGACGCAAATCGGTTGGCTGTTGAACTTGCGGGTCATCCCCGTAAGGTTGAGAAACCTCTTCAGCTCCTCGGGGTTCAAAAGAGCCTTGGGTGAAGTACGAACCGCTCTCTTTTTGTGGGTTTTGTACTTGGAGATGGTGGGAGCAGAAATATGGCGTCCTGGGTGAGCGTCATTCCACCACGCCATCACATCAGCGTGCGGTCTGTCATCAGTGCCTGCGTCCGCCGATGAACGGTGAGGCTGGCACTTTCAACTTCTCTGTCATCCGCCATGGCGTTGTCTGTGATGGTGACAATCTCCGGG
The DNA here is from genome assembly GCA_964035575.1 of Rhynchopus sp. YZ270_cl-10. Classification (NCBI taxonomy): domain Eukaryota; phylum Euglenozoa; class Diplonemea; order Diplonemida; family Diplonemidae; genus Rhynchopus; species Rhynchopus sp. YZ270_cl-10. The sequence goes on along the minus strand of OZ037866.1, from coordinate 426,152 downwards.
GCGGTGAGGACAGCCTGCTCGACGATGGTCACATCTTCGGCATATTTCTTCATTTTTTCCGTTCATTCCGTGGTGGAGACAGACATGATGGTCGGAGAGAAAGATGCAGATAGTCTTGTAGAGATTCAGACTGGGATTTGGGTGGACAAGCTGTAATTTATAAAATCTTAATTAGTGACGTTCTAATTTATAAAGTCGCTAATTAAATATTTTCAGATTTGGTCGAATTTATAAATTAGAAATTCACTAATTAGAGGCGGGACTGTAAGGGTAAATTGGAGGTTAAATTTAAAAAAATTCAAAATGAAAAGTTAAAATTGCCTCAAAAAGCGTGCGGGTATTATGCTAGCATAATACCCGCACCTACATAATACGTCGACCCCCCCTTTACACTAATAGTAAATTCTGCAAAAAAAAGGCAAAAAAGAAAGAATAAAAAAAGATGGTGCTTTCGGAAGTCGGTCAACGACCTGTCAGCGACCTGTCAATATCGACCCCTCCCGGAGCACCAAAAGAGTGTACAATATCTTAATATACATTGGTCCCAAAAAAAGACTGCTATTTCATATCACCCCAGTACGTACTACTAAACGTATCTTGAGAAATAACTGCATTGGATACCAATAAAAGTTTTTTCTTATTTTATTTAATTTCCCCGGTGATTAGGCAGAACAATAAAATAGCCCTACAATGTTTTTTTGATCACATCCAAATTAGTGAATTGGGGCTGAGACGCTGTATGTTGCTCTCTTTTGTGTTAGTTGCAATGCCTTCGTCCGCAGAGACGTTTGCACAGATCAACTTCATTTTTATTTTTTTTTATTTTATTTTTTTGTCTTTGACAGTGTGGCATCGGGTCCTCGTTTTGTATCTCTGGACCCTCCTTTTTTTTTTTTTTTTTTTTCTCTTCTCTCTTTTCCCCCCAGACTTTCATTTCCCACTCTCCTCAACCTTCTGTCTGTGCACAAAAGGTACATGCATCTTCCGAAAAAAAAATTCTCTTTTTTTAGTAGACGTGCCTGCATCTGCCTTGAGATTGTCTGTCAATTTATCAAATTCACTTTATTTTGTTTGCATTTTGTATATTTCCAGGCATCTTCAAAGAGTCTTCTCCACCTTCCTAGTCCCCCCCCCCCAAATATTTTTTTATACCTACAAAGCGTAGCTTAAAGGAGAAATAGTTCCTCAGATACGGTCGCCAATCACCCCTCCAACAGGGTAAGTGTGCAATCAACGAAAAAAACCTTTTTTCCTTTTACTTACCTATCAGAGTTACTTTTTCTCCCCTATTATCTAGTGATAGTAGTCTATAATCAAACAAAATTTTTCTCTCTCCCCTCATCCCTCCTCCTCCTCCTCCTCCTCCAACCATATCCTCCCCACCTTCAGCAAAATAAACCAACACCCAATCCGAAATATCTGTAACTATGTAGCGCGAACGAGGTTGTTTTGCGGTTTTTTTTCCTTTTCTTTTCTCCCCCTTTTTTTCTCTTTTCCCTTTTGTATGACCATTCGATAAAATATCAACCTTTTTTGCAATGGAGCCAACCCCGATCCCCTCCGAAAACACCGAGGTAACACGAGAGGTGTTTTCTTCCCCTTTGTTGCTCGCATCTCGAGAAAGCTCGACGTCTGCTGCTGCGATTGGTGTCAAAAAGTGTAAGTCATCTAGGAACGTTCACGACCCTTCTACAAGACAATCAATTTTACGCCTTTTAGTGAGTCAAGACGAAGCCTCGTTGACATGCCATATTCCGTGGATATTAAAAAAGGTGTTGAAGGAGGATGTGGTATTACAGCATCACCGTCTCGAGACTGAAGGTGTCGTAGCGTTTATCGATGTCTGCGGGTTTACTCAGATTACAGAAGCGCTTCGCAAATCCTCCGATGGGTCCTGCGGCATTGCAGAGCATTTGAACGAATTCTTCTCCCTCCTCATTAGCATAATCCAAGAACACAACGGCGACGTCCTTCAATTCTCAGGCGACGCATTGCTCGTTGTTTGGTGGAAATGCTCTGAGACAGCTTGGGGGGTTCCTGCAAGAAATTGTATATCAGCTGTTACAAAGATTCTCAAAATAACGCGAGCCACCTATTTGTATTTAGAAGAAAGCTCTGCAGAGCTTCGGTTAGGGGTACATTGTGGAGTGGGGATTGGGTCAAATGTATTGGTTCTTGTAGGTGGTGATGAAGGGTCTGATGGGATCGAGTCGTGGCGGTCGATTCTATTGGGTGATGCGGTGCGTGATGCAGTCAACCTTGTGGACACTGCGAAGATCAATGAGGCCTCCGTCTCCACAGAGTTTTATGACGTTCTTTCGCAAGATAATACCGTGAATCTCTCAGAGTTGTTAAATCATTCGTGCTTAGTGGATAAGGCAGGTTATGTGTTTTCGCTTCCGGAATTAAAATCAGAAGAAAATCGGATATGTTTTGGAGGAAATGACACAAAGCAAACGGGCTCCTCCAATCCAGTTTTAAAGAATGAAAAGCGGGCGATAAAGCTGCAAAAGAAGTCGAATTTGAGTGTTGCGGCGAAGCTATCGGATGCGTTGCTCAGAGAGAAGGTGGCCACCGAAGCGGTTCGGAGTGCAAAGACGTCGTTTAAGCAGAATGTCTATTCCTTTCTCTTCTCCCCCATCCTCACCTCCTTGCAACAGTCGCAAACCGGCGAACTTCGCGTCGTCAGCACCATCTTCACGCACGTCTCCGTCCTCAACGAGAAACGCCAAGACATCGAATTCCCTACCGAACTTCTCCAAGAAGCGACCCTCATCATCCAAGCCGAGCTTGCTGCCCGCGGAGGAATTCTCAACAAAATGCTGTTTGACGACAAAGGCGTTACCTTCCTCTCTCTGTTCGGACTGCCTGGACATGCCCACAGCGATGACTCTACGAGAGCCGTCGCCTTCAGCAAGAACACCGCAATTCACCTGGAGGATATTGGGGTGACAGCGGCATATGGCGTGACACGGTCAAAGGTTTTCTCTGGGTGGTGTGGTTCGAAGGAGAGGCGGGAGTATTCGGTGTTGGGAGATGGCGTGAACACCGCGGCACGCACGATGCAGCACTCCGTCGGGCTTGCGCAGCAGAAAGAAACCGGCAGTGTCATCTGCGTCGACGACACAACATGCAGCGCAACCCAATCGCAATTCCCCTACATCTCCCCGCCACATTCCCTCCAATTCAAAGGAAAGAAAATCGTCTCCAAAGTCTGGGAGCTCAACTACCGGAACGATAGCCGCTCCTCATCACTAAAGAACGTTACCGCCAGCGGCGGGATGTTCAAAACAGATAACAGAGGGAAAACGATTATGCGGCGCCGAAAGGGGCCTGGTGTAGAAAACATGGATCTAGGGGTTGCGGAAGATGAGAGTGGCGAGAGTAATAGCAGTCTGAGCAGCACCCCGGGGGCGAGGAGGTTGAGCGTCATCATTAACGGGAGTGGTGAGTCCGAAAACACTGAGCAGGTGGACGACGACGTGCTGCAGATCTTTGGGCGGGACAGTCAGATGGATGCAGTGGCAGACTTCCTTCAGCACCTTGTAAAAATGCAGGGTGTTGACGATGTGACCCTCTCGCACCCAGCAATGCGGACTATCGTAGTGACAGGGGATGCCTCGATGGGCAAGACGTACCTCCTCGCGAAGACCGTCGAAGTCGCGCAAGAATTGGACCTCGTCACCTTAACCGCAGAGTGCAGTTCCATCGACGGCAACATCCCGTTTTTCGTTTTGTCAAAACTGTTTACCTTTTTTGGCTCGCAAAGCGTGCAGTGGTTGTGTGAGGAGGTTGATATTATGGACGTTGCTTTGCGACCTATTTTGAATCCGATTTTTCCGGATCTTGCGTTCGAGGAAACGGACACTACTTTGACGATGGGGGAACAGGAGAAGATAGATCTCACTTGCGAACTAGCAAAGGGCATCGTAGCACGGCAGGGATCCACCGCGACAGTCTTTATCATTGACGACCTGCAGTGGGCGGATGCTGAATCGGTGGCTGCGTTGACGTACATTGCACGGAATATGCAGACTGTAGGGATTGTGTCTTCAACAAACAAAGATGATGATACGTCTTCCGTCGACAGAAGGGAGAGCGTGGTCTACCCCAACGTGACCATCCCCTGCACAACCAACCTCGAATCCCACTACGACTCCATCGCAGAATGGAACACCCAAGCCCACACCTTCTCCATCAAAATCGAGGTGCACCTCGCGTCGCTCTCCTTCAGTGACATCAGACATATGATAGCTTCAGCACTCAGCTGCAAGGTCGACCCTCTCGTGGTCGAAACCATATACAAACAGGCAGGAGGAAATCCTGGGTTCTCCGAACAGCTGGTAGTTTCATTGTGCGACACAAATGTATTGTTAAATGACGATGAAGAGTCGGAGACCGGGGGAAGCTCGCCTCTTATCATATCAGATGGTGTACTACGGTTTTCTCCTGGAGTGAATGTAGAGGAGTTGCGACTTCCTGAAGGGATGGAGGAGATTGTGACGGACCGGTTTGACAAACTGAGTAGCCAGCAAAAAATGTTTCTTAAGACGGCGTCGGTGCTGGGGGGGTGCTTTTCGTTGCTTTTGCTGTGCAGAACGATCACAAAAATACAAGAAGCGCAGATGCCTCATGACGTCAGAAAAGACATCCACCGTGGCTCCATGGATGTGATTCTTCAGTTATATATCTCCCTCAAGGCTGCCTGCCACACTATGGATAAGCTAGAGGCGCTTGGGTTCATTCAACGCGTCTCTGCAACGGGCACTTCCTATTTAAATGAATATCTCACGGAGGCAATAGAAAATAGGGTGAGAGAAGCAAAGCGCGCAGAAAACGCAGCACCCACAGCCCTGCCCCACTGTTCGATTCCTGAAATTAAATTGAATAACAATCTGCAGGACAACACCACTGCGCCTGCTTTTGAGAGGGTACCAGGATCACGCTTCCGTGACAGTGTATCGAGCGATGCATCTGTCGTGAACACTGGGCTCAAAGATGTGGTGTATGTGTTCCGTCTCCACGTTATGCGGGATGTGCTGTACCGGATGTTGGTGGCGAAGGATAAGAGAGAGACGCACTCCCTCATTGCAGACGTGCTTGAGGAGGATTTGCACGCAACCAACTCACGGCCGTACTCCGGCAGCTGTGGGCGGCCTACCATTTCATTGGAGTACCCTCCCCTGGACCCATCCTTGACTACCACATGGAATGTCCTCCACCATCTCCAATCTGCATGCCAGCTGGACCGTGCCATTCCGTACCTAGGTTTAGCAGCGGAGACGTTGCTCCTTAAGGGGCATAACCAAAGCGCGCTTATCAAACTGACCGAAACGTTAGACCTAGCAAGCAGCCTTCCTCCAGACAACCCCATCAGACCCAGCCCAGCGCTGATCAACCATTTTATTGCACTGCAAGCCCTTTCATTGTACCTCGCAAACAACCGTACAGCAGGATTGACCACCGCGCTCTCCGTATTGGTTCGGGTAGAAGAAAACAAACTGTGGACCTCTAGGTTCGAAGCATCGTGGAGACAACGTCATGACAGATACCGGGCCAGGTTTGGTAGTGTTAATGATTTTTGCGTTGAGGAAGAGCCTGAAGGGGCGGTGTCGTGTTGTTGCTGTGGGGCGGAGAAGGTGGTGGTAGGGGGGCTCCTAACAGACGCGATGCAGGGGTGTGAAATGAGACCCCCTGGGCTGTCGGAGAGGATATCACATCGGTTCGCTTCTGCAAAGCTTGCGAGCGAAACCCGCAAAATTATTTCTCGTTGGGGGGCAAGAGATAAGAAAAGCGCTCCTCCACCCCCACCCCCAATAGAAAACTACGGGACAGCGTCTCCACGGCGAGCACAGAGGGTTGCGAGGGAGGCGAAATGTTCCGTTGCAGTGCCGGCAGCCACTCGAATTGAAACGCTCAGACGGGCGTCCCGTACATCAGACATCAGCGATTCATCGCATACTCTGCGAAGCTCCAGGGCAACCAGCCTTGTCTCTGCTCCTAGCGGTACCTTCCGACGCCGCAGTGTCAGCTACATTACCACAGCTTCCGATGCCCCAGAACGAACAGAACGAAACCGTCGCGTTGGCTCTTTCATCATCAAGGAAGGAAAGGAAAAGAGACGGGAGACAGGCTCTGGGTTCTCAGAGGAGCGCAATGTACGTGCAGAGAAGGCAACACCCACCCCTGCCCCACCGTTCTACGATTATGCCGAGGAAGACACAGAGATTTTCCTAGGCGATACGTTTATCCTGCTTTATGTCACAACACTGTTATGTGTGCAGGAAGGAAGTGCCGAGTGGGGTGACTTCCTTATCAACAAATGTCTTACCGCATATGACGCATTCGAGACAAGCCTAGAGACGTTTCGATGTGCCAACGTGGGCCGTCCCTTTTCAAGGCAAGATTCAAACTTTGAGCGAATCATCGCAGGAAAGGTGGCAAATGTCGTGCTTCTCCGCGCCTTTATGAAGTTCCATCCAATCTTTAAATGCCCTTCCGCTCGCGACGCAAAAGAACTCCCCTTTGCTGCTTCCATCGCCACCTTTCAAAAACATCTTAACGAGACTCAAGCTAGCCGTCTGGTAAGCTCAAAAAAAAGCTCAGAGTTTGGAAAACATGGGAGTCCCTTGCTTCCCATACAAGATTTTACCGCTTTTGGAGGATCCGACTGTTGCGAACAGGATTTTGAAAGGCATTTTAAGATATTCTCTGATAGAGTGATTGTAGGAGAGGTGAATAGGGTAATTGAAGGGGCGAAGGGGTGCTTTGTTGGGGGTGATATGAGTATTTTTGAGAATTTTGCGATGTTGTGTCATAGCAGTTCTGGGGTTGGGACGAAGGCATGCGCTAATCTTGCAACCGAAGCTCATTTTGACAGCATCGACATGAAGATATTCACACAACAGCTCGAAGCCAAACACCTCGACGAAATTAACTTCGAGGCCGTACCCAACCTATCTATGAAGGGCCTTCGCCTCATCTCCCCTGACATAGACCGTCCACTCTCTCACTTCTGCTTGTTATCTTCCCTTCTCCTCAAAGGACTCTCCTGCCTCACCCACATCGTCACCCCAATCTTCCATTCTATCGTAACCGAAGCGAACACCTCCACCTGCAGCTTCTTCCCCAACGTATATCGTAAGAGAATCGAAGATGGAATGCGATCCCCTTCCATTGAAGAGAAGTGCGCAGGCTTCGTGAACGACCTTTACGCAGGGTATTCTCGTGGGAAGGGTGGTGGTGGTCGTGCTCAATGGGGTGCGTCTTTACCCCCTCCAGGATTTGCTTCGTACAGAGAGGATGGCGGCTTTTCTGGTGCGTTGTTCTACAGTGCTAATGTATCAACATGCTTTCGAACCGAAGCCTACACTTTGCTCTCACATTGTTATTTGCAGTTGATGGTTACAACAGGGTCGCGACAGTTATATAGAGACAAAGGAACTGCGGTGTATTTTCTGCTAGCAATCGCTGCGGTAAGACTTGATGCAGAAAGACGGTTGAACGCAAAGTCTTTTTGTACTTCAAACTCATTCATTCTTGGACAAAATGGAAGAAATGAGGGATTACCCTGCGCAGATTTCAGCGGAAAACAGAGAATATATGGGGTCGAAGTACCAAGAAGAAAGAGTGGATTGAAAAGCGCGGATTCACTTCTCCCTTCAAGGGAGGTATATGAAGAGATGGAGGAAGAGGCTCCATTTGTTCCACATGATGACCTTCTTCTCGCGTTTTTTGCTGAAGCGGTTTCTGCGGTGTTTCTTTTGGCGAGTTATGCGTATAACAGCTCCCCGGTTGTGCATCTGCCTACTGTGCTGCTGGGGAAGGTGTTGAAAACGTTGTTGATTATTACGAGCGATACTTTTTCGAGTGTTATTCCGAATATGATGCTGGTGTGTGCGTTGCATGCTGCAATCGAAACAGCGTTGTCGGTAGAGGTGCTTTCTTTGTTAGCGGGGAAGCAGCACTGCCCAGAGTTTCCAGAAGCCTTGCATAGGAGGTTGGTAGTAAAAGCGATGGGGGTGTTGGCGAAGCTCGCAGTGTCCTGTCGTCCGGCGTTGCCAATAAGTCTGTTTGTGAGTGGGTTGTATCATCTTAGGGTAGAGCTGAACAAAGCCAAGGCAGAAATGTGCTTCGAACAAAGCAGATACATGTCAGGTAAGATGGGGCTCGCAGTATTCGCAGGGAGGAGTCATATCTATCTTGCAAAGCATTTCTATTCTCCAGGAAGAGAGCAAAAGGAAATGGGCATTGCGCGCGATCTCCTCAAGACAGCGGGGTGCAGTGAAGACATTCAAGAAGAATTCGGGATAAAATGAGGAAAAAAAAGGGGGTTTTTAACGAGTGGGAAATGTTTGAGGGGGGAAAATAAAAGTTTGAGGAATTGTCGATTAAAATAAAACAATATAAAAAAAGGTGTGAAAAAAAAAAAACGGTGGGGAAAATCTTTTACCCTCAGGTAGACCTTCATAGAGGTTCAGGAGGAAGTGCCACAAAAGGGCCCCCCCCCAGATGCAATTTGATGTCCAGCCCAAAACTGTAGTTTTTTTTTTTTTTTTGCCGCTTTCGCACTTTTTTTTTGATAAAATAACTTGTTGTCAATTCTAAAAAGATTGGAGGCAGCGCTGCAGGGCAAACAAAACGGATTGAAAAAAAAGCAGAAGCTCGCTTGTTTCTTTTTGAGTACTCAATTAACCACAACAACCGTACTTCAGCTTAACACATTTTTTTTACCTTTTTGTTTTCCCGGCTTTGTTCCCCCCCACACGCCCCCCCCCAATGCCGGGTGATCTATGATTGTTTCCATGAGACACACAAGAGCGGCTGTGCGAGCTTGTGAGACGCCCCTGAGGGCTAGTGAAAAATCTCTCGGGGTGATAGATCGCCCAAATGACTCTGTGGTGAAAAAAATTTACATTTTTACACCCTAATTTTTTTCTGCCATATTTTCCCCCCTTCCATCCTCTCCCTTTCACCTATGGCTGGCTGTATGGTTGCATCTGTATTATGTAGAACTGTATTTTCAGTGGATTTTAATTCTTCAAAAAAGAGTCACGTTACTATCAGAAACAAACAATCCACCTAAAGTAAAAAAAAGTTTGGGGTACATTTAGTGCACCCTATTATACCTTCTATTCAGTAGAATAGAACATACAATGCAACGAGGCCGGGTACGCCTGAAAATACTCATATCTGGAAAATATATCTGAGGCGTGCCTGAGGCGTACTCGGGATTAGTTACGTTTAAGTACGCCTCAGTATTAGATGGAATGTGAAACAGTTTTTCAGAATATAATACACCATTTAGAATCCAGTGTTGCTGGGTTGCTTTTGTGCAAAAATGTTACCGGTGTACGTTTCCACCAAAATTGAATAGTACAGCCAACTCTATTCCCTCCCACATTTTCACATTCACAGAATGTGTTTCCACGCTTCTGTTGTTGTTTTTTTTCTTTCCCCCCTTCCCCCCCTTCCCCCCCTTTTCCCCACAGCGGGTTTGCCCCCCCCCACCACCTCCCGTTCTCCTGTTATATTTCTCCTCTTCCCGTACGTGGTATTTTTTGGTGGGGGGGTTTTTTTAGGGTATGCAAACCCTACTGTGAACAAGATTGAGTACAGGATGTTTATCCAATATTGAAAAGATAACTTTACACAACACAGCACTCAAACCAACCCATAGACCTTGGTGAGCGGGTGACACATTGTGTGATTACTTCCCCCTATCCCTGGCCGCCCAGAGGGGGGGTTTTTTTTTTGTATATTTTTTCCTTTTTTTGTTGGTGGGAAACTCCATCTTTCGATTGAAAAGAATATCTTAATCATTTGTTGGTCACTGATATGGTCGCGTTTGCAACACCCCGCACCCCCCCTCCCTTCCTCCCACCGCCTTTTGTTATTATTTTGCCCCCTTTTTTTCTTCCCCTCTCCTCTCCCCAATTAAAGAAAAACACACAAAACTAAACCATAGCACTCCCACCCACCCCCCTTTCTATATACTCCACCCCTTCTCTCGTTCAGACTAGTCAGGGGGACTACTAGTAGTGCTACTGGTCCAAATGGGTAGATGTTTTACGACTACACTTATTACACCAGCAACACTACTAGTTTAGCACATAGTCGTTACGACTCGTAGTTCCACTAGTGGTCCATCTGACCAGTTAGTCGTGGAGACGGTACTCTACTTTCAACGCAACGCACTGCAGAAATATGTTTTTATCCACCCCTCCCCCACACATACCTCAAACAGAGTAGCAAAAACAAAAACAAAAATAACAAAGTTGAAACAAACTTTTTTCAATCCCCCACACACAACTCACCCCAGACTTTACTTACATGAACTAACCCCCATATGGTATGACTGTCCGGATATGGGTGGTGTTGTGTCTTTTCTACGGTATTCCATGCTCTGAGACCACTGCTGTGTGCAATGCAAAGGACAAAGTCCCCTCGGGTACTGCACTGGTGGAGGCTGTGTCGGTGCTGCCACCTGGTGGGATGGGAGTGCTTGAGGTTGTGCACAGTTGGAATACACGTACAACGTCATTGAAAATTCTGTATCATATCGGGGATAACGAGAGCTCTATTGAGACCCAGTTTGGAGACTCGAATGTTACAGCGAGGTACGTTCCGCAGCGCGTAAAAGGGAGTCTGGTAGAGGTGGCAGGCGTTTTCACTCCGGTGCGGTACTCCGACGTCTGCACGCAACGTGAAACTGCAGCGAGCATACCAAATTCGGTGGAAGTATGCGCCACAGAGCTGGCAGGGATATACCTGGTATCAGCCGTCTTCTTGAACCTCCCTTCTGGCGTCTCCGTGTGGTGCCAAGAGAACCTTATCACAGACACAGCCACACCAAAAGCAAACCAGCTGCTAACGGAGACCTGGCGTGCCTTTTACTTCCTCGAAGGCCCTACCACGGTGGCGATTACCTCTTCACATGCCTTGTTGGATCCTTTGCAGGGCCAATTTGCACAGTACATGGTGACGAGCTACACATATAAGGAACAATCCTTTTCGTGGGTCGGGAGCACCCCGACCAGGGGGCGCTACTTCCTTACCCCAACGGACTGTACGGTGGAGGAAGGGACCATTCCCCTTGCAAGCGCGACCTATGTTGTGCAGGGGAACCAAACCATCTACAACGGTGTCATCTCACCCCCTCTCTCAAACCCTTCAGCACCAGCAAGGTACTCCCTCTGTTGGGTCGACGGCTCGCCCAACTTCCCGGAGGTGGAGCCCCAGGATCGGGTGGTCAGCTGGTGGCCTGAATTTTCAGTGGAGTTTCTTCCTACACAAACGATGGAGTTACTGGCGTCGATGGAGACCCTTGTTCTCACACCCTTAGAGTCTGTTTGGGTGACAGTAGTGGACATTAGGGTGGCGCAGCTTGCGTTGAAGAAGATTAGTGTGAAGGATCAGGTGGTGTGGTTTAGGTCAGCGCGGGATTGGGAGCCGGTGTCGGAGGTTAGCGCTGAGTTGTTTGAGTTGGACAACGCGACTGTTGTGGTGGCGAGGGAGATAGGGGATGTGTCCGTGGTGGAGCAGGTGTTGGGGTGGGATGACGTAGGTCGCTCTGTGCCAGAAGCGTCGATGTCGTTGGGGGCGGGGGAGATGTCCGTTGCGAACGGAGCAGTGCTGGCAGCGGAGTTGTCTGTGTCGGGTACGTTGCGTGTGTTGCCTAACCAAACGGTGCTCTTCCACGTAACGCTGGGCAACGCCTTTGCGCGGTACAATGCCAGCCTGCAGAACTACCTGGCAGCGTCGCACTCCTTCCCCAAGAAGGTAGGTGACTCGTATGCTCGTGTGCTGGTGAACGAGAGTGTGTCTGCGCACTTCGCGTGTCGTAATGAGGCAACGCTGTCCTGCAGAGATGCCCTCATCTACGAAGGTGTGACCCTCGCGCCGCTCTTCAGCACGCGCAGTGCGGTGCTCGGGCCGGCTGTGTCGCGGCACCGTGTGCTCTACGCCGGGTCGGCAAAGCTCTCGGAAGGGACGTCGACGCCTTACATCCGGAGCTACGGGTCGCTGACGTTTGCGCGTGACGCAAGCCGGCGGGTGCGTGGTGCGTGGTTGGGGTCAGGGGGGCGGCGGGTGGGTGCGGATGTGTCGGGGCTGTTGGGGGAGGTGAGGGTGCCTGCAGGTGCGGGGCAGTACCTGGACAGGACGGTGGTGGGGCGGCTGTGCGGGGAGGCACGGCGGCAGTACGAGGAGAGCTTCTTCCGGTTTTACGAGCCTTTTGTTTCCGTTGGGGTTGGGGTTGGGGAGAAGGGTGGGGTGGAGGCTGACGCAAGCCTTGTGGTGGACACGGCGTTCACGTGGGCTGGCGGGGTGGGGTCTGTGTCGTCTGTGGGATCGGGACAGGTGGACGTGAGTGGGACTGTTGCGGTGCTTGGGGACGGGAAGGTGACTGTGGAGGCAGAGGTTGCTGTGTCTCTTGGACACGTCAACACCAGCAGCGACCCCACTGCGAAGATGACACTGAACCTGCAGAGTGGGAACGGCACACGCCAGGGTGGGCGGCTCACTGTGTACGGGGGGCGCCTTGCGGACGTGACGGTGGTGGTGGGGGAGAGGTTGTTTGGGGCACCGTCGGGGACGGGGCTTGTGCTGGGTGGGGGCAGGTTCACGTTGTCTGGGGAGGTTGTGGTTGATGTGGAGGACTTTGCACTGTGCCAGGTTGCGACGGTGCTTCCTGTGTCTGCCTCTGCGGCGCTGAAGGTGAGTGCACAGGGGACGAGCTTCAACGGGACTGTGCTTGTGGACGGGGTGCTTGGGCTTGGGTTGGGACACACGTCGCCACGTGCTCTGCTGCTGCTGCGTGGGTCGCTTGCGGGCCACCAGGCAGAGGCGTTGCTGGACGTGTCGGACGACCTTGACACTCGTGTGCTTTGGGACACGTCTCAATTTGCAATCCTTGCACACGAGGGTTCTGACAGCTCTGTGGTGGTGTCCGCCCCTGAAGGTGGGGACAGCGTAGTTGTGCTGTGTGGCGAGGTTGCTGTGGCGGGGGATGTGGCTGTGACGCTGTCTGCGAAGACAGCAGGGCTGCGAGCGCCTGCAGTGCACGTGGAGGGTGCAGATGTGGTGTTGCTTGGGGGGGCAAGGGGTGTGGACGGGTGTGTGTCTGTGCTGGTGCTGGAGCATGTGTTCCGTTTGCAGTCGACAGGGTTGGCAGGGAATGTCCTGCACGTGGAGGGGTGTGTGTGGTTTGCAGCAGCAACACAGTGGGAGGTGGGGGCACCAGCATCAACACCAACACCAGCCTCACAAGACACTGCTGAGGTGTGGTTTGGCGGAGGTGTGGAGCACGTGGTGTCGTGCAGAGGTGGGTGTCGCATGCTTGCGGTTGCAGTTGTGGCAGTGCACACCGAGGCACGGCTGTTGGTGCTGGCGGGGACGGAGCTGGGGGCGGGTGTGGTGGAGGTGGCAGTGGCGGGGTTGGGTGAGTTGTCGCTGTTTGAGGGTGCAAGGGTGGGTGGGGACGTGAAGGTGGCGCTGCACGGGGTGCTGCGTGCGTCGCATGCAGACGTGTCTGGGCGGCTGGCTCTGGATGGGGAGCTGTCGGGCCCGCTGCACCAGTGTGGAGGTGGGCTGGTGTCTGTGGGTGGCGACCTGGTGGTGGGGGAGCAGGCGTCTCTTGCGTGTGACACGGCTGTGGTTGGAGAGGGTGGGGGACGTGTGGACGGGTGGGCTGGTGAGGTGGGCGTGTCTGTGGAGGTGGTGACGTGGGGTGGGGCGCTTGTTGGGGAGGGGCGACTTGTGCCGCGAGATGCATCGTGTGTTGCGCCGAAGGACTTTGGGGAGATGCGGAACACTGTGTCGGGGAGGACACTGCGCCTGTCTGTGGAGACAGCGACACCAGCATCGCCACACGTGTACACTGTGGCAGCTGCGCTGCTGGCGGGTGTGGTGGGGGTGTACGTGGTGCTGCTGCCGTTGTTCCTGCAGCACGGGGTGTTTGGGCTGTGGGCGGCAGTGGTGGAGCGTCCACCCTTCCCACTGGAGATGGAGACAATTGGGATGTACACGTGGGGGAATGCGCTTGCCTGTGCACACATGGTGTACGAGGCTGTGTTGTTTGCGTCCGTTGGCTTCCACACTGGTGTTCTGTGGCCTTCTGGGGTGGTCGGCACACAGCACTTCCTCACGGATGTGCTGCTGATGCAGGGAGTTGGAGCTACCACGGGAATGGTGTTGATGTTAGCTGTTATTTGCCTTTCTCTTGGGTGGGGGGTAGCTTGGCTCTGGATGGTAAAGGGTTTGGACGCATCGGAGCGCGCTGGGGACAGTGTAAGGGCAAGTGTCATGTACACTGCACCGCTGCAGACAGGGGGTCACATGTTTGTGGGTGTAGTGTGCGCTGTGTTTCTGCTGCCTCTGCTGCTGCTCATACTGCAGCCCTTTAGGTGTGTGTATGATCCCCTCATGGGGAAGCCGTCGCACAACGGAATGTTTTGTTGGGATGGGGACCTCGTTGCTGCTCACGCAGGTAGTGTTCTAGCTTCGGTGTGTGGGTCAGTTCTCTTGGTCTTCATGACCTTCCACGTGGGGAACAACCTGTCGATGCCTCTCGGCCACCCACCATTCCGCCAGGGTTTGGATGTGCGGCACAAACGTGTGTTCGAAGCAGTGCGGGTAGGTGTGATTCAGGTGCAGGCGATTCTGCTGAGTGTGCTTGGGACAGCGGAGAACGCAGGCGCGCTTGTGTGGGGGAGCTTTGTGCTTCAGGGTGCGTACCTTGCTTTTGCGCTGGTGTCGCACCCCTGTGTGTTCAAGGGTGTGAACCGGGTGCGGTGGCTGCTGCAGTACAGCGGGGTGGCTGTTGTGGGGGTGGCTGCAGTGTCGACAGCTGTGCACGGGGCGAGGACGTCTGCACAGTGTGGGGCACACGGCGGTGTGTGGATGCTTGTGGTGCTGGGGGTGCTGCTTGCGGCTGGGGTTGGTGCCTTTGTGTGCACACTCACCCCATGGTTCCAGGCACGGGTCGCCAGAGAGCGTGAGGCGCATCCACGGTACGAGCTTTACAAATGGGGACAAGCGAAGGCGGAAAAGCTGAAGAAGTTGCAGGCAGAAGTTTCGCTGAACACTCGTTGGCGGGTGCCCCTTACTGTATTCAGTTCACTAGGCTCACGTGTCCAGAGCGGAAAGGCCTTCCTTGCGCAGCTGCAGGCACGTGTCGACACAGAGTCGTCGAAGTACCGCCAGTGGCAAGATGTGTTTGCAGTACCTTACTACTTGTCAGTGCCGTCGTATGCGTCGGTAGACAGCACTTCGAAGGACGATGATGAAGTGACGGATTTTTTCGACGAAACATGCCAAGGTTGGGTGAAGGGCAGCATGCTTGGCAGTGGCTCCTTCGGCGCAGTGTACCTTGCAGTGCTGCCAGGTGGACAAATGCTTGCGGTCAAAGTCATCGAGTTAGATGACCCTGCACTAGACACGTCACCGTCCGATCCCATGATACATAACGAACATTTGCTCTTAAAAAGTCCTGCTGTCAAGAAGATAAAGAAAGAAGTGGACTTCATCCGGAACCTGAAGCACCCGAATGTGATTGAGTACAAGGCGTGCCTGCTGGACCGTGAGGCAAACACGATCAACATCTTCATGGAGTACGCAGTGGGCGGGTCGCTTGCGTCGCTTGTGAAGAAGTGCACACGGCGTCTGCCTGAGGACACAGTGCGTCTGTACGTGGTGCAGATTCTGCAGGGGCTGTCGTTCCTGCACGCAAAGGGGATCATCCACAGAGACATCAAGGGCGACAATGTTCTGCTTGATGCGAGTGGGAATGCAAAGCTTGCGGACTTCGGGTGTGCGAAGGAGATGGCGTCTGCGACACGTCTGTGTGGGACGTACGCTGGGACTCCGTACTGGATGGCACCTGAGGTTATCAGGAACAAGGGATATGATGCTAAAGCAGACATCTGGTCTGTTGGGTGCACCACAATCGAAGCATTGAACAGGTATGCCGTGTGAGTTTCATTGTTCTGCGATGCGGATTTAATGAACTTGTTGTGCACACGTGAGGCGCATTCATCTTTTACGTTTACTCCTTTGCTGACAAACACTGAAGAACACTTCACACATTGCAAGCCAGTGTTATTGCTTGCAGTGACACTGACCCATGCGTACGTGAGGAAACACCCTGCTATTGTGTGGTGTAGGTGATCTTCTGTATTGTCGGAAATAAGTGAATTGTATTCTGGTGACAAGTTCGCATATAAACAGTGCTCAGTGTGCAAGTTCCATGTGCGGGTGAGTTCATGAGGAAACCGCGGAAGTGTTCGAGCATCTTTAAATACAATTGACCACACTGTAGAGACAGAGGATGTCAGAACTGAAGACATACCTGGCCCTTTGTTCTCCATTCACAGAACGTAGCAAATTCATAGGCAAACATAGGCATACCCATAGTGACGGTACTTCTGTTTCTGTTAAGATCAAGGTGACCGAGCAAGTGAGGTTTATGTTCATCCCCAATTTTACTCTGTTTTGGGAACTGCAGTGTCTGGCAAACTGCCCTAGGGTCTTGGGGATAAATACTGTACAGTCAGAATATTTGCCACGACATTTGCTTCACCACAGAGGGCAGCTTCCGTGGAAGGAGAAGGATTCCGTCTTTGCCGCGATGTACCACATCAGCAAGAGCACGGGGTGCCCAGACAACATCCCTGAAGGCCTGACGGACCTGTGTCTCGACTTCCTTGGGTGCTGCTTTGTGCGTGACTGGCAGACACGTCCTGGGGCAGAGGTATGTTGACAGTGCAACTTCCTCACCCACTCACAACCAGGACTGTGCGAACCACCCGTGGCTGACAGGACCGTGTGCCGGAGACTTCCTGCAGCCTTCAGCACCCCCCGCGGTGTTGGCTGCCGCAGTCCCTGAGGAGGGTGTGCCTGCGTCTGCAGTGCGCAACCCCACTGCAAGCAGCCAGTCACGGGACAACAGCAAGATGGACACCCGCATGGACATTGTGGCGATGGCGGCGCTGAAGCCGTCGCACACAACAGCGACAAGCACAGTGGAGCAGACCCTTGGGCATGTGGTGCATGCGACGTACTCGCTTCCAAGCGAGGCAGTTGGGGGCACAGACGCAGCTGCCCTGGGCATGGGCACAGTGGGAAAGGTGGACGTGGACGTGGATGCGGAGGGTGACGGCATGGCTGCGTTCAGGGCGGAGCTGCACGAGGCTGGGCAAGACTCGTGGATGGAGATGCAGGCGATGGGCACTGCTGGGGATGCGACTGTTGACCATGCTGTGCACACAGCGTTTTCCCTCCCGACGATGGACACATGCCCTGGTACCGAGGGTGGTGAAGTGGATGAGGACGGGGACGGGGACGGGGACGGGGACGGGGAAGGGGACACACCGCACACAGACGACACCCCCGTCATCGAGTGACCATTCCGCACCTTTTTCATCTCTTCTCTTCCCCACTAGCTGCTTCGATCTTAACCACTCTTCCCCACCACCACTACCCTTTTCAACATTCTACCCCTCACTTTACCCCATTACTCACATCCCCCCCCCAGCCAGACACAACCCATTTTTTGCCATGCATTTCTAATGCGCGCTGTGTTGCTCTTGGTGTGGGCGTTGCTGAGTGGGGCAGAGCTGTACTGCGAGAGAGGACAGGAATACGCAGATTATGGAGCAGCCCTGTTTGCGGCAGATGACAGCTTAGGGGATGCGGTCGTGCTTGAGGCGAGCACAAAGCAGCTGGCGGCGGTGACTACGTGGGTGGCGGTGCATCGGGCAAGGGCAGGAGGGCTTCCTGTTGCGCACTATACTGACCCGAGGAACCTGAAGATAGCAAACCTATACAGAGATGACGTGGTGCTGCAGGCAGAAACAGAATCGTCCACAGTCTTCGTGCTCGACAATGCTGCCGCAAACCGTTGGTCCCCAATCACCCAGTCCAACCGCTCCTCAGCGCTCTGTGAAGACACACCAGAGCCCTTCTTAAACACCGGTGCCCCCTCCGGCCTGCCGCCTGTCTCATTCGAGAACGCCACGTTGTGTGCGGACCCTTTCATGGTGGGTGCCGTAGAGTACCACGTGGTCGTCCTGCGGTACACAGTGCGCACCCCAGGGTTTCATGCTGTCTGTTTTCGCGGTGGTGACGCGGTGCTGAGATTGAGCCTCGCGCGGGCAGCGGCGAGTGCAACGGTGGCAGGCCCAGTGTGGATCACCACAACCACGGCTCATTCCTTGCTTGGCCCGATCCTATTTGAACCCATGATTGTGACCCTGAGGGGGCCTGGGTTGTCCTCATCAGGGACCTTTGGTGTTGCTGAGCCTGCGCCTGAGGGTGCCGGAGTAGCACCCAAGTGTGATGTTCCGGAACGGATTACACTGTTGGGAGGAGGCAAGGCGGCAATTGGCTTCTTTGACACAGGTGTGACGAGACGGTATCTGTACAAACCTGGTGGTGAAAAGGCCGGCGTCGTTGCGTTCTGCTTTGAGTCAAGAGAGGAGGAGTGGCTCAATTTTGGTCATGTCATGAATGTGACAGTGGAGGACAGCATCCGCATGGTGTTCAGACGTCCCGTCACACAGACACTTGATTTTTCAGTGGTGCCGCATCGTGTCATAATTGGCAAGCCTACAGATATCAAGGAATGGGCGGATATGTACCGCGACGCCACACCGCGCCCGGTGGTCATCCTGAAGAACCAGATTCTCTGGATCAAGGCGCACCCTGATTCGTCTCAGCCGTTCATCGAACGGCTGCATCTCATCAACAGCACCGTTGTCATTGCACCAGAGATCAACATGAGTGCGTATCCGTACAACGTGAGCAGGCTCTACGAGCGGGAGCTGAACTGGGACCAACGGTTCTTGGAGGAACGCAACTTTGTGTTCCCCACGCCACCCGAGATGGAGACGGTGGCGTATTGGAACGCTCTGAAGCTGAAGAACGTGCTCAACGTGTATGACCTTGAGGTTGAGGGCGGTGCAGTGCTGGGCGGTTTTGTCAACGTTGTCACCAAGGTGCTGCTGCATCCGAACCAGACACTTCTGTTCCATACGACGCTGGGCGACGACTTTGCATATGAGCGTGCGACCCTGCAGAACTACCTCGCACAGTTCCATTCGTTTGCTGTGCCCAACGATGCCGGCTACGTGCGCAAGGACGGAGGTGTCCAAGGCGATGCAAACCCTATGGACTCCTACCCCTGTGTAAACGAAGGCTCCATCTCCTCGCAAAGTGCGTTGGTCATCTACGAAGGTGTGACCCTCGCACCGCTCTTCAGCACGCGCAGTGCGGTGCTCGGGCCGGCTGTGTCGCGGCACCGTGTGCTCTACGCCGGGTCGGCAAAGCTCTCGGAAGGGACGTCGACGCCTTACATCCGGAGCTTAGGATCGCTGACGTTTGCGCGTGACGCAAGCCGGCGGGTGCGTGGTGCGTGGTTGGGGTCAGGGGGGCGGCGGGTGGGTGCGGATGTGTCGGGGCTGTTGGGGGAGGTGAGGGTGCCTGCAGGTGCGGGGCAGTACCTGGACAGGACGGTGGTGGGGCGGCTGTGCGGGGAGGCACGGCGGCAGTACGAGGAGAGCTTCTTCCGGTTTTACGAGCCTTTTGTTTCCGTTGGGGTTGGGGTTGGGGAGAAGGGTGGGGTGGAGGCTGACGCAAGCCTTGTGGTGGACACGGCGTTCACGTGGGCTGGCGGGGTGGGGTCTGTGTCGTCTGTGGGATCGGGACAGGTGGACGTGAGTGGGACTGTTGCGGTGCTTGGGGACGGGAAGGTGACTGTGGAGGCAGAGGTTGCTGTGTCTCTTGGACACGTCAACACCAGCAGCGACCCCACTGCGAAGATGACACTGAACCTGCAGAGTGGGAACGGCACACGCCAGGGTGGGCGGCTCACTGTGTACGGGGGGCGTCTGGGTGCGGTGAATGTGGTCAGCCAAGACTCTGTGCACAGTGTACACTCCTTCACAGGGCTTGTGCTGGGTGGGGGCAGGTTCACGTTGTCTGGGGAAGTTGTGGTTGATGTGGAGGACTTTGCACTGTGCCAGGTTGCGACGGTGCTTCCTGTGTCGAGTGAGAGTATGCTTGCCTTCTCATCTGCGACCCACTCCATGGGAACGGTCCTTGTTGATGCTGATATTGCCGTCACGCTCAAGAAGTTTTCGCCTAAGGAACTATGGCTCCTTCGTGGCTCTATCGAGCCTAACCCACACGTCAGTGGAAACGTTTCGTTATTAGATGTGTACGTCTATTCAGTTGCCTCCGAAGCTGCCACAGTGCTGTGGAATGTGGGTGTACGCGGCTTCTTGCTCAAGGGTGATGCGGACAGCAGTACTGCGGATGCTTCACGTGTCATGGGTAACTTTTCACAGTTCACTGGCAGCACCTTCATCCTCTCCCCCGCAGAAGCCGCAACAGAGGTCTTCACAAAGACAGCAGGGCTGCGAGCACCTGCAGTGTACGTGGAGGGTGCAGATGTGGTGTTGCTTGGGGGGGCAAGGGGTGTGGACGGGTGTGTGTCTGTGCTGGTGCTGGAGCATGTGTTCCGTTTGCAGTCGACAGGGTTGGCAGGGAATGTCCTGCACGTGGAGGGGTGTGTGTGGTTTGCAGCAGCAACACAGTGGGAGGTGGGGGCACCAGCATCAACACCAACACCAGCATCACAAGACACTGCTGAGGTGTGGTTTGGCGGAGGTGTGGAGCACGTGGTGTCGTGCAGAGGTGGGTGTCGCATGCTTGCGGTTGCAGTTGTGGCAGTGCACACCGAGGCACGGCTGTCGGTGCTGGCGGGGACGGAGCTGGGGGCGGGTGTGGTGGAGGTGGCAGTGGCGGGGTTGGGTGAGTTGTCGCTGTTTGAGGGTGCAAGGGTGGGTGGGGACGTGAAGGTGGCGCTGCACGGGGTGCTGCGTGCGTCGCATGCAGACGTGTCTGGGCGGCTGGCTCTGGATGGGGAGCTGTCGGGCCCGCTGCACCAGTGTGGAGGTGGGCTGGTGTCTGTGGGTGGCGACCTGGTGGTGGGGGAGCAGGCGTCTCTTGCGTGTGACACGGCTGTGGTTGGAGAGGGTGGGGGACGTGTGGACGGGTGGGCTGGTGAGGTGGGCGTGTCTGTGGAGGTGGTGACGTGGGGTGGGGCGCTTGTTGGGGAGGGGCGACTTGTGCCGCGAGATGCATCGTGTGTTGCGCCGAAGGACTTTGGGGAGATGCGGAACACTGTGTCGGGGAGGACACTGCGCCTGTCTGTGGAGACAGCGACACCAGCATCGCCACACGTGTACACTGTGGCAGCTGCGCTGCTGGCGGGTGTGGTGGGGGTGTACGTGGTGCTGCTGCCGTTGTTCCTGCAGCACGGGGTGTTTGGGCTGTGGGCGGCAGTGGTGGAGCGTCCACCCTTCCCACTGGAGATGGAGACAATTGGGATGTACACGTGGGGGAATGCGCTTGCCTGTGCACACATGGTGTACGAGGCTGTGTTGTTTGCGTCCGTTGGCTTCCACACTGGTGTTCTGTGGCCTTCTGGGGTGGTCGGCACACAGCACTTCCTCACGGATGTGCTGCTGATGCAGGGGGTGCGTGGGCCTGTCATGGTCATCACGTTGGTTATCTCGGGACTTTGTGTGCTGTGGGGGGCTGCGTGGTCGTTGCCAGATGACCGCTTCACAGCGACAACGTCTGTGAGAAGTGATTCGAACGAGGTGGAGGAGGTGTCAAAGCTGCGCTTCCGGTCTATGACTGTCACAGCGCACAAGACCACATCCATTGTTGCCAACATCTTTCTTCTGCAACTCTTGCTCCTTCTCTTTGAACCTCTCGCCTGCGAGTACATTCCTGCCCACGAGAACGCGCGTCTCAGAGCCGCACACGACGTGGACTGTTGGGGCTCAGGAATGGGAGGTTTGATTTCGCATTTGGCGCCCCTGATGGCTGCTTCTCTGAGTGCAGTGGTGTTGGTCTTCATGACCTTCCACGTGGGGAACAACCTGTCGATGCCTCTCAGCCACCCACCATTCCGCCAGGGTTTGGATGTGCGGCACAAACGTGTGTTCGAAGCAGTGCGGGTAGGTGTGATTCAGGTGCAGGCGATTCTGCTGAGTGTGCTTGGGACAGCGGAGAACGCAGGCGCGCTTGTGTGGGGGAGCTTTGTGCTTCAGGGTGCGTACCTTGCTTTTGCGCTGGTGTCGCACCCCTGTGTGTTCAAGGGTGTGAACCGGGTGCGGTGGCTGCTGCAGTACAGCGGGGTGGCTGTTGTGGGGGTGGCTGCAGTGTCGACAGCTGTGCACGGGGCGAGGACGTCTGCACAGTGTGGGGCACACGGCGGTGTGTGGATGCTTGTGGTGCTGGGGGTGCTGCTTGCGGCTGGGGTTGGTGCCTTTGTGTGCACACTCACCCCATGGTTCCAGGCACGGGTCGCCAGAGAGCGTGAGGCGCATCCACGGTACGAGCTTTACAAATGGGCTAAGGGACGTCATAGTCATTTAAGCCAACTGGTGAAGGATATTCGTGGCTTGGTGAGGGTTGGTGTGAATGGGTCTTATCATGGACGCAATGACTACTTGCAGCAGAGAGCGCGCATTGTACAGTTGCGGACGCAGTTGAAAAGGGAGCAGGACAATGTTCGCGGGTGGCGTGAGAGGTTCCTTGTGCCGTTCTACCTTGGCCGCGACGAAGACTTCTCGCCGAAGGCTGTGCCGGCCACATCGGGGCCTGTGAGTGTGAAGCAGGACGTGCTGTTTGCAGAATCTAGTGAGGTAGAAGCTGTCTTTGCTGACTTCGAAGGTTGGGTCAAGGGCAAGCTTCTCGGTCGTGGTACCTACGGCTCGGTGTACCTGGCAGTGTTGCCTGCTGGTACGCTTCTGGCTGTGAAGGCGATTGAGTTGCCTGAGGCTACAATGGAGAGGAAAGGTGACAGAGACGACGTAGAAGTGCCCATGCTCGCAAAGGAGAAGAAGATGAAAGGCAAAAACGCAACCATGCTTCTCAAAGTGCAGCAGGAAGTGGACTTCATCCGGAACCTGAAGCACCCGAATGTGATTGAGTACAAGGCGTGCCTGCTGGACCGTGAGGCAAACACGATCAACATCTTCATGGAGTACGCAGTGGGCGGGTCGCTTGCGTCGCTTGTGAAGAAGTGCACACGGCGTCTGCCTGAGGATACAGTGCGTCTGTACGTGGTGCAGATTCTGCAGGGGTTATCGTTCCTGCACGCAAAGGGGATCATCCACAGAGACATCAAGGGCGACAATGTTCTGCTTGATGCGAGTGGGAATGCAAAGCTTGCGGACTTCGGGTGTGCGAAGGAGATGGCGTCTGCGACACGTGTGTGTGGGACGTTTGCAGGGTCGCCGTACTGGATGGCACCTGAGGTCATCAGGAACAAGGGATATGATGCTAAAGCAGACATCTGGTCTGTTGGGTGCACCACAATCGAAACACTGAACGAGTATGCCTAGCTTTTTCTTTTCTTTGCCAACCTTAGAGCACATAGTGTGTGACGTAGCTGACGCAATGGTCATATGCGTAGTGAACGTGTACCACCAAGACATATGTTGCGTCCTCGGAAACAACCTTGTCGTGGATGTGGATCATTTGTTTTAAAATTATGCGCTCAGCAATAAAAGCCCCCCCTGTAAGTTTCACGGGATGAGAGTCTTTGCTGTCCGAACGGGACATCGTTTGCGACCTGCTCTAGAGCAACGGAGTCCCTGAGAGCCGGGGAAATCGCGGCGCCCCTCACCCAGGTCCGGTGCATCAACACAACACAACTGCTCCGGACCTAGTCGGAAACTTCAATATCTCCCCCCTTTTTTACGTTATTTGGTGTGGCTGAAGGGGGGTGCTATTTTTGGGCTATTTTCTGCTATTTTCTGCTATTCTGGGCATCTGGATTTTTTGGTGCGGCTGAAGGGAGGTGCTATTTTGTGCTACTTTCTGCTATTTTGGGGTCGTCAGCCACACCATTATTACATAGCTTCTCGTAGCTTTGTTCAAATCATTTTTCTCTATGCTCTATCAGCGATGCACCCAACATACGACACACGACACATAACATCACACTACTTTCTACAGAGGCAAGCTCCCTTGGGTTGAGCAGGAGTCTGTCTTCGCAGCGATGTACCACATCAGCAAGTCCAAGACAATCCCCGACAACATTCCCCCCGACCTGAGCGAGCTGTGCCTGAGCTTCCTTGAGGGCTGCTTCGTGCGTGATCTGAAGAAGCGTCCCAGCGCTGAGGTATATTCACACCTTACACACACACCCCTGGGGCCATATTCTTTACCCCTATTATAAAATACACACACCCCACCACTCAATTCGTTTTGATTGTTTCATTGCGCTTTCAAGATGGGCACCGTACGTCAGTAGGGGGTGTCTGCATCAACTATTCCTTTAATTTTTATTCCCTCTGTTTTGATTTGCACGTCACTTATTACAACGTATTATTCAGCCATGCAGCGGGAATGCCATCTCTGTGCTGTTCTGCTCTCTTCGAGAGGCCAAATCCACCCACAACGCCTCAAACGTTGCCTCCCCTTCATCTGGGTGAGGACGACAACTTTTCAATATCCACTCCCGTTTTTAGAATCAACAGAATGTGTACATTAAGATTTTGGTGATCACAAAAAAAAAACCCCCCCTTCACAGGAATGTTTGAGTCACTCTTGGCTAATCGGTCCTAAGGCTCGAACATTGCTTCCACGGCAGCGCAGCGACCGGAGTGAGGTTACCCTGCGGACTGGCGACTCTAGCAACGAGTTAGCCTCTGTGCCTGCATCACATGCACCCCCTACCGCACGCTGTCCGCTCCAGCGCGCTGAGCAGGCAAACACAGTTGACACAGCGTACAGCACCGTGGAGGGGTCGCAACTGAACACCGCCCTGCGTGAGCTTGGCGGTGAGTGGGAACGACACGAAAACGACGCCAAATACGGCCACAACGCACACAACCACCGACACGAGGCAGGGCAACGGGAAGGAGAGGAGGAGGATGAGGAGGTTCACGTCCTTGCGACCTACTCCTTTTCAGACGCAACCGGGACGCACAATATGTCCACCTTTGCAACCGACGCCAACGCTGCTACCTACTGTGACGGAGGGGACCCTGTAGAAGAAGGGCTCGAAGGAATTGAGGTAGCTGAGTAGCCTATAGGGGGAGGGAGTGTCTGTGTTGTTTTCAATGCCATGAAAACCAACTATGTGTTGGTTGTTGTGGAAATATTGGCGCTGTGTGTGTGTGTGGGGTAACTGGAGATTGTTCGAATGTCAAAAAAGGGGGAAATAAAAAAAAAAAAACATTATAGTGGAGCACACTCTAGGGTGGCTACACTAATACAACCAAGTTTCCAAAAAAAAGACATTTTGTGTAAAGAAGAAGGGGTGTAAAAATATAGCTCTTTTCTTTCCTGTGAAGGTGCACATAATGTGATACGTTCTGTTGTTTCTCAATTGTCTTCCTATTTTTTCAAAACAAAACAAAAAAAAAGGTGCGTTCACGAGAAAAGGGTGACGTGTCTGCACAGTATCAATTTTTGCTCTTCTGCAAAATAAAAGTTCACCCTCCTTCCCCCCCTCCCCCCCCCTTCCCCCGCCTTCTTCCATATTCTCAAAAAGTTCAAACAAAAGTACAATATTTTCCACCCGCTTTTTTCTTATTCTGATGTGATTTCCCCAAAAAAGCAATGCACAAAAAAAGGTCCTTCTCGGGTATACCCCAAACACCAATAGAAAGCTACACCCATAGTACTCTCGACATCCACTTGAAAGTGTCCATTGATGGACTGTGTAGGTGACTGGACACCCATTTGCGCAACAGCATAGTGTGCACACATCACAATTTCCTCGAGGACATTGAAATTCTCCTTCACTGCATCACCAAGTCTGCCTCTATCCCCTCCGTTCTGCTGCTTGATCAATGCGTCAACGTGAGGGCTTATGGGCTCCGTTTTTTTTTACGTTAGGGCTTGCCCTTCTTCGAACCGAATGGTTCCTGCAGGTGCCCTGCTCCGTGCCTTCTCTTCCTTCTCCATGGTACACCGGATCAAGCTTTCGCTTTCACTACGTCCCCTGCATGGGATTCGCCCATATGTTACTCCGAAGCAACAGCTAAATCTTGAGTATGATGTTTTGCTAATGGAAGGAGCCTGTATGCCATTCCGCGTCTTTGTGCTTTTTCCGGTGAGAGCGTGCAAAACTTCTGACAGACATCTCTCCACCGAAACCGCCCCTGACGCTGTACGGCCAGAGGATGTGGATCGACGAATCCGTAGCCGCGTTGTACTCCCCTTGCTTGTTGTGTTTGGGTCTTTTGGAGACTCTTGGGCTTCTATCTCTCTCACTCTCATACCATCTTTACTCACTCCAACAGACGAGACGGTTTTCCTCCTGAAGTATTTGCCTCTTGTACGTTTGTTCACCCACTTTTGTTGGAACTCAAACCAGCGCCTTTAAGACGCCTTTTTCAAAAAGGGCGACTAAACAGTGCAAAGGAGACTGCCTCTGACATCTCCACTGTTGTAAGCCATACTTTAGGCTATTTGTCCTAGTAGCCTTTATTAGCTTGCTAGCTATGGTATACGTATACTTTACTCGCACCAGTATCGCGTCAGAGTGTCCCACGTCAAGCCAGGGCTTCCCCACCTCCCGCATGAGGTCATTGCGGAGGTGTTGTGCCACGTGCCCACCTGTTTGTGTTGTTTCTTCTTGCCACGCCCAAAACACCTGAACAAAACAGAGAGATATTAAACCATGGAAATATGTGTGAAGAGCTTTGACGGAGAGAAGTGCACAGTCGAGGTGGGTGTGGATGATACAATTGCGGACATACGGCAGAAGGTGGCGTCTGCAGCAGGGTTGTGCGAAGACGGCTTTGACATGAGCTTCGGAGGGAAGGTGCTGGCTGAAGGAGACGGCGTGACGCAGCTGAGTGCTGGGGGCACAGTTGTGTTGACGAAGAAGACGAAGTCGCAGAAGGACAACGCCATTGCAGCTCTTCGTGACATGGGTGAGACAGACCTGACGGAATGGAGGTTTCAAGGTCTAGCAGATCCCAAGCTGATTCATTTGTTTCTGCAGGCGGAAGTTGTTACTGAGATTCCCAATTCATTTTTGCATCGTGGCACGTTCGAAGAACTTGATCTCAGTGGTGTGTCGGTTGTTACTACAGTAAAAGACTCCTTCCTGTCCGACTGCAACTCATTGCACACTCTTGATTTATCTGGGTGGATCAATGTGACGCAAGTAGGTCATTGCTTCCTCTCCCGCTGCACTGCGTTGAGGAAACTTGACTTATCTGGGTGGAACAATGTAACGCAAATAGGGAGCGGATGCTTCTTTGACTGCAGCACGCTGACCACACTTGACTTATCTGGGTGGAGCAATGTGACCCGCATAGGGGACTCCTTCCTGTCCCACTGCACCGGATTAAGAACCGCTGATTTGTCTGGGTGGAGCAATGTCGCGCAAATAGAGAGCGAATTCTTATTTGGCTGCAGCACGTTGACCACACTTGACATTTCTGGGTGGAATAACGTGGAGCGCATTCCGAAAGCTTTCCTCAAAAACTGCACCTCATTGAAAACACTTGACTTATCTGGGTGGAACAATGTGACGCATATTATGTCAGGCTTCTTAGAAGGGTCCAAAATACAGACAAGCAGCATCAACGTCACCGGATCGAGCAGTGTCATATCAAAACATTTGAATGACCGCCCCAAGAGTCAATGTGTGTGTATGTGAGGCACGCACCCACCGTGGTCACAACTCTTGCCTTCTATGCTTGCGGTAGTTGTTGAAGGGTTTTGTATGAGTCTGTAATGCGTCTGAAAATGCACTTTTTTTTTCTACGCACACTACTTTTGTGAGGGGAAAGTGTCAACGTCGTTCACTCACCCAACCGTGCTCCGCAACACCACCCAACAGGTGATTTTTAGTGTGTGTGGAAGCGTCAACGCATCAAACAACTACAAGAAGGGGGGTGAGGGAACGACAAGTGACACTTTTATTTGGGGACATGACATTTGTGACATATCTTAGGAAATCTTTTATACGCGAAGACGATTATCGTGCACCTCATTCTCCCCCACACTATACCAATACAACTTGTGACCAACTGCTATATTTTCTCGTGGAACCCCTTTTAGCCCTCTCTTTCCCCAAACGTTAATGCTGCAACTTTTGTGTATTCCGCGAAGGAAAAAAAAGCAACAACACAAAAAACTCTTTTCGCTCTGTCGCGTTATTAATTATTCTTTCCTTTTTTTTTGAGAACATCCGAGATAAAAAAATGTAGCAAGGTTTCTTGATAGGTCAGCATGACATATCTGGCCTCGTCATGACCTGGTCAGTTTACCAACCTACTTTTTTACCTGGTAATTTTTACCATTGATTTTTTACCATTTAGTGTGATCTGGGTGAGGAAGCGTTCCAACTTTTCATCTCCCCGATTTTTCTATTTACGATTTTTTTCCCACTCCCCGTTTTCTTTTTTTTGTGATCCTCCACTCAGCATGGGGTGCGTTCGTTGTTGTCATGGTGGCCGTGTGTCTTGCCGTAGGGTGCTACCGCAAGGAACGCCTAGACTACCTCCACTTTTGAGTGCTTCGGTCGCCTCGGATTGTGAACCAAACATTTCCGCAAGATCTCTCACTGACTGCGGAGTGTGGCTACGAAATCGGGTAGACTTCCCCCTGATTTTGGTACAAAATTTAACGTTACACATTTTTTGCCAAAAAAAAATTGTCCGACCCCGGATTTTTTTCAGATTGCTCCGGAAATGCATCAGCTGAAGCGCAAGTATGTGTTATATACTGAGGCGTGGCTGAGGCGTACTTAAACGTAAGTGATCCCTAGTGCGCCTCACGTAGAGGACGTCGCGTCTCACGTAGATTTTCCAGACTGCCTATTTTCAGGCGTTTCAGGCTTCGTTGCATTGTATGAATACACTAAAATAGCAGTGTTTTTTCTGGAGGGGGTGCGGGGGTGCGCGCGCACCCCCGTCAGACTTTTTTGAGATTTCAAGGGGGTGCACGCACCCCCTAGTGCACCCCCTAGCGGCCCCCCTTCACCTTCCCCATCATGCTCTCACGAGCCTCACCAGGAAGTAAGGAGTCGGCGTTTCCGTAGCTGCAAACATAACTGTTTTGCGTCCCGGGTGCTGTAAGTGGAGCTCTTCTCTGTTTGGCAGTAAAAATGTGCAATTTTAAGCGCAATTTTTTGAAACGTTGCGTACCGTGGCTTCGCCAGAAACTTTCATTTTAGATAATTACCAACGAAAGTGCCATTTTATGTCATCATTTCTTAGAAATGTTGCGTACCGTGGCTTCGCCAGGAACCTTTGGGTGCCATGACCGCCGGCTGGTACTTCGTGCACCACGTGTGTCTAGTGCAAATATCAATGAAGTGCTGAACCCCGCAGTTGGATAACTGAGGAATTCCCATATTCCGTCGGAGGCCCCATCTTGAGCTGGGTTGGGGACCCGGGTTCGAACGAGTTTTGACCGAGTTTCAGCGAAAACCCCCAAAACCTTTTTAATCCCCTGTTGCATGGTCAACCGCGGGAAAAAAAATATACGCACTTTTTTGCCCTGTGCACCCCCGTCAGCCAAAAACTCCAAATCCTAGAAAAAACACTGAAAATAGTTACAAAAATAAAAAGAGAAATTTTAACCACAAATCAAATAAAAGAGACAAAAATATTAACACCGCTGGCCTAAAAAAAATACAAAATACACAAAGTTTGATGAACATTACCAAAACTAACCCAAATAGTTCAACAACAAAAAAAAAAATACAAACCCCCCTCAATCAGTCCACACCAATTCAACGAAGCTTTCAAAAACAAAACAAAAGACCTCTTCCCCTGTAACTGTTGTCTCTTGCATACCACACCGCATGGAGCCCTCACTCACGTCGACGGTGGTTTCGTTTTGACCCCTCCGTTCTTACGAGGCCGATATGTGAACCCTGCACAGCGAAGGCTTTGTTGTGGTTGCTTATCAACGCTTGTCAATAGACTGTTCCTCAATAGGTACTGTACGTCGCCACGCTGGTGCATCTCTTCCACACGGCGAGTGGTCGGTTTCAGGATTGTCTTCTGCACACTTACAAACACTCTCTTTTTGTTGTTTCTTCTTGCCACGCCCAAAATACCTGCACAAAACAGAGAGACACCAAACCATGGAAATATGTGTGAAGAGCTTTGACGGAGAGAAGTGCACAGTCGAGGTGGATGTGGATGATACAATTGAGGACATACGGCAGAAGGTGGCGTCTGCAGCAGGGTTGTGCGAAGACGGCTTTGACATGAGCTTCGGTGGAAAGGCGCTGGCTGAAGGAGACGGCGTGACGCAGCTGAGTGCTGGGGACACAGTTGTGTTGACGAAGATGAAGTCGCAGAAGGACGACGCCATTGCAGCTCTTCGTGACATGGGTGAGACAGACCTGACGGAATGGAGGTTTCAAGGTCTAGCAGATCCCAAGCTGATTCATTTTTTTCTGCAGGCGGAAGTTGTTACTGAGATTCCCAATTCATTTTTGCATCGTGGCACGTTCGAAGAACTTGATCTCAGTGGTGTGTCGGTTGTTACTACAGTAAAAAACTCCTTCCTGTCCGGCTGCAACTCATTGCACACTCTTGATTTATCTGGGTGGATCAATGTGACGCAAATAGGGCATAGCTTCCTCTCCCGCTGCACTGCGTTGAGGAAACTTGACTTATCTGGGTGGAACAATGTAACGCAAATAGGGAGCTACTCCCTCTGTGACTGCAGCACGCTGACCACACTTGACTTATCTGCGTGGAGAAGTGTGACCCGCATAGGGGACTACTTCCTGTCCTACTGCACCGGATTAAGAACCGCTGATTTGTCTGGGTGGAGCAATGTCACGCAAATAGGGATCCAATTCTTATCTGACTGCAGCACGTTGACCACACTTGACATTTCTGGGTGGAATAACGTGGAGCGCATTCCGAAAGCTTTCCTCCGCAACTGCACCTCATTGAAAACGCTTGACTTATCTGGGTGGAACAATGCCACGCATCTTATGTCAGGCTTCTTAGAAGGGTCCAAAATACGGACAAGCAAGATCAACCTTACCGGATCGAGCAGTGTTGTGTCAGAATATTTGAATGACCGCTCCAAGTGTCAATGTGTGTGTATGTGAGGCACGCACCCACCGTGGTCACAACCCTTGTGGATCAAGACCCCTCTGATTGCGGTAGTTGTTGAAGGGGTATTGTATGAGTCTGCAATGTGTCTGGAAATGAACCACGCCTTCTTCTGGTGGCATGAGTCGTACCGTTTCCCCTTCCCCCAGGGTTCTTACTTCGCTTCTTTGAGCCCCACGCTCTTTACTCTTCCTCTTTGCCAACACACTTCCCACCGGATACCAGTAACCCCGATCCAAAAAAAAATATATGACAAAACCCCCTGGGTGCCTACCCACCCAGGGGGTTTTGCCCCTGGATTTTTGTTGAGGAATTTCCCTAGTAGTGGCTCTTCGCCAAGACACTTCCCAACACCTACCACCCCCTTTCCAGACAAACCCCACGCACCCCCCCGCACCCCCTCCGCTCTTTTATGTAACACATCATGCGTGGTTGGTATATCCTCCCGCTTCTGCTGACACATGCCCTTGCATACAACGTGCTCAATGCGACAGGAGAAAACCTCTGCGAGCCCCATGTGGTGAATCATATGTTACCCCCTGCAGGAGAAGGGTTGCTGTTTGCGAAGAACGGGGCGAGGAAGGGGTTGATGTGGTCCGCAACGTACCTGGGCGTTGTGTGGCAGGGAACAGCAAATAGCACAATGCTTGACGATATGTCAGATACCGCACAACACGCTTTTCTGGTACGCGCAGAGGACCCTATGTACGTGACGTCATACACCCCCATCACGGTGCTGCACAACGACACACGAATGCCGCTCGACGAAGCAGATCCATGCAATACCGCGCCCCGCCGTCTCCCCCCTACCGGCCTCCACTACTGTGAGGACCGTGACATCGCCCTGCCCGACACATCCCTCTTTGCGTTTCTCCGCTTCGAAGTTCCGTCACCTGGTTCCTATCTTCTGTGCCTTCCTGATACACCCACTTCATTCACCCATGACTCCCAATACGAGCATTCCACCATAGTACGCCGATCTGACGTAACCACCGCAGCCATAACCACGACCCACGCCTTGGTAGAACCACTGATAGGACATACAGTGGTATTGGCTGTGTCTGGGTTGTACCTATATGAAGATATGTTCTATTACTTACAGCAGGGCGCCTCAAGGTTTTCCTTAGACGTCGTCATATCAGGAACCAACCGGCGAGAACAGGATGGACCTGCAGAGCGAACGGTCATGCTTCTGCAAACAGTTCCGGGTGATGCAGTGGAGGGTCGGTATGCGCTGTGCTATGGCGATGTGAGGCGGGGTGTGTGCCGTGAAACGAATGTCTCGTTTCCTATTAAAAACGCATGCTATCTGGAAGATAAACTGCAGCTGACCCAGCAAGGGGTCAATGTGAATGATCATTGCGCAGAAGATACGGTAATAATACAAAACAGACTCTCCTTTTTTTCGGGGACAGTGTTCGCCACAACACTCTCTGCGTCGTTGCGCGCAGCAAATAAAACACTGGTTTTTGTGTTCCAGTCGGACATTCTCAACAAGGCTGATGCAATTGCAGGGAGAAAAGCACTCTCAATGGAATTCGACAATGTGACCTTGGTTACAGTATCGGATGAGTTGTACAACGTTTCTGCGGGTATTCTTCAAGAGAAGCTTCTCCTGCGCGAAAGAATCTTGGACTGGGATTCGCGGTTTGTCTTTGAAAACGTGGAACGCTCCAACCAGGCTGCCAGCCATTTCACTGCAGATGGTCCAAATGTGTCTAGCTGGAACAGCTTTGATGCTCAGCTTCTCGAAGAACTCCATTTCTTCTCTGCAGCGCACATCACCATCACCAACGGGTTGGTCCTGGGGTGTGCGATGCGTGCAGACAGCGTCACCTTTGCGGCAAACCAGACAGTCCTCATCCACCATAGTGTAGGCAACTCGTTTGCCCAGCGTAATGCGACCCTGCAGAACTACCTTGCACAGTTCCACTCCTTCCCGCATCGTAGTAACGTCTCGGCAGCGGGGTACGTCCGTGAAGCTGTGTCAAAAGGAGGCCAAGAGGCGCCGTTGTTTCCCTTGCTGCCAGAAGGCATGGTGATAGCGCAAAGTGCGTTGGTCATCTACGAAGGTGTGACCCTCGCGCCGCTCTTCAGCACGCGCAGTGCGGTGCTCGGGCCGGCTGTGTCGCGGCACCGTGTGCTCTACGCCGGGTCGGCAAAGCTCTCGGAAGGGACGTCGACGCCTTACATCCGGAGCTTAGGATCGCTGACGTTTGCGCGTGACGCAAGCCGGCGGGTGCGTGGTGCGTGGTCGGGGTCAGGGGGGCGGCGGGTGGGTGCGGATGTGTCGGGGCTGTTGGGGGAGGTGAGGGTGCCTGCAGGTGCGGGGCAGTACCTGGACAGGACGGTGGTGGGGCGGCTGTGCGGAGAGGCACGGCGGCAGTACGAGGAGAGCTTCTTCCGGTTTTACGAGCCTTTTGTTTCCGTTGGGGTTGGGGAGAAGGGTGGGGTGGAGGCTGATGCAAGCCTTGTGGTGGACACGGCTTTCACGTGGGCTGGCGGGGTGGGGTCTGTGTCGTCTGTGGGATCGGGACAGGTGGACGTGAGTGGGACTGTTGAGGTGCTTGGGGACGGGAAGGTGACTGTGGAGGCAGAGGTTGCTGTGTCTCTTGGACACGTCAACACCAGCAGCGACCCCACTGCGAAGATGACACTGAACCTGCAGAGTGGGAACGGCACACGCCAGGGTGGGCGGCTCACTGTGTACGGGGGGCGCCTTGCGGACGTGACGGTGGTGGTGGGGGAGAGGTTGTTTGGGGCACCGTCGGGGACGGGGCTTGTGCTGGGTGGGGGCAGGTTCACGTTGTCTGGGGAGGTTGTGGTTGATGTGGAGGACTTTGCACTGTGCCAGGTTGCGACGGTGCTTCCTGTGTCTGCCTCTGCGGCGCTGAAGGTGAGTGCACAGGGGACGAGCTTCAACGGGACTGTGCTTGTGGACGGGGTGCTTGGGCTTGGGTTGGGACACACGTCGCCACGTGCTCTGCTGCTGCTGCGTGGGTCGCTTGCGGGCCACCAGGCAGAGGCGTTGCTGGACGTGTCGGACGACCTTGCCACTCGTGTGCTTTGGGACACGTCTCAGTTTGCAATCCTTGCACACGAGGGTTCTGACAGCTCTGTGGTGGTGTCCGCCCCTGAAGGTGGGGACAGCGTTGTTGTGCTGTGTGGCGAGGTTGCTGTGGCGGGGGATGTGGCTGCTTCGCTGGTTGCGAAGACAGCAGGGCTGCGAGCACCTGCAGTGCACGTGGAGGGTGCAGATGTGGTGTTGCTTGGGGGGGCAAGGGGTGTGGACGGGTGTGTGTCTGTGCTGGTGCTGGAGCATGTGTTCCGTCTGCAGTCGACAGAGTTGGCAGGGAATGTACTACACGTGGAGGGGTGTGTGTGGTTTGCAGCAGCAACACACTGGGAGGTGGGGGCACCAACAGCAACACCAACACCAGCATCACAAGACACTGCTGAGGTGTGGTTTGGCGGAGGTGTGGAGCACATGGTGTCGTGTAGAGGTGGGTGTCGCATGCTTGCGGTTGCAGTTGTGGCAGTGCACACCGAGGCACGGCTGTCGGTGCTGGCGGGGACGGAGCTGGGGGCGGGTGTGGTGGAGGTGGCAGTGGCGGGGTTGGGTGAGTTGTCGCTGTTTGAGGGTGCAAGGGTGGGTGGGGACGTGAAGGTGGCGCTGCACGGGGTGCTGCGTGCGTCGCATGCAGACGTGTCTGGGCGGCTGGCTCTGGATGGGGAGCTGTCGGGCCCGCTGCACCAGTGTGGAGGTGGGCTGGTGTCTGTGGGTGGCGACCTGGTGGTGGGGGAGCAGGCGTCTCTTGCGTGTGACACGGCTGTGGTTGGAGAGGGTGGGGGACGTGTGGACGGGTGGGCTGGTGAGGTGGGCGTGTCTGTGGAGGTGGTGACGTGGGGTGGGGCGCTTGTTGGGGAGGGGCGACTTGTGCCGCGAGATGCGTCGTGTGTTGCGCCGAAGGACTTTGGGGAGATGCGGAACACTGTGTCGGGGAGGACACTGCACCTGTCTGTGGAGACAGCGACACCAGCATCGCCACACGTGTACACTGTGGCAGCTGCGCTGCTGGCGGGTGTGGTGGGGGTGTACGTGGTGCTGCTGCCGTTGTTCCTGCAGCACGGGGTGTTTGGGCTGTGGGCGGCAGTGGTGGAGCGTCCACCCTTCCCACTGGAGATGGAGACAATTGGGATGTACACGTGGGGGAATGCGCTTGCCTGTGCACACATGGTGTACGAGGCTGTGTTGTTTGCGTCCGTTGGCTTCCACACTGGTGTTCTGTGGCCTTCTGGGGTGGTCGGCACACAGCACTTCCTCACGGATGTGCTGCTGATGCAGGGGGTGCGTGGGCCTGTCATGGTCATCACGTTGGTTATCTCGGGACTTTGTGTGCTGTGGGGGGCGGCGTGGGTGTGCGTTGACCGCTCTGGGAAAAGCTTTCGGGAGTCAGATGACGACACAAGTAGCGACCCACGTGTAACGCTGATGACCAACAGGAGCGATACAGCCAGGGAGACTGTGTTGTTCTCTCGTTTCATTGTTGTGCACATGGTCCTGGGGTTACTATTTAACACCGTGAGCATGCCATTGCAGTTGCTCATTTTTCTGTCACTGTCCTGCAGGTACTCCGCACAGCGTGGGGACGAGGTGCTGCGTGGAGAACCCTCTGCTTCGTGCTGGGGAGCAGATGATTTCCACTATGAACACATGACCACAGTCGCCCTGGCATGTGTGAGTTCAATCGTCTTGGTCTTCATGACCTTCCACGTGGGGAACAACCTGTCGATGCCTCTCAGCCACCCACCATTCCGCCAGGGTTTGGATGTGCGGCACAAACGTGTGTTCGAAGCGGTGCGGATTGCTGTGATTCAGGTGCAGGCGATTCTGCTGAGTGTGCTTGGGACAGCGGAGAATGCAGGCGCGCTTGTGTGGGGGAGCTTTGTGCTTCAGGGTGCGTACCTTGCTTTTGCGCTGGTGTCGCACCCCTGTGTGTTCAAGGGTGTGAACCGGGTGCGATGGCTGCTGCAGTACAGCGGGGTGGCTGTTGTGGGGGTGGCTGCAGTGTCGACAGCTGTGCACGGGGCGAGGACGTCTGCACAGTGTGGGGCACACGGCGGTGTGTGGATGCTTGTGGTGCTGGGGGTGCTGCTTGCGGCTGGGGTTGGTGCCTTTGTGTGCACACTCACCCCATGGTTCCAGGCACGGGTCGCCAGAGAGCGTGAGGCGCATCCACGGTACGAGCTTTACAAATGGGCGGAGGGGAGGGTGAGGAAGAAGGAGGCTTTGAGGGATGAGCTGGTGAAGCTGAGTCGCGGCGAGGCCGACAGTTTGGAATTCCAGCTGCGTGAGGTGCGTGTGTCACAGTTGAAGAACCAGCTGCGGATGGAGGCGGAGAACCTGACTGGGTGGTGCGAGCGCTTTGCTATCCCCTTCTACCTTGGAGACAGGGGGGTGGTGTTGCGGCACGGCAGGCGCACCACTGAAGCGGGTGAGGTTATGTTTGGTGAGAACCTCTATGCAGAACAGCTCAAAGGGTGGGTCAAGGGCCGTCGTCTGGGCAAGGGGTCCTTCGGCACCGTATTTGTGGCCGTCCTGCATACAGGTACCATGCTCGCAGTCAAGACCATCAAGCTTCCAGATGCGTCCCAGCCCGATGCACGGGCAGCCGGTCACAGCAACTCGCCCATGCTAGATGAAACGGAGGTAAAGAGCAAAAACGCAACCATGATTCTGAAAGTGCAGCAGGAAGTGGACTTCATCCGGAACCTGAAGCACCCGAATGTGATTGAGTACAAGGCGTGCCTGCTGGACCGTGAGGCAAACACGATCAACATCTTCATGGAGTACGCAGTGGGCGGGTCGCTTGCGTCGCTTGTGAAGAAGTGCACACGGCGTCTGCCTGAGGACACAGTGCGTCTGTACGTGGTGCAGATTCTGCAGGGGCTGTCGTTCCTGCACGCAAAGGGGATCATCCACAGAGACATCAAGGGCGACAATGTTCTGCTTGATGCGAGTGGGAATGCAAAGCTTGCGGACTTCGGGTGTGCGAAGGAGATGGCGTCTGCGACACGTGTGTGTGGGACGTTTGCAGGGTCGCCGTACTGGATGGCACCTGAGGTCATCAGGAACAAGGGATATGATGCTAAAGCAGACATCTGGTCTGTTGGGTGCACCACAATCGAAACACTGAACGAGTATGCCTAGCTTGTACTCCAAAACCTTCTTCACATTTGCTTCACCACAGAGGGCAGCTTCCGTGGAAGGAGAAGGATTCTGTCTTTGCCGCGATGTACCACATCAGCAAGAGCACGGGGTGCCCAGACAACATCCCTGAAGGCCTGACGGACCTGTGTCTCGACTTCCTTGGGTGCTGCTTTGTGCGTGACTGGCAGACACGTCCTGGGGCAGAGGTATGTTGACAGTGCAACTTCCTCACCCACTCACAACCAGGACTGTGCGAACCACCCGTGGCTGACAGGACCGTGTGCCGGGGACTTCCTGCAGCCTTCATCAACCCCCACGGTGTTGGCTGCCGCAGTCCCTGAGGAGGGTGTGCCTGCGTCTGCAGTGCGCAACCCCACTGCAAGCAGCCAGTCACGGGACAGCAATATGGACACCCGCATGGACATTGTGGCCATGGCGGCGCTGAAGCCGTCGCACACAACAGCGACAAGCACAGTGGAGCAGACCCTTGGGCATGTGGTGCATGCGACGTACTCGCTTCCAAGCGAGGCAGTTGGGGGCACAGACGCAGCTGCCCTGGGCATGGGCACAGTGGGAGAGGTGGACATGGGCATGGACGTGGATGCGGAGGGTGACGGCATGGCTGCATTCAGGGCGGAGCTGCACGAGGCTGGGCAGGACTCGTGGATGGAGATGCAGGCGATGGGCACTGCTGGGGATGCGACTGTTGACCATGCTGTGCACACAGCGTTTTCCCTCCCGACGATGGACACATGCCCTGGTACCGAGGGTAGTGAAGTGGATGAAGACGGGGAAGGGGACACACCGCACACAGACGACATCCCTGTCATCGAGTGACTTCCCAGCAACCTCTGCGTGCACTGCACAGCCCTTCACGACTACGTATCGTGCAATCTCTCAAAGTCTCCACCCCTCCCTACTTTGTACCACGTCGCACCACACCCTCTAGTTTTCCTACTGCCATGTGTTAATGGACGCCACAGAACGTCAGTGGGGGCGCGTTCTTCACTACGTCGAAGATGGGGCATGGGGAAGGTGGGGCACATTCATTTCTCAATTGGAGATCAATAAGATGGACGGGGTGGGTTCTTGGGTCGATTGGGGGGTCAGGAAAGGCTTGGTGTGTTTTGTTTAAGTGCCCGCCAACGTTCGTGCGCATGGCTGTACCAGAAGGCGGGGGGAGACTGAGGGGGTGTGCTTGGGGTACATTGGGTTTGGTAGCTTGGTAGCTTGGTAGCTTGGTAGCTTGGTAGCTTGGTAGCTTGGTAGCTTGGTAGCTTGGTAGCTTGGTAGCTTGGTAGCTTGGTAGCTTGGTAGCTTGGTAGCTTGGTAGCTTGGTAGCTTGGTAGCTTGGTAGCTTGGTAGCTAGGCAACCGAGATGCAGTGTGGGGTGGGGTTGGGGTGAGTACGTGGACACAACTCTTTTGTTGGCAGAGGAGCCACATCACGCGATGCGAACAACCCGTTACTGTGCGTACAACTGTGAGTGTTTGAAGGCAGTTGTAGTAGTGCCTCAGAGCGGCACATTGCTCAGTACACTGTGTGTGCCTGAAGTCAGTCACAGGGTTACATGGTGCGGGATATTGCTACTGTGTTGTGTTGAGACTATCGGTTCGCAAATGTGCATATCTCTTTTTGCACAGTGATCCTCGATTTTGAGTCTCATCACCATTCACACAACTTAGCGAGGTATCCCGCATCCCTGGGGTGTGCACCGCACCTATCACCTCCGTCGTTACCTCTACGCGAGAGGAAGAGTTGGAGGCCCGTTCAAACCTGCTGCCACTTGGTAGTAGGACGTCAGGTCGTATTCGCAGCACCTACCTTGTCTTTGCGTTGTGTGTTGGCAAAAGGCAGACTGCTGAGGATACACATCCTATCTTGCAAGGGTCGTGTGCATCATATCATTGCATGTCTCAGCAAACCGTGTGTGACCGTTTTGTAGGGTTGTGGGCGGGGGGGATGGCGGGTCAGCGAGGGTGTATGGACGGAGGTGGTGCTGCAAGGGTTGCAGCAATCTGGGTTTTTCTGCAGAGACCCTGAGACTGCTCATTGTGAGATGTGCACCTGGTCTTTTTGGATGTGGGATTGGAGTGAAGTGGGGGGTGGGAGCCAGGGTGTGGATGTGTGGGTGTGTGCTATTTAGACCAATGAGTATCGATTGGTGGACAAGTCTGGTGCCAGCACCCGCGGTAATTCCAGCACCAATAGCGTATATTAATGCTGCTGCTGTTAAAAAGCTCGTAGTTGGATCCAGAGCTCAGGTTTGTAAGGTGCCACGGTTTTTCGTGATGGCGTAATGTCATAGCGTTGGCTGTGGGTCAAACATCTTACATCAAGACCACTCTATCAACGATGGTAATGGCACCCTGTGAGTAGGTTCCTTCATTGGTGCCGAAAGCGTCTACGCGTATACCATGCGCACACGGATCGACCATCGATGTTACTGTGAACAAATGGTCCTTTCTATTTTGGGTGTAAACCTCGAATGGCACGAACCAGCATCACACTGCATCGATTCTCTTTGCCCGATGTGACGTAAGGGGTGGGAATGGTGGCAAGGGTGCAGCCTATCATCTGTCTCTTGGTTGGCATATCTTGTTCATCCAAAGAAGACGATGTGTACAGCTCAGACACCTCGGTTACCAACAGCACACATTCCATACACCCTGCCCAGTCAAACTACACAGCCCACGCGAGCCTTTTCATTCCTCGTCCCCCCTCTTACCTCCCCTCTTCGTGGGGCAAAAGCGCCACACCTGGATACACTGTCTGGTTGAACACCTGTTTTTCTATTGCTCTTTCCGTTCACAATCGCGAACGCCACCATTGACGTGATGCCCCCGTTCACTGAGGTCCCAGATGCAAAACACAGTGGAAGCACTGCAGCAGGTTGGCAAAGACACAAAGCCATTTCCCTCAACTCCGCCATGCTCGAGGTATAGCCACGAAGCACGCTCCCCCATACTTATATTTTTTTCTTTTCTGGCTAAGCAGACCAGGGTCTTAGCCCTTTTTAAAGAAAGGTTCGTATTGCAGGTTCGTGTACGATTTTTTTGATGAAAGTGACTAAGCACGAGAGGCTTAGGTTCATATCATAAACTTTCCCCTCAAATTACTGTCAATATGAAGGCCATATGTCGGGGGGGTTTTTTACAATTTTTTCCCCCCTTTCACCGACCCATATTTGGGCCATCTAAGAACGGGGTGAGATTTTTTTCACTAGCTCTCACTAAACTCTCACTAATTCTGAGGGGGTTTTTTGTACTTTAGTGGTGTGGCTGGCAACATGTATTCTGTGGTGGTCAAAAGTGCAAAGTTCCTTCGCCAATGGATTTATTGGGTGTATGTTATACTGGGACAATGTGGTCAGATCACTCTTCAGACCACCTGGAAATGCACGGCATCTAAAAGTTTCCGCCTGCGGCGGGCTTCACCCTTTTCTTGTTCCTTATCCTCTCTCCTCTCTGTGTCAAGCCGACACCATGGAATGAGTCTCTGACTTCTACCGCACTCCTGCAGCCCGCTCCCGAGCCAGTTGCAGGGGATGAGTACCCCAGGGAGCTCGATGATGTCCCTGATGGCGGTGTCACTTCAAATGTCCTGAATGAGCCAGAAGTGCCTGTTCGGTTTGCTGAGCCTTGGCCTGTTACAAAAGCGGAATTGGTCACTGTTCTATTTGAATAATTGTAATAGAATAGACTCTGTGATGAGCTCAAAGAGTGCCCAGTTCTGGAGAAGCTTCCCCCAGAAGCTAGGGGGTTCAGGATGCAGCCAAACACATCCCGGCTCAATAGATACCATATTGCCGGAATACAAGACAGGGTCGTCTAGTTGGAGGTGGGTCGGATCAAAAACGTGATTTTGAAGATCTGCACTTCTTGTGTGTTCTTCACCTTGCACTGATGTTGACAAAAACCAAGAACTTGTCCATTTCGGCAAATTGACTCCACCACAGCGCGGATGGATTCCGGAAATGCAAATGCAGGTATTTTCGGATGTGTACTGTGTGTACTGTGTGTACTGTGTGTACTGTGTGTACTGTGTGTACTGTGTGTACTGTGTGTACTGTGTGTACTGTGTGTACTGTGTGTACTGTGTGTACTGTGTGTACTGTGTGTACTGTGTGTACTGTGTGTACTGTGTGTACTGTGTGCACTGTGTGCACTGTGTGCACTGTGTGCACTGTGTGCACTGTGTGCACTGTGTGCACTGTGTGCACTGTGTGCACTGTGTGCACTGTGTGCACTGTGTGCACTGTGTGCACTGTGTGCACTGTGTGCACTGTGTGCACTGTGTGCACTGTGTGCACTGTGTGCACTGTGTGCACTGTGTGCACTGTGTGCACTGTGTGCACTGTGTGCACTGTGTGCACTGTGTGCACTGTGTGCACTGTGTGCACTGTGTGCACTGTGTGCACTGTGTGCACTGTGTGCACTGTGTGCACTGTGTGCACTGTGTGCACTGTGTGCACTGTGTGTACTATGCGAGATACCACAGCACAGGACCTCACAAGCCCTCAGTAACTCTCACTAAGCTCTCACCGCCTATTGCGCGTCTCACGGAGACGATCATAGATGGCCCAACATTACCTTCACAATTATTGATCTGCAAATTAAGAGTTTTCTTTCCCCCCCAAAAACACCTCCCCCAATCATCAAACAGTCCGTGACCGGAGAGCGCGCACCCCCTAAGTCCGAAAGCCCTGCCCCCCCTGGCAGCCTTCCCACCAGCCCCCTCTTCACCCGCCGCGTCTCTGGAGGAAGCCCCGTCAGCCCGTCGCCGTTCTCCGGGTCACCCGGGTCTCCTAGCAGCCCTGGGTTCCGCAGCATCCCGACAAAGAGCCCGATTGGGGGTGGGTGGGGGAATGTGTTTCCTGGGGACAAACGGGTCCCGGATGGGTGGGAGGGGTATTTTGATGTTTCTCTGGGGATCACATATTATCACAGCCAGGAAACCGGTGAAACTGTCTGGGCCGTTGATATGGGGTGGCCAGAGGTGGCGCCGGAGGAGAGCGTCAGTGCGGCATCTGACAAAGGCTCGTCTACGTCACATGCCTCTCCTCTACGCAAAAAGACGGACCCCGAGAACCAGTCCTTCGGCCTCCTCTCGACCGACGAAAACGACGAAGACAACGACGGCTGGGCTGTCGCTGTAGATCGCAACACAGGCTCCCTCTTTCGGTACTGTCTTCAGACCGGGGTGAGGCGGCCTTTTGTAGGGTGATATAGGGGAGGGGAGGGGAGAGAAGGGAGGGGGGAAATGGTGATGTGTTTCTTAGGAGTTGCGCAAAATGTGTTGCGCTCTGTGGAACTCAAGTTTTTTTTTTTAAATGTGTAACCATCTGGGTGATTGACCGTTCCCCTCTCCCTTCTTTGTGTTCGCGAAAAGTGTGCCTTTTATGGGGGGGGATTTTTTTTTTGGAGTTCCCTTTTTTCTAAATCAAACAAAATCGTTTCCTTTTTTTTTTTTGTTGGGGGAAGCAATGTACCTTCTTTCACACTAGCGAAGTACGCTACTGTTCGCTTCACCCCACATTTTTTTTTGCAACTGACGCGCTGGAGAGGCCCTGGCCAAACATGGCGTGTTAGGGGAAATATATTCGTCGCACAGATTAGATCAGAGACCCCACCCGATATGTTTTTCATTTTACCTCTTTTGTGCTCCGCCACCGACACTCCCATTTTCTGTACTTCAGGCAATAATCATATACCATCACACACTGACACAGTCCGCGTGTGTTGGAAACAATCAATTTTTTCAAAAAAAAAAAAAAAAGAAAAAAAAAAAAAAAAAAAAAACCAGCACACGCGGACAAAAATATTTCTACAAGCAACAGCAGAGAGACCCAAATTTGTGCACGAAAAAGCGGACATCAATAATAATAATTCGGCTGTGGACCAGTACTAGCAGAAGAAGGACGAAAAGCGGACATCAATAATAATCCGGCCCCGATACTAGCAGAAAAGAAAAGAAAAGCGGACACCAATAATAATACGGCCTGTGAGCCAAATACGAGCAGGAAAAAGACGAAAAGCGGACATCAATAATAATTAGGCTTGTAAGCCACGGGACTACGAGCCCTTTTCAGGACCACGAGCCTAGGGACCACGAGCCCTTTTTCAAACCGCCAACATGGCCCTTACCCGGGACGACTTCCCCGCCAACGCGCACGACGTTGAGTGGGCGCAGGTGGAGGTGGGCAGAGCAGAGGGGCAGCCGGCTGAGGCGGCGGCAGGATGCGTGTTCCCGAGCTGCGCCACGGTGCACGGAGGAGGCGCAAACTGCTGGCGCTGCGGCCACCGCACTACGGTGACATGCATCCGCAACGTACTCCCGCAGGGCCAAACACGCACGGAGTTCACGGATGGCATTCTGGAGTTGGGGTGGTCGTGTCCAGTGTGTGAGTGGATACGCGCTTTCGCGATCCCACTGGACGACGCCGTGAGCAACGCTTCTGACCCGGCACCGGATATCCCAGCACAACAGAACGCAGCACAACAGCAGCAACAACCACAGAACGCACAACAGCAGGACATGATGGTGATCCTGATGCAGATGAGGGACCAGATGGTTGCGTTGAACGGCAGGATGACGGCGTTGGAGGAACAGCGAAACCTCGCATTACCCCAAGGTTTCCATGCAGAGGTGGTCGGGACATGGAAAAACGTACACGTACCCCAGGTGAAGACACTAATCAGGACGGAAGTCAGCAAAGTTTTCAAAGAATACGCATTGCCCTCAAACCTTGATTTCGCCCGCGAGCACGAGGTAGAGATGAGACGCAATTTCGATTTCCTCGACACCACTCTAAACGCTTTAAAACCAAACCCAGCAGACAACGGGGGGACGATGACGATGTTGCACAAGGTAGTGGTGACCATGTCCGCCTCCACCCATCTGGGCATATACGGCAGGAACATCCGTCTGACGTACGAGAAGAGGGCAAACGGCTATCTCCCCGAAGCTTTCACCGTGCAGCTGCAGGCACGTATGTTGGAGCAGTTGGTAGAGGCGGGGAAGAATAAAAAGAAGGAGAACAACCGAAACAACGACCGAGGCACTACGGGGGGTTACCGAGGGGACACAAACCAAAACGACAGGAAGAGGGACTACGACCGCACCAACGATCGACGCACCGAGAACCAGGGAAAGGGGGGACGCGGGGGGAAGAACTGACTGCCCTACGCGCAGATGCTCTTTCCTCCCCCCAGCGAAAGAGGCAGAAAACGACAACACGAGACCCCCCTCACAAACAAACAGGAAAATACAATAATTCAATCGACCCAGACAACCCTCGCCCGATGCTTAGCGGAGTCCTCCTGGAAGAGCCTCCAAAGCACGTGTCGGCGATACTTCGAATTCAAAAACGCTTGGGAGGAGAAACACGCATGCACAATCTCACACGAAGTGGCGCTCATATATTGGGTGGAAAAGAAAAGGTCTTTAGACGGAGTCACGGAGAGTTCGGCGCTGCAGTATACGATGGACGTGGCGGCGGCGTTACGG
This sequence comes from Rhynchopus sp. YZ270_cl-10, assembly GCA_964035575.1. Lineage (NCBI taxonomy): Eukaryota > Euglenozoa > Diplonemea > Diplonemida > Diplonemidae > Rhynchopus > Rhynchopus sp. YZ270_cl-10. The sequence goes on along the minus strand of OZ037866.1, from coordinate 381,299 downwards.
CGGACAGGGGACGCACGCCTGGCGGAGTCCCAAATGGTGCAGGATTACCGTCGGAGTCTGCGAAGGATGGGAGCACTGATGCCGGGCAAGCAGGCCAAGCCGGCACGTCCCTCCGAAGTTGCATCGGCGATCGAGCTGGAGAAGAAGCCGTTGATCCGTTTAGCACTGGCTATGTGTTGGGTGACGGCGGGGAGGGCGTCGGACGTGCTGCGACTCAAAAAGCAGGAGATCACCATCAGACCAGACGGAGTGGTGGCAGTGCATTGGAGGGAGACCAAAGGAGATCCTTTCCAGCTGGGACGCTTCACGGGCCACCATCTCACAAAAGCAGCGCAGGAAATTTTAGTGCAACGACTGCAAGCCGTCCGCGATCAGCAAGGTTTGATTTTCCCACCAGGGATAACATCGCACCAACTCGGAGCCGCACTACAGAGAGTCAACAGGGAGCTGTCGTCGCACTCACTGAGAAGAGGGGCTGCGCAGTTCCTCCTGAAACAGAAGGTGTCCCTCGACGAAATATGCCTCCTCACCCGTCACCAAACAACGGAGTCTCTGATTCGGTACGTCGCAGAAGCGGGACTACAGAGGGTGGACGTGACGGCAACCATGTCGCAGCAGCTGCAGGCAGCCATGTGAAGTACTTGCTCCAGGGGAAGATACCTGGCGTACCATGGATCCCAGGGGAAAAGACACGCTACAATCCAGAGGACGAAAAAGACATGGGGCCGGGTTTGGAGGCGCTATACAACGATGTCCTCGCAGTGTCGGTGAATGGAAAGCTGTGCAGACCACCCCGTGTGCGCGGTATTCCAGAAGACGACTACATCGCGCCCATATGCGCCGGTTTCATGGACATGCGAAAGCTGCAGGAGTTGGACGTGACAGGTGAACTGCAGGGAGTGATTGATCTGATCACAGATCCAAAAAGCTTTTACACGCAGTTCCTGGAAGGGGCTCTAGAGAACGTCAGATACGACGCACATTTCCGGAAAAAGATATCACGAAATCTCATGCACCATCTAAAAGCGCTGAAGGACTATAACGTGTTGGAGGAAGTGGATCAGGAACCCACCGTCGTACTGCATGGATTCACAGTGGAGAAGAAGTCGGGAGGGAGAAGGTTTGTTCTGGACGGCAGAAAGCTAAACGACTGCATGCGGCACCCACCGGACATGTGGCTCCCGCGAATGCCCCAGGTGATACATCAGATTCTACAAGCCAACTGGGTGGTGAATACAGACGGGAAGAGCTGGTTTTACCAGTTTCCGGTGCACCCAGATATCAGGGACTTCTTCGGGGTAAAAGTAGCACCACAGCGAGGAAAGTTCGTGACCACAAGACTAAAAGCTTTGTGCATGGGGTGGAAGTTCGCCCCGTGCATTGCGAACCGAGCGGCGAGAGTACTGTTGCCACCGTCAGAGGGCGTCACGTGGATTGACAACTTCATTGTCACCGCAGACACGGAGGATGAGGCGACCAAGCAGTTTCAAATATTCATCTCCCGATGCAACGCTGTGGACGCGAAGATGACTTTGGACGAGAAAGGCTACGGGGTCCCCACACAACTTTTTGAAACTTTCGGCGTCTCTTTCGACCTCAGACATCATATATATCGTTCAGATCCGGAATGGATTAAGAAATTTTTGGCGAATAGTGCACACGCGAAGGTAACCGGAGGGATGGCAACCCCTAGGGAAATCTACAAGGTGGTCGGGGGCATGGTGTGGCACTCATACATTACAAACTCTTTTCTATGTTTCCTACCCGCGACACTGAGCTTCATGAGAGACATCGCTCGAGATTTATACAACACGGCTGCATGGGACACGCCTACAGCAGTGCGCCCTTCGGTGGTGAAGGAAGTAAAGGAGAGGACGATACGTATTAAGGAAAATCCATGGATTGAACGGGGACCAACATCATCTATCACAGCATGGTCCGATGCTTCCTCGAAGGCGTGGGCGGCGATCCTTGAGTCAGAACCGCAGCAGGTGTCACAGGCGGATTTCTCTAACGAGCAGGAACACTGGCACATATACAGAAAGGAACTTTACGCGGCAAAGCAGGCCGTAGCACTTGCGGCAAGATCGGTACATACTACGCGACTCAGGCTGATGGTCGACAACCTCCCGGCTGTACACAGCCTCCAGAGGGGCCACTCTTCAGACTACCGCTCAAATTTCGTGATCGCCGAACTTTTCACCTTAGCGGCCGGCGCCCGCATCCAAGTCGCATGTGAATGGGTACCGACGTTGGAGCAAAGAGCAGACAAGTATACGAGAGGCGTGGTGGCAGACTACCCGATCACACTACCGGTTTAGCAGCGGAGCGTAATCCCATCCATCGTTCGCGCGGCGTCCCTTCGATCCGAGGGTCCTTAGGGTCCTGAGTGGAAGCGTGCAATGCAACAAACGGTCGAGATCTGATCAAGCGAAACGGATATATTTTGCAACTGACGCGCTGGAGAGGCCCTGGCCAAACATGGCGTGTTAGGGGAAATATATTCGTCGCACAGATTAGATCAGAGACCCCACCCGATATGTTTTTCATTTTACCTCTTTTGTGCTCCGCCACCGACACTCCCATTTTCTGTACTTCAGGCAATAATCATATACCATCACACACTGACACAGTCCGCGTGTGTTGGAAACAATCAATTTTTTCAAAAAAAAAAAAAAAAAAAAAAAAGAGTGTCGGCAGGTGGAAGCGTGCAATGCAACAAACGGTCGAGATCTGATCAAGCGAAACGGATATATTTTGTTTTTTTTTTTTTTTTCCATTTTTTCACCTACTTTTTAGGGATTCGTCCCCAGAACAGAGATCCTTGATATCATGATTCAAACAGAAAAAAATGATGGTAAATTGGTGGACACCAGGCTTGAGTGTCTGCACTGATACATAGGGGATTTCAAGAAGAAACAGAAAATACACACACATACACATGCACAGACCTGTTAAAAGGTAGCACCGATTTTTTTTTTTTTTGAGTGGCAACACTTAGTCATCTCGTAAAACCTGGGTTTGTAGAACAAAATCAGGTCCAGAGAAAAAAAAAAAAACTTAACCCTTGCTCTGTTGATACAACGAATAATACACAAAAAAAACGAAAAAAAACAACAAAATAATACGAAAAACACCCCCTGTACTAGTTTGTGCTAAAAGGAGTAAACAGAAAGCTATGTCTTTTTTATTTTTATTTTTATTTTTTTTGACATGGTGAATCTGTGATGTCGATAGAGAAAAAAAAAAAAGGAAAATGGGACAGTTAGTTCCCTTCCATTCCCTCCCTCCTGATGAGTACTCTTTGTTGTTGCTCCGTACAATAAAGGGAAGTCAGTAAGGGTAGCGAAACTTTTAAAAATGGCTCGTGTTTGCGCGCGCCGGTGCTGCCCTAAAAAAAACCTTTTTTTCCCCCCTTCAAAAAGCGAATCGTTTTTTGCACAGTATCCCCTTTCCCCGAAAGTCACATTCACAGAAATTTGTGTTTTGTTGTCCCCAGGCAGTCCCCCGTTATTTCTTCTTGTTTTTTTTTGTGCTTCTTACTTCATTCATTACTCAAAAGCCCCGACTACTTTAGTTGTTGTGTGTCCGCGAGGCACATCTTTTAATTATCAGATGTAAACCACGAAATGGATGTTGGACTGCATGGTTTGGGTGTCCACCCCCCTTTACAGTCGGTCATTGTACCAAAGGTACACTGTTCACGAGAGGGCTTTTGTATTTCAAGTCAACTTTAATTTTCTTTTTCATTTATTGTTGAACATACATTTCAGATGGCAGCTATTCCACGTTCTTTTCAACTCTTTTTGAAAGGGCTGTGGTGTGTCACCCTGGTTCCATCGATCTTTCCCTTTTTTTTTTAAATTTTTTTTGATGTGGCACGCCCAAAAATTTAAGTCAATTTTATGTATCTTCGCATGCAGTTGCTGCTGAACGTGCCACATCATTGTTCATTCCCAGTCTGCACGTCTTTTTTTTTTTTTGCACCTTCAATTTTCACTTTCTTTCTTGGAGGATCCGTTCCAGTGTTTTGTACCCTTTTTTACGTTATGTTATGTGTTGTGCTTACATCCGGAGCTGGCATCGTATGTGGGTCAGTCGGGTGTGCCTGCATCAATAACTATTCCTTTTTTTTTGGATTATTTTTTCTTGTGACTAAACATGAGAGAGAGGGAGCGTCTTACCAGCATTTTTTTTTGCCTTTGTTGTAAAGGGAAATTTAAGGGGAGAGAAATAAAGCAATTTTTTTTTTGTGACAACTGCCTTGCAAAGGTTGTAGGGGAGGAAATGAAAACATATCTGAGTTGTGCCCGAATTTTTTTGGTGTGAGCGATGTAAACACGACACAACTTATTCACAGAAAAGTTTTTGATTTTGTCCCTACACACTCCACAAAAATCCGGTGCGATCAACGAAAAATTCTTTTTCTGATTTCGTTTCTTTCTTTATCAGACTAGCTTAAACTCAGATAACAGTTTTTATTTTTGTGTCAAAAGACACTTCCACAGAAAGACCACCCTGCTGGAAAAAAAAGTGGATGTTCTGCACAAAAAAAATACACTCTCCCCACAAAGAAAATAGTTTTCATAATTTTTTTTTTCCCCCTCTTCCTCTTTTTGGTTTATGTCATTTCCCTCCCCCCCCGCCCCTCCTTCGTTTCAGTGATATCTTACTCCCTTTTTAAAGACGTCTGTGTACAAGAGATACATTCGTCTTTTTAGTTTTTTTTTTTTACACTGGTTCCTTGGAAAACAACGTTCAGGTGATTTTTTTTTTTTTTCCAGTCAGCAAATAGGATTTCCACTACAGTTGTCGGGGGGGAAATGGGTATACTCAGAGGTCGACAAAAAATGCCAAAGACACCCGAATTTTGGCAGTTTGCGTGTTCCTGTTTTATTCCCAGCGGGCCTGATTATTTGCTCTTCTTTTAATCTCTTTTAAGGATCCTGTGAAGAATAACCTGCTATCTAGTGATAGTAGTCTATAATCAAACAAAAGTTTTATCCCAGCGGGCCCGACTTCGTTTTTCATGCCACAAAAAAAATTTTTTTTGGAGGATAAATTTGAAAACTAGAATTGCTGAGTTGGGGCCAAAAAAAAATTGATGGCAGCACGAATTTTTCAACTATTGAGCACTTGTTGCATGTTTGTCAATTTATACCTAACTTAAGGAAATCCCTGCAGTGACATGAGAGGTAGTTACTTAGGTGGGAGGCTTCAACAATGAAATGCCACTACTCTTATCGTCGCTTTACTTATCCAATGACGCCCATGGAACCATGTGTCAACATACCAAATTATTGGTAATACGAAATAGAAACGACTGACAGTACATCCCCGCTAGCTTTTGTTTACCCCCCCCCCCCCCCCCTTTTTTTTTCTTCTTTTTACATCTCTGCCAACACTATACTTCAGTGGGGGAAAGCCACAACAGCTTGCGGGGCAAACGAAAAAAAAAACCCCCTCTTTTTCCCTTTCTTATTGCTTACCATCATATCTTGAAGTTTCTATTTCCCCCGCTTCTTGTCCCTTTTTTTGCTATCAATTTATTGAATGCATATCGTTGAAATGTAAACACACCAAAAAAAAGCATCTTGTTTTTCAGATGTGTGTTCATCTTAGAAGGTTTTTTTAAAATCAGATGTAAACCACGAAATGGATTGTAGGACTGCATGGTTTGGGGTGTCCACCCCCCCCCCCCTTTACAGCCGGTCATGAACCAAAGGTACACTGTTCACGAGAGTGCTTTGTATTTCAAGTCAACGTTTTTTTTCTCTTCATTTTCCCCCTCATAATAGAATGTATTTATCTTCGAAAATTTCTTGGGTGACCAAGAAAACCTCAAAGCACAGAGAGAGGCTAAATGTCCATCTTACCAACCTTTCTTTTCTCTCGAACAATAAGCTGAATAAATTAAAACCAAACCAAAAAATTATAGTGGAGTTCATCCTCGGGTGTCTACACTGATGCAACCAAGTTTTCAAAAAAAAAAAAAACAAAACAAAACAAAACAAAAAAGTGTAACAGTGAATACCACTTTATGTGCGGGTTGCCCCTGGAAGGTCCCCTCTTTTTTTTGTCACCTCATGAAATGAAGGAGGAAAATAGAAACAAAGCATTTTGAACACACTGTTGCGGTTCTGGGGGGACGAACCGCGCTGCAGAGGCCACTCCTCACCAAACAGGTCGAGGTGTTGTGCGTTTCACCACAACCTGTCTCCCATGGGGTTTTACCGTGCGATGAGTGTTAAGTTTCTATTTTTAGCACCCACCTATTTTTTCTCATAAATTTTGATCACAAGATGTCTGTGCACAAGAGGTTCATTCATCTTTCAAGTTTTCTTTTGAGTTTTCTTAAGGGTTGTGAGGACGAACTGCCTTTACACCTTCCGTAGTACAATAAAGGCTTTTGGTAAACCATTGAGCACAGAGCCTGGTTACCCCCTCACCAAGGTGGGTACATCAAGTGATTGTCGACACAACGACAATGTGTCAGTAGAACACTCCTTTCTTTATCAAAAATGTAATCAGATGTCAACCCACGAAATGGATTGTAGGACTGCATGGTTTGGGGGTGTCCACCCTCCCGGTACAGCCAGTCATTTTCCAAGGTACACTGTTAGGGTTTCGCATTTCAACTCTACTTCTTTTTTCGTTCTTTCTTCAAGCAACATATTGTCCACTACCGTCTCTGTACTATACTGATCGTAAAAAAAAATATTTGACCTTTTCCAGGTTTTAGGAGAGTCTGCCCTTTTACTTTACGGTCAGTATAATATTACGGAAGACAGTGTTTCTCTTTTAGTTTGCGGACAACTCCTACCCCAGCTTTCTTTCAAAAAAAAAATAGTAAAATCTTAATCAATATCCTAAGGTGGCTCAAGCGCAGTCAAGCTTATGTTCATCAAAAGTTAAAAAAGAAATAGTGGAGTTCATCCTCGGGTGTCTACACTAATACAACCAAGTTTTCAAAGAAAAGAAACAAAAAAAAAAAAAATCTTTTTCTGCCATTTAAACCAAATGAAAAAGGGCGCATTTTCGTTCACCTCAAAAAAATGCTTTCTGTTTCTTCATAAATTGAAAGTATGTGAACCGAATTTTTGTCCTCTCCCTTTCCTATCTCATTATACAAAAATTCATCGTGCTTTCAAACCTCAGGGGGAAGGTGTTAAATGTGTCTTGCGGCTCACTAAGGTGGGGGGCACTTTATCATTTTTTTCTCCAAGATAAATTTAGGTGTTTAGCACTTTGAGGGGGGCCAATCATGACTCAGTGTTTGTTTGTTTTTTTTTTCCCCCGCCCCTTTTTCATTTCAAGAAATGAAACCCTGAATGGGTGGATCCAGGCCTGCTGGTGCTCCTCTCAAATTAAGCGGATGAATTTTCCATATCCAACTGCACTGCACTTTTGCCAAATGCTTATAGCGTCAGCCAAGCTGACTGAGTAGAAGAACATAGCATATTTGTGTGTCTGAAAGGGAGTGCTATTTTGGGGCTATTTTCTGCTATTTTGGGGTCGTCAGCCACACCAATATTGGCTTGTGATGCCCTGTGCGAAAGAAGGAGAAAGAACAATACAAACGAGTTGATCAATTTCTCAATTGCACCCTTACTCCCCCCCTGTCAGGGTGTGCAACGTCTTTTCCCCTTTCTTTTTTGAGTGCCTGCGTCCGATTGTCCAGTGAGGTGTTTTTGCACTTTTAACTTTTTTTTTTTTTCCTCTGCTTCTCAGACTACTTCGTTGCAGAGCAGTATGCAATTAAATGAAAAAAATATAGTGGAGTTCATCCTCGGGTGTCTACACTAATACAGCCAAGTTTTCAAAAGAAAAAAAAAACACCCCTCTTGGGGAGATCCGGGTGCCCGCAACAACAATATTCACAAAAAAACACAAAAAAAAAAAAAATCTTATTTACAAAAAATCGGCCCTCTTTTTCCTGCGCCCTATTCCCAATCTCATCCCTCTTTCCCCCCCCCTGTCATGTGCAGTCTCTTCGTTATTGTATTCCAGCACAGAATGTCCAAATTAGCCTATGTTCAATGTGCCATCCCTCCCACCCCCATTCTCCAGTAGTTCCTCTCCCCACTCTTTTTTGTTTTGTTTTGTGTGCAAAAGGCACATCCATCTTTCAAAAGCGTTTTTTTAAACTAGTTTCCTTCAATAATTTTGTTCTCGTGAGAGTGGTTTCTTTTTTCTCTTTTCTCTGGATAGTAAAGACCGTCTCATGGTCATGGCGGCTACTAAAACAAACAAACAGATATTCATAAAAAAAAAATTGCGTGCAGTTCACACGAGAAAAAAGCGAGGTGTCTACACGTCATCAATTTTTCAAAAAAAAAGGTACAAATCAGTCAGCGATTGATGCTGCTTTTTCCATTTTTTTTTTCCCCTCTTTTTTTTTTGCCAAAGGGTTCCCTTCTCTTTTCTGATGTATATGCACGAGAGGCTTATTCATCTTGAAGTGTTCTTTTCTTAGTGTTAAGGATTCTGTGAAGGGAAAAAAAATTGCGACTGCTGTCTTATGTTAGTAGTCTATAATGGTGTTACGGGACAACTGTCAAGGACATGTCAGATTAGTTTACGTAGGGTGGGCACCTGACATAGCGACCTTTAACTACCCGTCTTGAAACACGGACCAAGGAGTCTAACACGTGTGCAAGGCTTAGGGTGTCAAACCTATCAAGTGCATGTCAAAAGAGGCCCCCCTCCGGAACACCATATAATCAAACTAAAATATTTTCTTAGTGGGGGACTAAGCATCAGAGGCGTCTTAGCACTATCTGATAATTTTGGTGTGGCTGAAAGGGGGTGCTATTTTTTTGTGCTACGTTCTGCTATTTTGGGGTCGTCAGCCACGCCAATAATGGTTATTTTTCACACTGACAGTGCAGACTGCTTGCGTCACACTAATACAACAGGTCATTAAAAAAATGAGGTATTGAAGTGTACCATTTGGGTAAGCACCATTATTTCAATGATACATCAGTGAGTGACAACACCCCCCCTTTTTTTTTTGCCAGGTGTGTGTGTGTTTGATAACTTATAGACCTAGCTATGCATCACAACCAACCTTCAGGTCAGTGCAATGACTATCATATTGTAACAGACTCAATAAATCCCCCCCTTTTGTACAGCACAATATGCGTTGTCTGTCGCATCAACGATGTTGCAAAAAAGAATGGTACCCACCCCCCCCCTGTTTTGATAACATCCCGATACAGGGGGGTGGCATCTGCGCTCTTTAGGATATTTATGTGATTGTAGTGTGTACGAGAAGCATGTTCATCTTTCAAAAAAAAAAATGTGCTTTCATCCGGGGCGGGTATCGTACGCGGGTCAGTGGGAGGTGCCTGTATCAATACTTTTACCCCTTTTTTTATTTTTACACCACCTCTTTGTGATGTTACAAGGAAATAGTCAAATAATAAAAACACCCCATACCCCTCTCTCAGTGACCGTGTCGTGTAGTCTTACCTTGTTTTGAGACATTGCTGCCTATCTCAATCTCAATGGTTTTATCTTTTCAAAAAAAAAAAAAAATGACAGTGGAGCTTGGTGGCAACTACACCATTCCAATAATTTTTCCAGGGCTTCCCACAGGGGGGACCAGGGGGGACCACTGGTCCCCCTGGGGGAAAATAAAAATAATAAGGGGGGACCAGGGGGGACCAGCCTGCCCTTGAGTGTTCCGAGGCTGCCTATTAGGAATTTTCCACATTTTTTTTAATTTTTCCCACCCTCCCGTCCCCGCGCATCCAAATACAGGCAACTACACGACGGTGATGTACAGTACATTACAAGTGAAGTTACATGTAACGTTACAAGTGAAAAACCGTTACAAGTGAGTTACAAGTGAGTTACAAGTGGGATACATGAATTACAGGCAAAATCAGGTTGTAACTGGTGGGTTACAAGTGAGTTACAAGTGAGTTACATGTAACAAAAGTTACATGTAACTCACTTGTAACTCCACTTGTAACACCCGTTACATCACCGTCGTGTAACAGGGGGAAAAGATGGCACCAAAAAAGTCCTCCGGACCAAGACAGATTTCCATAATGGAATTTGCAAAGCGACCGGCGGAGTCCCAGTTATCGGCTCAGGCTCCGAAGAGGCAGAAAATAACGGTTGCAAAGAACCACGAGTATGCCTCATGGGCAAAGTGACCCCGTCACAGCCAGAACGCGACTCAATTGGTCAAACGCCGAAGGAAAAGGAAGCATGCAGCATGGCAAAAGAAAAAAGTAGCGTACCGTGCGCCTGCGGCGCAAGATTGCAAGCCACCCATGACATAGTGTGGCTGTAAAATGTGCAATTTTAATCACAGTATTTTGAAATGTTGCGTACCGTGGCTTCGCCAGGAACCTTTGCCATGACTGTCGTTTCTTTTTGTAGATGTCTATACGAGGAAACGTCTGCACGCTACCGACCTGACATATTTTTTCTTATTCCGCAAAGGTGGGGAACGTGAGATGATATGCAATATGCGAGTTAATGCAGCAGTTTTAACGGTTTGCCGGGACATTTTCGCCGAAGTCGAAAATTTTTTTTGACCACTTAAAGTGCGTAAAGGCGCGTAACGTAACGTAGCGTCAGCGTTAATGCTACACACCACACAAATTAAAATCATTGAAAAAAAAAAAAAAATTCCACCTTTTTTTGGCTGGTCCCCCTGGGAGGCCAAAACCCCAGATCCTGCGGGAAGCCCTGTTTTCAAAAAAAAAAAAAAAAAGTTTTTTTATTTCTGTTTTTACGCACACTACTTTGCGAGCCGAAAGTGTCACGTCGTTCACTCACCCCAACAGGTGTGGGGGTAGCGTCAACGCATCAAGCAACAAAAAGGGGTGAGGAAACGGTAAGACTTACTAAGTGACACCCCCCCTTTTTTTGGTTATATTACAAGCCCCGCCGCTATAATTTCGACGATTTGAGGCCAAAATTTGGCACTTTTGAGCATCTGTATAAGATGAAAAATGGCGCCGCAGGCATTTTTTTTTTTTTAAACTTTTAGCTCTCACAGAAATTCTGTGAAAACACACCTGATTTGCATTTCCGGAATTATCCCGGATCGGGGTCATTTCAGAAAAAATGAACAATTTTTTCGCCACTGAGATTTTGAAAAAGTATCCCTTCAGGTACCCGACGTTGAAGTAGATGACTTTACTTGTGGTTTTACATGTAATTTTACTTGTGAAAATAGTTTACTTGTGGCACACGTAAAAACGTAAGCGTACAGCTTAAGCACAAGTAAAAAAAATGACATGTAAAACCACAAGTAAAGTAATTTACTTCAACGTCGTGTAACCCCCGGGCTTTCCCCCCCATACGACCTGAGTTCTGTTGCGCCGCAACAGAACTTCATACGGTAGCGGCGGAGCTGTTCTGTTATGTCAATATGCCACCCCTCCTTACGGTGTTCATTCACCAAATTCCCCATTTTTTTTTTTTTTTCGCTTCCCTTCTTTTTTTATTGTGAAAAAACAACAAAAAAAATGTAAGTATATACTAGCCCCTTTTGATAGCCAGCCTACCTCGGTAGATGAGTTTCAATACAACACAAAAAAATAGTGGAGCACACTCTAGGGTGGCTACACTGATACAAATCAAGTTTTCAAAAAAAAAAAAAAAAATAAGAGAAAGAAAAATTATAGTGGAGTTCATCCTCGGGGTGTCGAAACTAATACAAAAAACCAAGTTTTCACAAAAAAAAAAAAAACTTCACTTCATTTCCAGCCTTCAAGATGACAATGTGCGTACATGATATTCTCAATAGTCTTTCAGGTCACCCCATACCCCCCCCCCATTTTTTTCAGCGGATGTTTGATGATAAAAGTAATAAAATTTGACTACTACTTTTTTTTTAAATCAACCGTCCTCCCACGTTAGAAACCTTGGCAGAAAAAAAAAATACTGAAAGTTATTTTTTTTGTCAGAGTTTCAAATCAAAAATAAAATGTCTTTCTTCACCAGCTATCTCATTGTGTTGACTGTGATTTTCTTTCTTTTTTTCACCCCACATTGGGGGTTTTGTGTGTTTATGTTTTTTTTTTAGTGCACCTCATTCTCCCCCTCTCAGTTCCTACGTTCTCGTCAAAAAAAAAGGTGTTACCCGTTCCCAATTGTTGTGTGGTGTGTTCTCACGTATTATTCTGATGTTTTCCCCGCCCGAATTAGCGACTCAGGGTTTGTACTCCTCTCTAGCCTTTCTCACACTGCGAAACGGGCAGAGGACCCCCAACCGGACCCTACACAGGATTCATGTCTCTGTGTTTGCAATGATCCCTTTCATTCATATGGCTGAGTGCGGGAGTAGCACATTATCAGATGTAAACCACGAAATGGATTTGTAGGAGTGCATGGTTTGGGTGCCCACCCTCCCGGTACAGCCGGTCATACCAAAGGTACACGGTTCACGAGAGGGCTTTTGCATCTCAAGTCAACTTTTTTTTACCCCTCGCCTTTTCCGCCAATGATCCCCGTTCATCTGACTGATGAGCGCAAGCGGGTGGAGGGCATGGCAGACGTCAAGCTCAAAAATGGATCGGTAGGGAAAATTATGGTTACCGGTCCACCCACGGTGTTCTGATCACATATCCACACTATCACGAGAGGGCTTTGCATTTCAGCCTAGTATACCACACATAAATCAAGACCACCCCTTTTTCACCTAACGAAAGCAAACACCCACCAAGCTATTCCTCCAACGCACAACCTCAACAGATTTGGAATTTACCCCCCCACACCATTTACCCCTCTTTTTTCTCTCTCTCTCTCTCTTTCTCCTAATGAAGTCGATCCTTGCGGCCGGCATTGTACTCATTGCGACGGGAGTTATGGTGCAGAAAGTGAAGCCAAAGTCGGGACCTGCGTCTATAGGATTGATGAGCGATGGTTTAATTCCTCTTCAGGGCACGGCATCACCACCCCCTCCTCGCTCCTTTGCACCGGAGCCTGAAGTTGACGAAGCGCAGATTGGAAAGCTTTATCTTTCTGCCGCAGATTTGTTCCGTACTTTACCTTCTGCAATTCTGGCGCGCAAGCTGTCGAAGCTTTCTGCACATTATATTACAGATCGTATCGATTCCACCACTCCGTCTTTCATTTACCAACACCCTATTCACGACGAAGCGAAAGACGTCACGAGGCACCTCCACATTGCCGATTCAGGTCCAGGCTGGACGTTGCTGTGTTCCCGCAACGCAACGATTCTGACTGCGGTGTCGGGGTCAAAGCCTTCTCATCCGAGATGTATTATACATAAATCACAGTGCGCAACGGATTTCAAGGTCTTTGCGTATCCAGCGCACACAGGAGGAGAACGTCCAGTCGGGCAGTTCTACAACGAATCGCGCAATGCACTGCTTCGTCCAAAACTGCAGCCCTTCATGACGAATAATGCCTCAGAGGCATGTTTATTTGTTCTTGGCGTCGATACATTTATGTTTGGCAATGCACCCGGCGCGCTTCTCAACATTAATGGCACCGATCTGATTCAAAATACATCACACTACGTTAAACCCGAAGCGTATTCCGAATGGATTGGACCCCCCTCTTCCTCCTCCTCCGGGGATCGGTTTTTGAAGGAAGGGATTTCACCGAATCGAACACTCTGGGGGTTAAACCATTTGGCAACATCGCTCTCCGATTGGCAGACAGATGAAGAGCGAAGCTACGACCTCCACGGCATGCTTCCCATCCGCACCACAACAGCAGACGTCACCTATCAAAAATGGATTGACACCCAGGTCCCTGCCCCAAAGATTGTACAGCCAACCCGCACCCACTTAATCGCTTCAGACAAACGACCGGGGTTGATGTTCTTCGCTGGGTCTGTCTATTCTTTTAGATCCTCTAGGTATTCTATGAGACTTCTACGCGACTTAGGAAGCCCTGAAGAGATTCGTGTATGGACCTATTGTTATGATAAAACGAAGAAAGGGGTGCGAATTGGTCGGCGAGGCAAGCGCGTCGTCGGAGGAAAATGGGGCCGCATGAAAACCCAATGTGCCCCAGAAACCGATCGGTCCGGCGGTGCTGGATTGCTCCCTACCTTCAAAACTAGGTCGACCAAAACCAATTTCATGCCTCCTGAGACCTTTGGAGGCGCTACAGCCGAGTTATATGCAACCGAAATGCAAGGATCCACCTTTTGCCTTGTTGCGAGAGGATGGGCTTTGCATAATTATCGGTTAACCGAGGCATTGTATTTTGGGTGCATTCCGGTGTTGTTTGTACCAGGTAATGTAACGTTGGAGCAAAACGACGAGACATACATTGCCAAGATGCCGATTCGCATGGTCCTCCCTTTCGAAGGCCGGTATGATTGGAGCAAATTTATTGTCGTGCTTTCGGAGGACCTTCTGTACTCCCCAGAGGGCCGGCAGGAGGTCGTCGACAAACTGCGTGCCATGAAGTCCACAGCGGCGGTGCAAGAAATGCAGGTCCAAGGAGTCCTCGCGCACGACCGCTTCCACGGTGGAGACACGCTGGCACAAAGCATGGTGGTCATGATGCAGCAGGTTTTTGCGGGTTATCAATACCGGGCTACAGTGTTCGAAGAGGCGATACGAACCTTGAAAGAGGAAATGATGAGGTGATAAGGAGGAGGGGGGAAGGTGGGGGGAGGGTGGAGGAAATGGGGGGAAAGAAAGGTCCGGGGTTTTAATGACAAAAAAGCTAACTTTTAAAAAATGGGGAAAGCGACAATATGGACTCTAAAAATGTGGACTACGACAATGTGTACCTGGGTACCTGGGTACCTGGGTACCTGGGTACCTGGGTACCTGGGTACCTGGGTACCTGGGTACCTGTGGACTATCAGTCCAACAGTGTCGTTGTCCACATTTTTATAGTCCACATTGTCGTTTCCCCTAAAATAGACAAAAAGAAAAATGATGATGAGAATAGCGTTTCCACGTGTCTCCTGTGTTATTATTATTTTTTTTGCTGTCAAATTGCCCTGTTTACTCTACTGGGGGGGGTACATTAAATATACAGATCTCCCCTAATGGCCGGGTCTGTACCGAAAGGGGGGGTGCAACTAACCCCCCTCAGGTATCAGTTTTTTTTCCCTTTCCCCCTCGCCGCGTCCTGCATGTAGGAGACCACGGGCTCGATATTGCCGTCGACGCTCGATGAGTATCTTCTTATGTATGCGTCGTAAATGTCCTTTGCTTTGTTTTCTGCCCCCGCCCCTTATTAGGTTCTAAGCATGAGAGGCTCAGGTTTATCATACCAAACTTCTCTCCATATTTTATTTTTGTGAAATATTCACTCCCCCTAAGAATACCTAGCTTGCCAAGAATTTCTAAGCATGCCTAAGATGACTTACATTTACCTGACATTTTGTTCCTCTTTTTTTTTTTTTTTCTTGCAGGGATCCTCCGCGATCGGCGGAGTCCCAAGCTATCATCTAAGATGTAACAACGCACCCACCCTCTCTCCCCTCATATTTTTAGTCGCTTCCGCAAAAACGCCAATTCTTCTCACACAACATTTTGTTTTTAAACCAAAAGGGCTTCTGTCATCCTCCCCTCCTTGGTCTTCTTTTCTCTCCGAAAGTCTTTTTTCAAATTCTCACAAAATCCCAGAAAAAAAAGGACACCCAGAATGATGCGTTGTTCTGTTGCAACCATGGTGGTGCTGTTCTCAGGCAGCGTGCAGGCGATAGACAACGGCTACGGCATGCTTCCCCCTATGGGGTGGCGCAACTGGAACTGCTATGCCGCGAACGTCAACCAGACCATTATGGAGACTGTTATGGATGAGTTCAATTCACGCAAACGCATGGTGGACGGCAAACCCACCTCTCTTCAGGACTTGGGATACACCAGCATCGGCTTGGACGACAACTGGCAGGCATGCGGCACCGGCCTCAATGGGTCCTTCCACGACGCCAACGGAAACCCCCTCATCAACACCACGCTGTTCCCTGACCTGAAGGCGATGACTTCATACGGGCAGGCCAAAGGTCTGCACGTAGGCTGGTATATGAACAACTGCATCTGCGCAGAACGCCACAACTTTGAAGACCCAACGTACATCGCAAACCATATGCGCAACTCAGTAAAGGCCATCTACGATTATGGGTTTAACGGAGTCAACCTCGACGGCTGTGGTCAGTTTCTGAACCTAACCTGGTGGGCGCAGCTATTGAACGAAACCGGAAGGCCGATTTTGATTGAGAACTGTCATTGGGGTGGCACCGTGCCTGGGCAGACAACAGGGGATGGACCGTGTGCAGGGGATGCAGGTGTGTCGGACTGTCCGTACAACTTCTACAGAACCTCGGGTGATATTAAAGCAAACTTTGCAAGCATGTTCTCCAATCTGCAAAGCACTGTGAAGTTCTTAGGGGAGGTGCCACTGTCGCGTCCAGGTGGCTGGGCGTATGCGGACATGCTTGAGGTAGGGAACCTTGCGTCGTACGAAGAGGACAGACTGCACTTCGGTGCCTGGTGTATCATATCAAGCCCGCTGATGCTGAGCTTCGACGTCACGAATAAGACCCTGACAGACAGCGTGTGGCCCATCATCACCAACACGGAGGTGCTTGAGGTGTCGCAGACCTGGGCAGGCCACCCCGGCCGTCTTGTGAAGAGCTACGACCCGGAAGGCGTCTCCGGCAAGAACAGAACACTTCAGATCTGGGGGAAGCTGCTTGGTGAGCACGACCAAGCTGCGCTGGTTCTAAGCAGCGCCGCAGCAGGAAGTTCATACACAGTGGAGGTGGACCTGACGGAGTTTGGCTTTGCGGCAGGCGACAGCGTGAAGGTGCGTGACCTGTACGCGAAGAAGGACATCATGACGGCGAAGGGGTCCTTCCAGACAGAGGCGGTTGCGTCTCACGACAGCCGCATGTACCGCTTCACACAGGTCGCCGATGAGGTTGACCTGCAAGAGGTTGAGGCGTGATGACCCTTTTTGTGAACGGAGAAAAAGCTTTTGTACACACATTTTCTTGAGCAGTTCTCTATTTCCCCAAAGACACGCATTTCGTTTTAGCTTTTCTTTTTTTTCTTTTTTTCTTTTGACACATCTTTTGTGTCGTTGCTTCCAAAACAGCCTCCAGAGAGGCAATAAAGGGTCATGCATGCAACACACAACCATAGTCAAACGAATAGCAAACAATATCGAAGAAAATAGATGATTTTGGGAAGTGCTATTCCAACAGTTTCTTATTCCGATTTTTTTTTAAACCCTTTTTTTTTTTTGTGTGATGTGTCTCTCGTAGAAATCCTTTTCCATTTTTTTTGCATTTTTTTTGGCGAGCAAAACGAGCCTTAGCCTAGGTTCATCTTACCAACGTTTTCTTTCATCAACGACGCTCCCCTCTCCACCTCTGTAGTGTTGTTCGTGTGCCTGCCTGGGGTGTTCTCTCTGGGGGGTTCGATAAGGTGCGCTGTGTCCCGCCGGTGTGTGGTGGGGCGTTTTTTTGTTTTGTTTTTTGTTTTCGTTTTTGTTTTTTTTTTGCACGCATCCAACCTTCTCTGAGATATTACCGCTCATATGTGTGCAAGAAGATATACAGAACTGTTTACCCTAGCGTCACCCCCGCGCACCTCCTCGCCACCTTCCCTTCCTCCCACCCCCTGTTTGCCTTTTATCAACGGTGACCATGTGACCCAGGGGCCATGCTATTTTCCTTGTTACGTAACATAAAGCGGTACCGCAAAAAGTCACGTTATTTAGCATGTTGCCCGGGGTATATGGTCACCGCGTAGGAGAGGCAGATGTGTGTGCACGAGAGGGGCAGTAGTCACATTCATATTCCGAGTTTCCTCTTTTTTCTTCCTGTTTACACCGACACCATCTTTACTGGTCAAGGGTTTGTTGGATCGGGCCTTGTGATCACTTCATGGGTGATGTAGGGGAAAGCGGGGTT
This sequence comes from Rhynchopus sp. YZ270_cl-10, assembly GCA_964035575.1. NCBI lineage: Eukaryota > Euglenozoa > Diplonemea > Diplonemida > Diplonemidae > Rhynchopus > Rhynchopus sp. YZ270_cl-10. The sequence goes on along the minus strand of OZ037866.1, from coordinate 363,415 downwards.
ACAGTGAAAAGTAAAAAAAAAGTTTTCGTACGATTGGTACTCCGGGAGGGGTCGATATTGACAAGGTCGCTGACCGGTTTCCGACAGCACCAACGATGTTTCGGATTAAATGTTTTCGTATTGTTACTTTTGTATGATTTTTTCCCCTACTTTCACTATATTTGCTCTTTTTCTTAAAAGATGCATAAGCATGGCCAGCTTACAATCATCTTTACCAACTTCCCCCCTTCCCCCTCTTTTTTCCCCTCCCAAAAACGAGGTTTCTTCTGCTGTTCGCTGTATTGCAGCACAACTTCTAACGTACCAAACACACCACCCCTCCCTCCTCTCCTCTTCCCTTAAAGCCTTGCCCTCCCCCCCATCCTCTCATTTCTCTAAAACCACATTTCATTCCAGAAAACCTCACATTTCCTCATCCTCATCGTCCCTTCCGATGCGTCGCATTCTCGCGTCTGTTCTCCTCGCGTCTAGCGCCTCAGCAGTAGACAATGGCATTGGCATGCTTCCCCCTATGGGATGGCGGTCCTGGAACTGCTATGCCGGACACATTGACCAAGACAAGATGGAATTGGCCATGGACAAGATAGCGGCACGCACCCGCATGGTGGACGGAACCCTCACCTCACTGAAAGACGTCGGGTTTGTCAACGTCGGTCTGGACGACAACTGGCAGGCTTGCCACACAGGGATCAACGGCTCCTTCCACGATGCTGAAGGCAGGCCCCTCATCAATGAGACAAAGTTCCCTGACATGGGCGGGATGGTGAAGCACGGCCACTCCTTGGACCTGCGTGTTGGGTGGTACACGAACAACTGTCTCTGCAGGGAGTCCACTGCGTTTGCCTCGGAACCGGAGCAGTACATGGGGATGCATATGCGTGCCTCTGCAGCAGCCGTCGCGGAGTATGGTTTTGACGGAGTGAAGCTGGACCACTGCGCTCCGTTCATGAACCTAACCTGGTGGGCGCAGCTGTTGAACGAAACCGGAAGGCCGATTATGATTGAGAACTGCCACAGCGGTATTGACGTGCCTGGGCAGACAACGGGGAATGGACCGTGTGCAGGGGATGCAGGTGTGTCGGACTGTCCGTACAACTTCTACAGAACCTCAATAGACATCGAAAGCACGTACGCAAACATGATCAGCAACCTCCTCTCCACCAGGCCCTTCCAAGGCAGCCCACCCCTCTCCCGTCCAGGCTCCTGGGCCTACCCGGACATGCTTGAGGTAGGGAACCTTGCGTCGTACGAAGAGGATAGGGCGCACTTCGCTGCCTGGTGCATTGTTTCAAGCCCGCTGATTCTGAGTTTTGACCTCGCAAACGAGACCCTGACAGACAGCGTGTGGCCCATCATCACCAACAAGGAGGTGCTTGAGGTGTCGCAGACCTGGGCAGGCCACCCCGGCCGTCTTGTGAAGAGCTACGACCCAACAGGCGGGTCTGCAAACGAATCGATGATGGTGTGGGGAAAGGTGCTTGGTGCACACGACCAGGCTGCACTCATCATCAGCAACTACGAGGGTACTGTGAACTACACAGTGGAGGTGGACCTGACGGAGTTTGGCTTTGCTGCGGGCGACAGCGTGAAGGTGCGTGACCTGTACGCGAAGAAGGACATCATGACGGCGAAGGGGTCCTTCCAGACAGAGGCGGTTGCGTCCCACGACAGCCGCATGTACCGCTTCACACAGGTCACCGATGATGTTGACCTGCAAGAGGTTGAGGCGTGATACCTGAGATGACTTTGTTTTGTGACTTGTGTGAGGATCTGTCTTTCTTGGTTGCTAACATCAGGATCGTCTTACCACGCCTCGCTCTCTTATTCTACATCCGCTGCTTACTGCTTATATTTGCTCTCTTTTTAATGGGATCCTGTAAGTAAAAACAAAATCGTGGCTCCTATCTTGTGATAGTAGTCTATACTCAAGCAACGTTTTCTGCCTCCATTTTCCTCTTCCCAAGCCAACCCACCCCTTCGAGCATAGAACGCACGTTCCGGTGTTCATGATAATGGGATCACTCCTGGACATATTTCCTACTAAAACCCATGCTTCTGCTCATCGAAATTGCCTTGCGCTCCCCTCGACATTCCCCCCCCCGAGTGTTACTCCTGTTTTGTTTCGTTTTTTTTTATATATACGTGTATGAGAGCGGCTGCTATTCCATGATAGTAGTCTAAAATCGAACATTTTGTGTGTGCACGAGAAGCACATTCATCTTTCAACCTTTTTTGTTTCCCCCCCACGGAGCGTCAGTACCCTGCGTCCCAGAAGCCTTTTTTTTTTTGTCCTCTTTTTTAAACGTTGTGAACATGGAACGTGTCTTCTGTCCTCTCTCTTAGGGCATCGACAAATATTTCCTTGCTATTGCACACAGACCCGACACTACGATTTTTGGAGGGCCTGCGCTGCAAAGAGAAAAAAAAACTTTATGTCAAAGAAAAGGAGCGTATTTTTTCACCTTTTCTCCCTCCTCACTCACCTCAATCAAGACACCAACAGAACAATGCGCCTTCTATCCTTTTCAGTTCTTATTGTCTATGCTTCCGCAATAGACAACGGCTACGGCATGCTTCCCCCTATGGGGTGGCGGTCCTGGAACTGCTATGGTGATACGTTGAACCAGACAGTGGTAGAGGCAGTCATGGAGAAGATGGCGGCGCGTGTGCACAGAGGAGACACCGCTCTTCTCAGCCTTGCGGATCTAGGGTTTTCTAGCGTAGGTGTAGACGATGGGTGGGAGGCATGCGGGGCAGGTGTGAACGGGTCCTTCCACGATGCGGCAGGAAATCCGATGATAAACACTACATCGTTCCCGGATATGGGCAGTCTGGTACGCAAAGGGCATGACCTAGGATTGCGGGTGGGGTGGTATATGGACAACTGTTTGTGTAGGGAGCTCAACTTCACTGATCCTACGTATATATCAGAGCATATGAAGCGGTCTGTAGAGAGCCTGGTCGCCTATGGGTTTGATGGATTGAAGCTGGATGGATGTGGCCAATTCCGGAATTTGACCTGGTGGGCGAAGTTGTTGAATGAAACGGGCCGAGCAGTTATGATTGAGAACTGTCATTGGGGGGACACCGTGCCTGGGCAGACATCAGGGGATGGACCGTGTGCAGGGGATGCAGGTGTGTCGGACTGTCCGTACAACTTCTACAGAACCTCGACCGACATCAAGCCCGTATGGCATATGATGATCAGCAACCTGCTCTCAACGCTGCCCTACCTCGGCAGCCCACCCCTCTCCCGTCCAGGTGGTTGGGCCTACCCAGACATGCTTGAGGTAGGGAACTTTGACACGTACGAAGAGGACAGGGCGCACTTCGCTGCCTGGTGTATCATATCAAGCCCGTTGATTCTCGGCTACGATGTGACAGATGACTCCATCACAGACAAGATCTGGTCCATCGTGAGCAACAAGGAAATCCTCGAGGTGTCGCAGACCTGGGCAGGCCACCCCGGCCGTCTTGTGAAGAGCTACGACCCAACAGGCGGGTCTGTAAACGAATCGATGATGGTGTGGGGGAAGGTGCTTGGTGCACACGACCAGGCTGCACTCATCATCGGAAACTACGAGGGTACTGTGAACTACACAGTGGAGGTGGACCTGACGGAGTTTGGCTTTGCTGCGGGCGACAGCGTGAAGGTGCGTGACCTGTACGCGAAGAAGGACATCATGACGGCGAAGGGGTCCTTCCAGACAGAGGCGGTTGCGTCCCACGACAGCCGCATGTACCGCTTCACACAGGTCACCGATGAGGTTGACCTGCAAGAGGTTGAGGCGTGATGACCCTTTTTGTGAACGGAGAAAAGCTTTTGTACACACATTTTAGATGATTTTGTTTTTTTGTTATGCAAGATGTGTGTACGAGAGGCATCTTCATTTTTCAAATTTTCCTTTTTTACAAAGAGATGGCGAAGAAAAGACGAGGAGACACGTTGGACAAGATCCATCCTGTTACCTTATTTTCATAATCAGCTAGGCCTAAATTCATTTCAGCCAAACCCGCTAACCCGCAAACTTTACATTCTAGCCTCCTTTTCACAACTCACACTACACTTTTTTTTTTGCTGTGTTTACACACAGGTGGGTTGGGGTTGGGTATTACGTGTCTCAAGACTTATCAAAAACAATAGTCCAAAACCACCCTCTTTCGAATCCCATAGGTTACCCCCACACCATCCTCTCACAATCCCCCCTACCCAACACCCCCTTCAGCACCTCAGCAGGGATACCATACCAACAAAGCACCTTCAATGAAAGCCGCTCTTACCCTTCTCGCCTGCGCCGCTGGAGCCCAGGCGATAGACAACGGCTACGGCCTGCTCCCTCCTATGGGATGGCGGTCGTGGAACTGCTACGAAGGGAATGTGAACCAGACAGTTATGGAGGCAGTCATGGACAAGATGGCGGCACGTACCCGCATGGTGGACGGAACCCTCACCTCACTGAAGGACCTTGGGTTTGTTAGTGTTGGTCTAGACGATGCTTGGCAGGCATGCGGTACCGGTGTTAATGGCACTTTCCACGATGCTGAAGGCAGGCCCCTCATCAATGAGACAAAGTTCCCTGACATGGGCGGGATGGTGAAGCACGGCCACTCCTTGGACCTGCGTGTTGGGTGGTACATGAACAACTGCATCTGCAGGGAGCATCTGTGCACAGACCCGGTGTACATCATGAAGCATATGGAACAGTCTGCGAAGGCGCTGGCGGACTTCGAGTTTGATGGTGTGAAGCTGGATGGGTGCGGGCAGTACTCAAACCTGACGCTGTGGGCGCAGCTGTTGAACGCGACGGGACGGCACATCATGATTGAGGACTGTCACGGCGGGAACACCGTGCCCGGGCAGACCACAGGCGACGCGCCCTGCCTCGGGACAACAGAGATCTCTGACTGTCCATACAACTTCTACCGCTCCTGCCACGACATCACCTCCGCCTGGTCCTCCGTCATCTTCCACCTGCTCTCCACCAGGCCCTTCCAAGGCACCGTGCCCCTCTCCCGTCCAGGCTCCTGGGCCTACCCAGACATGCTTGAGGTAGGGAGGATGGCCACGTATGAGCAGGATCGTGCGCACTTTGCTGCCTGGGCCATTGTTTCAAGCCCATTGATTCTCGGCTACGATGTGACAGATGACTCCATCACAGACAAGATCTGGTCCATCGTGAGCAACAAGGAAATCCTCGAGGTGTCGCAGACCTGGGCAGGCCACCCCGGCCGTCTTGTGAAGAGCTACGACCCAACAGGCGGGTCTGCAAACGAGTCGATGATGGTGTGGGGGAAGGTGCTTGGTGAGCACGACCAGGCTGCACTCATCATCGGCAACTACGGAGGCTCTGTGAACTACACAGTGGAGGTGGACCTGACGGAGTTTGGCTTTGCTGCGGGCGACAGCGTGAAGGTGCGTGACCTGTACGCGAAGAAGGACATCATGACGGCGAAGGGGTCCTTCCAGACAGAGGCGGTTGCGTCCCACGACAGCCGCATGTACCGCTTCACACAGGTCACCGATGAGGTCGACCTGCAAGAGGTTGAGGCGTGATGCCCCTTTTTGTGAACGGAGAAAAAGCTCTCGTCCACACATTTTTCATCATACAAAACCCCCCCCTCCTTCTCCCACTCCCCCACCCCACTCCCCCGTGTAGTGTTCTCGTTTTGTGTTGCGAATGTGCAGCGTTTTGTTTCAAGGTGACTGCGTACAAGGGGTAGCAAGGGGTAGGTTCCTCTTCCGCACTTTCCCTTGTATTGCGACACAACCACTGAATTCAATACTTTAAAAAAGTATAGTGGAGTTCATCCTCGGGTGTCTACACTAATCCAACCAAGTTTTCAAAAAAAGGAAAAACTCAATCCGTGGTGTGCGGTGACGCTTGTTTCTGCCCACTCACGTATTCCCCTCCCCTACACCCTTTGTAAAAACCACTGTTATGGCAAAGGGAACTGATACCGCCACCTTATGTCTTACAAACCCTTCTCTTTATTTAGGCACCTTTGCGACACATGATGTCCACATGGTATACAGCCAACCATTCAGTGCTCAAGGGATTACGTTATGTACAGAGAGCGAGAGTCCCCCTGTGCCACGGGAAAGTGCAAAAAGAAAAGCCCTCTCGAGTGTTCGCCACCATGCTATGGGAGACTCAGCGTCTGTGTCCCCCTTTTTTTCCCTTCTTTTTTTTGGATTGAACCCTTTGAATTCGCACTGCATTGTTCTTTTTTTATGCTTGCATCCTGGGGTATCCGCACTACATACTTTACAGGTACACTGTCACGAGAGGGTTTTGTATTTCAAGTCGACTTTGCTTCTTTATGTTCAGGGACCCAACACGGGTACCACACTTAGGCAAATTTGGTATTGTTCCTTTCTTTGTTTCTTTGTTTTTGCCACAAAACAGATCAAAAAAAAGACGAGGAGACAACGTTGGACAATCTCCATCATATTATCTACCATTTTCTTTGGTCCTAAGGAGGAGCTTTACCCCCATGTGTTCTTTGGACCCCTATAGTACAGTACCGAGTGTGTATTTGACTGCCCTTGCTTACGACCTCTACTCTTGTTGGTTTTTTGTTGGGTTGTCTGCATCTTCTCCAAAGAAGAAATGGCTGTAGTGCAACACATCTTAGGGGATGTCTGCACTATGCAATACGGTTATTATTTTATTACCAATATTTCAAATACAATGGCAAATGGAGAGTGTCAGGAGGAGGGGGTGAGGGTGATTTGTGTGTGTTTTGTGTGCATTCATCTCAGCGTTTGTTGCCCCCCCCTCCTGAGATCGTGGGAGTGATGCAAAAAAAAACCCCCCCAGGGTACAAAAATACCCCCCCCCGCATCACTTCCCTCCCTACCACCTTTTAACGTTATATTGTTTCCCCCCTTCGAGGGGGATTACCTCCCTTTACGCACCGTCACCCCCTCCGTGCGTTGCAAAAAAAAAAAAAAAAAGCCAGAAAAAAAAGCACCTTGTTATGCGGAGTTATCTGTTGGGGCGTCGTTATTAGTACAAAATAAGGGAGGACATATTTTTCTACATTTTTGTGCTCCTCCACAGCGCTCTCTTCAGACCTTTCCCTTCCAGAGGGACTCTGTTTCTTTGCTTGCTGTGTGCGATAGCCCTTTATATCAATCTGCAGGGTTTCAGTCATGCGGTTGAGGAGACTGTAGGTAGATCGTACTGCTGGAGATATCTCGGTGTTTTCTATCAAACACACACAGGATGGGGTCATATTCTGCGCAAGAATTGCTTCTATTAGTTATCAAACAGGAGTGGGCTATACTCCGTTCAGGCGTTACTCCCAACCACTCTAAATACCGTTATCAAACACAGGGATAAGGACACAAAACAAAGGACACACCATGAAACGCACTGCAGCCTGCATGCTGCTGCTTGCCGGCAGTGCTTCTGCGATAGACAACGGCATTGGCCTGCTGCCCCCTATGGGATGGCGGTCGTGGAACTGCTATGGTGCTGCTGTGACACAGGACCTGATGCAGGGTGTCATGGACAAGATGGCCGAGCGGAAGCGGAAGGTGGACGGCAAGCTCACCTCCCTTGTGGACCTGGGGTACGCCAACATCGGCTTGGACGACAACTGGCAGGCATGCGGCACCGGTGTCAACGCTTCCTTCCACGACGCCAACGGAAGCCCCCTCATCAACACCACAACCTTCCCCGACATGAAGGCGATGACCACCCACGGACACAGCAAAGGCATGCGTGTAGGATGGTATATGAACAACTGCATCTGCGCTGAACACAACTTCACCCAGGCAGCGTACGAGAAGAACCACATGGAGAACTCTGTCAAGGCGCTTGTCGACTTAGGATTCGATGGAGTCAAGCTGGACGGATGCGGGCAGTTCCTGAACCTGACCTGGTGGGCGCAGCTTATCAACGAGACCGGCCGTCCGATCATGATTGAGAACTGCCACTGGGGGTTTGCCGTGCCGGGGCAGACCACTGGGCAGGGGCCGTGCAGTGGTGTGACAGACATCTCTGACTGTCCGTACAACTTCTACAGAACTTCATACGACATCCACGCGAACTGGTGGAACTTTTTCAAGAACCTGCAGACCACCGTGCCCTTCCTCGGCAACCCCCCGCTTGCGAGGCCAGGTGCCTGGGCGTACCCCGACATGCTTGAGGTCGGCAACATGAAGAACGCCTCCGTCGACAGGGCGCACTTCGCTGCCTGGTGTATTATGTCGTCCCCACTCATCCTCGGGTACGACGTCACAAACGACACCACAACGGACAGGATCTGGGACATCATCAGCAACCCCGAGTCCCTCCAGGTGTCGCAGTCGTGGTTTGGACACCCTGGTGGTCTGCTCAAGTCGTGGGACCCCCCAGGCCGCGCTTCCGACCCAGTGAACCAGACCCTCCAGATCTGGTCCAAGCCTATGGGCATCAAAGACACCGCGGTGCTTGTTCTCAACAACGACCTGAACTTCAGCTACCCTTTCACCATCACAATGACCGACATTGGCTTCTCCGCGACCGACACCGTGAAGATCAGGGATATTCATGAGCGCAAGGACGCAGGCACAGCCACAGGAACCTTTGTCACAGACAGCGTGGACTCGCATGACTCACGCTTCTACAGGTTTTCCCTTTAGGATATCCGATATGGTTTTGAGGGGGAATAGAGAGGATAAGAGGAAGACATCCGTGAAGACATGCCCGCCTTTTGCATGATGTTTCATTGAAAATGCGACTGAGTTTCTACTGCGGTGATATTTCTTCTTGGTGCGCGAATGTGAGAAAGTGATTTTCGTAAAAGAAAGAACGAACGAAAGGAGGGGAAAGAGCGGATGGTTTTTTTTTTTTTGCAGTACCTGCATCCGCCTATGAACGGTGGGGCTGCACTTTCAGCTTTTTTAGTTTTTTGTATATTCCCGTGTGAATGCTGCATTGTGCGCGGCTAGGTGAAAGGCCCCCAGGTCATAAGCCCTTTTTTTTTGTCCCCCACCCGCCCCCGCACCGGAACTCCCGGCACTGTACAACTTTTACCAAGGTGATGTTGAAACGTCTTCTTATAAGAAGTGTCACAAATCGTTACCTTTGTCTGTATGTGTGTTTTTTTTTTAAACGTCGCTGGTGTTCCAGAAAACCTCTCACCGACCTTGTCAGTTTGGGGGCTTTGTGGAACGCCAATAATGACATTGTCAGGTTATGTCGCAACACACCAACTCGCTTAAATATGCGATTTGCGAAAAAAGAAAAAAGGCATATTTGCACGAGGGGAAAAAACTGGTATTGTTTTTGTTCAAATTATCCCCATTTTTCCCCCCCCCGATTCCCATTTTTCTTTTTTGAATGCGAAAGAGTAGTGTCTCTGAAGGACATTCAAGTTTTCAAAGCTTTCAGTCTTCAAAAAAAAATCCACGTTTTTTTTATAGTGTAACCTATACTACAGATGGGAACCACCACAATGTCCCCCACCACCGACCCCTCCACACGCTCTGCTCTAATAAAGCGAGAATGTGTCACATGGCTCAACAAAAAAAGGGGATGGGGGTCAATATTTTCATCCACAAAATTCAAAGTCGTGACCTGCTTCGATACACCCCCCCTCAAACCGCAGGACTTTCCACACCACACATCCTCCCCCTTCCCTCCCCTTCTCCTCTGTTATCTAGACACCCCCTTCTGCTCTTTGAAATAAATCGACTCCCGTTTAACATGCGGCGGGTGGGGGTGGCGTTATCGTTCCTCCTCCTCCCGACTGCATGTACGGGGTTAAATGTGGTGGCGTGTCAGGACACAACCACGGCAGACTTGGTTGGGGATAAACTGCCTGCGCCGAGTGCATGCAATATTTACTGCAAGCGCAAGAATGCGGGGCATGAGTTCTTTGGGTTGATGGGGGGGCAGTGTCGGTGTCGGACAGCGTTCACAGCAGGCGCAATGCAGACGTGCGACAGAGCGTGCGACCTTGATGCGATGAGTCTCTGTGGTGGGTCAGGCGGTGGTGGCGGGCAAAATGGGCGGGGTCGTGAGTCTGTGTACGCGGCGGAGGCAGTGGTCGCGTCGACAGCACCGCCGCTGGGGTGCTGGAAGAGTGGCAACCGCGGCCAGCAGATGCAGGAGCAGAACCCCGACTTCGGCTCCGTTGAGCTCTGCGAGCACTACTGCAGAGTGCTTGCCCCTGGGGCGCCGTACCCCTACATGGCGTTGCGCAAGGGGGATACGTGTCAATGTGGTTCCCAGTACTGGAATGAGAACTACGAGAAAAAAAAGGACAAGTGCGAGAAAAAGACATGTGCAAGGGACGCAACACAAAAGTGCGGCGACGACAAAGCCATGCTCGTCTACTCGATGCGCCCCCTCCCCATGCAGCAGCAAGGGTGCTATGAAAGCAAGCGCAACACCCCTGTGTACACCGTTGTGACAGACAAACGCAACTCACACAACCTCTGTGCAGACTACTGCACGAACCACGCCCCAGGTGCGCCCTTTGCCTTCATGGCACTGGAAGGCGGGGACACCTGTATGTGTGGTGCTGCCGCGCCGGTGGCTAAGACTCTGAATGCACGGGACTGCGACAAGAAGTGTGATTATGACAATAGCATCAAGTGTGGTGGCAAGGATGCGGCCCTCGTATTCTCGCTTACGGAAAACGCCACACCTGCGCCAGACACACCTGCACCCGACACGCCTGCTCCAGACACACCTGCGCCCGACACGCCTGCACCTGACACGCCTGCACCTGACACACCTGCACCTGACACACCTGCGCCCGACACACCTGCACCTGACACACCTGCACCCGACACGCCTGCGCCAGACACACCTGCGCCCGACACACCTGCACCTGACACACCTGCACCCGACACGCCTGCGCCAGACACGCCTGCACCTGACACACCTGCGCCCGACACACCTGCACCTGACACACCTGCGCCCGACACGCCTGCGCCAGACACACCTGCGCCCGACACACCTGCACCCGACACGCCTGCGCCAGACACGCCTGCACCTGACACACCTGCGCCCGACACACCTGCACCTGACACACCTGCGCCCGACACGCCTGCGCCAGACACACCTGCGCCCGACACGCCTGCGCCCGACACGCCTGCACCTGACACGCCTGCACCTGACACACCTGCGCCCGACACACCTGCACCTGACATACCTGCGCCCGACACACCTGCACCCGACACGCCTGCGCCCGACACACCTGCACCTGACACAGACGCACCACCAACACCTGCACCTGACACACCTGCGCCTTTAACGTCTTCACCACCTACACCCGCACCCGCGACATTGGCCCCTAACACATCTGCACCCGCAACACCGGCACCTGCTACATCTGCACCTTCGACGTCTGCACCACCAACAGCTTCCCCGACAGCGTTGCCTGCGGGACGCACATTGGCGCCACCCACAGACGCACCAGCGACAGAAGCCCCACCGACGGAGGCACCTGCCACGTCTTCGCCACCCACAGGCGTGCCAGCGACGGAGGCTCCGAAGACGTTTCCACCGGACACAGCTGCCCCTACAGCACTGCCTGCGGGACGCACACTTGCACCCCCGACTGAGGCACCCGACACAGCGGCACCTGACACACCGTCGCCACCGACTTTGGCACCCCTCACAGCCGCCCCCACTACTGACGCACCAACCACGTCTGCTCCAGCACCCATTCGCACATTCCCCCCTATCGTGCGGGTGCGCACCATGGCTCCGTCCACAGCACCTTTGACAGGTTCACCGACAGCCGCACCCACTACGTCACCCACCACTGCACCCACCACACCGACACCTACATCCACTGAACCGACATGGTCACCAACTGCAGTACCTACGAGCGACAGTCCTACTGCGACACCAACGGACGCACCGGCAGTGTCGACATCTGCACCACGCTACGTGGACACCCCTGTCAGCGGCATGAAGGCGTCAACGAAGCAGAAGTTGGAGAGCTCCACACACGTTGCCAGCAGTGCTGCTGCGCTGGGTGGGGCGGCGGCGGCGGGCAATGCGGGCAAGCTGGCACTTCTCAAGAACTTTGGATGCGAGATGGACGACGTCGACGTCGGCGACGACGTGCTTGACTGGGAGTTCCACCCCACCGTGATGCCCTTTGGCAGCTCCGCTGGCCGCTACAAGGTGGCAGCTATCATAATGAACAGCGCCCTCATCCTCGCCATTGGCCTTATCTGCATCGGTGTTGCGACTGCCATACAACACTTCGGTGCCACCTCCAGAGAGAAATCCCTTGCCATGGCACGGCTACCGGGCATTCTGTACATCCCGTACCTCTTTCTCTTGCAGGGCACCTCGCTTGTGTCCGCACAGATCTGCTTTGCGGCCGGGTCATACAACACAGGGACTGTCCTCATTGGCGCGATAGCGCTGTGCGCCTGCCTGGCATCCCCCATTTTGCTGCACCTCTTAGTTCTCAAAAGGGTGTCGCAGGGTGCTGTGTTGTTTCCTGACCCCGCGATTTATGGAGAAACCGAAGGTCTAAAGGGAAAGAGGCATGACTCAAGATGGTATAAATTCTGTTTTGGTGATGCTATTTGGGTGACATCTCATGGGCACGGTTCTTTTGCTGAGCGGTATGGGATTGTCTTTGAGAATCTACGGTCGGGGCATTTGTGGTTCGTTTTGGCGGAGATTGTCGTCATTTTGGGGTTAAGTCTGATGTCCGGGTGGAAGCCTTCTACGACTACTACCTGCGATATCCGGAACTACTCCATTGCCGTTCTGGTCACCGCCTTCTTCCTCGCAGCTCTCATTGCCCGCCCTTTCATTGCAACGTTGGACAACGTTGTCGCCATCCTCCTTTCAGGGTTTATGTCCGTCGCTGTGGTCCTGATGTCAATTTGCATCAGTTTTGAAATCGACAAAGATTCGCCTTTATACGCCATCTCCGCGCTGTGCCTGCTGCTGTCCGCGGTGTTGGTGTTTTTGAAGTGCGTCTGGGATTTTGGATTGTACATTTTTGATTTATGCATTTCACGGCGTTCAAGGGCAAGAGAGGTCGCCAGGCAAAAGTTTGAGTACGCATCGCTAGAAGAACAGAGCGTGGTCACCGATATGTCTGAGTTGGACCCCCTCACCATTATGCCGTCGTCCACACTTCTCCCTGAAGGTCCTGGGTATGAATTGAATCCCTCTGTCACTGCGCCAGCATACAGCGCAACCAGCAAAGGGGTCCACCCAGTCAGCTCTGATCCAGACGATGAGAGTCTATTTGTCTCGTACTCCCGCATGCACCGTCCTGCCTCGGTTCTAAGCAAGTCCTCTGAGCCGCTCGACGGAACCAAACTAAATGCAAGCCAGCTAGATAGGAAACACTCCCCAAGGGCTTCAAAAAATAAGTTGGTTTGGGTCTGATGGGTGAGATGGTGTTGTGTTTTATTATTACTTTTTTGATATATTATCATGTTGCCTGCGCTGCTGAGGCATAGTTTTTTTTTTTTTTTCACTGTAACCTACCATGGTAGGCGTGACGCTGACTACACGGTAGTTATTGGTAGCCGCGCCACTGGTACTGCCTCTTGCTTAGTTTTGTTGTTGTGCTACTTAGCGGGGTTCCACACTGCGACGGGGCAGGGGGGACAGCTTCCCTTTTCCTCTTGGAGACACAGTCCGCACACCTCTCCCCAAGGTGTGGCAGAGCCTACTGACTCTGGGCTGACGACAAAAGGGGACATGCCCCCATATAAAAGCTAAAAATTTGGGTTTTTTTTTTATAGTTTTGAAGCCTAAGCAGAGGCTATCAGAGGATATTCAAGCTTTTTCCCACCAATTTTCAACTACCCCTTTTTTTTCTAAGATGATGCACCGCTCCACTGCATCCATTGGCGCATTGGCGAGAGGTTCATTTCATCTTTCAAGCATAATATACCATACAACGCAACGAGGCCGAATCAGCCTAGCTAAGGCCGGCTGTATGTCGACAGCAATATGGTGCCGTGATGCTACCACTGGATGGATTATGGCTGAACGCCTCTAAGCCAGAACCCAGTCTAGAGACATACGTGAAATATTTCAGGACACATGAGTTTGTCGGGCGTAGGCCTCGTTGCATTGTATGATACACCAATCATTCATTTTGCTGCGTCCTGCCGATGAAACGGCGAGGCGTGTGCACTTTCAACACTTTATTTTTAGTTCCATGAGCTCGACTGAGATGCGTTTTAACGTTTTCAACGCCTCTTTTTTTTTGATTTTGTTAGATCACAACAAATCTGCTATCTAGCGATAGTAGTTGGATCATCAAAACAAATTTTTTTTGTTAGGCGACCACTCAAGAGACTCATCTGACCAATCCTTTTTAATGTCTGCAGCATTTTTTTTAAAGGTGACTAAGCACTAGAGAGGCTTAGGGTCATCTTATAAAACTTTTCTCTTTTTTTAAACAACTTTACATCCCCCCGCTCTTTGCCTCCCAGCTCAGAGGCATTTTGCGCTCACTTCTTTTTTCATTCTTTGATGAACGAATTAACTAAAACCCCAGACACTTCAAACACACCCCAACTCCTGATTTTTATTTTCAAAAAAAAATTTTTTTGCAACAAATGAAAAAGATTGGATGGATCTGAATAGAACATCCCGCACTTTCTCTCTGCAAGATAAACCCTGGCTAGGGTATATAAATGCTGGACCAATAGCTTCCCCATGCTGTGAAGGATGTTTGCACTCAGAGCATGAAAACAGCGGCCTACAGTCTGCTGTGTCTTAGCCTGCTCTGGCACAACCTTGAGGATATGGTGGACCACCTGTAAGGACGTCCAATGTAAATTCCTAAGAGAGGGTGAGACCGTCTCGGTGCAATATGAAAATTTGATAATGTGTGTAGGTTCCACCCTGTATGATCTCCACCCCCTGCGTTTTCATTTCCTGAAACACCTTTTTAGCACATCCCCAGATGAATTAGTTGCAAAAATACTATACCACCCAAAGATGACTTACAACGAGACTTAGGTTCTTGCCACAAATGGTTCTTTTCTCTGACTATTTTTTGTTGCGTATAAAACTTGGTTTCCCCGCAAGGAGGGTTTCTCGTTGTTTTACGTTTAGAGCCCAGTCGTGTTGTATATCATCAACCCGACCCACCGTCACATCTTCTTTAAAGCAGATGTGACGCAGTTTGCATATTCATCTTCCACACTTTTAATTGTCTACTGTTTTGTTGAATTCAAAAAAAAAAAAAAGAAACGAAAAATAATTATGGACAGTGAAAGCCTGTCTGAATGGCCGCCACACTACCCAGACTACCCAGATTACCAGACAAGGGATGAGGGGGGTTTTCCTGTATAACGCGGCAGACTAGTCAGGGGGACTACTAGTAGTGCTACTGGTCCAAATGACTAGTGTTTTACGACTACACTTATTACACCAGCAACACTGGTAGTTTAGTACATAGTCGTTACGACTAGTGGTCCATCTGACCAGTCCGCCGTGGAGACGGTACTCTACCTTCAACCGCTGTGGAGATGACTTAGCACATCCGAGTCTCAGATTCGTCTTCCCACCCAAACTTTTCTCTAGACATGGTTTGGGTCCACCACCCCCCTTCAGGTCCCCCTGTGTACTGGATCATGCACCAAACGTACAGTCACGAGAGACTGGCTTTTTGTATTTTCAAGCAAGAATTCTTTCTTTAACCACTCACGACGAGATGCGTTCCTTTCTTTTGTCGCAAGCATCATATCTAAGCCCACATATCAGAGGCTCTCCCCTCTCCAGCCTCACTGAAAAAGAGGGCAACAGATTACCATTGCTGCGCACTTTTCCCTTTTTTTTTTTGTCCACAAACGATGCTCTGAGGCTGCGCTCAGGGTCATTTGAACGTTTTTTTTTATTGACTTTTTTTGTACCTACAAAGCGTAGCTTAAAAGGATAAATGGTTCTTCGATCGCCAATCACCCCCCCTCCAACAGGGCAATCGAGCAATCAACGGAAAAACCTTTTTTTCCTTTTACTTACCAATCAGAGTTACTATTTTTTTTTTCATCACGGAGTCAGTGCCTGCGTCTCACTATCAAAAAAAAACAACTTACCTATCAGCGTTTTGTATAGTGGAGTTCATCCTCGGGTGTCTACACTAATACAACCAAATTTTCAAAAAAAAACAAAAAAGTGTTTGGACCGCATCATTTCCAGCTTTTGGTTGGTACCGCGTGTGCAAACGTCCAAGTATTTGCGATATTTCAAAATTCCCTTTCCCCCCTCCCGCACCGTTGTTTATATTATTGAGAGGTGAGCGCTTGAAAATCAGTTTTGGGTAATTCCTGCACTGAACAAGAAGAACTACCCTTTGTGGTGTTGTGTGCGCTGGGGTGTTTTATTATTATTTTATCATCTATTCAGTAGAATAGTTAGTATATGAAACTATTATCATAGGTGACTAAGAGTCGCGAGGCAGACTAAGCACTGCGAGGCTTTTGGATCATCTTGCAAAAAAAAAAAAAAAAAGGTGGATATTGCACAACTGTGGCGACACAACCGAGGCAACTACACTACTACAAACAATTTATCAAAAAAAAAAAACTTTCTTTCTTTTGTTAGTTTATGGTAGTATATTTGGTGTGGCTGAAGGGGGGTGCTATTTTCTGCTATTTTCTGCTATTTTCTGCTATTTTCTGCTATTTTCTGCTATTTTGGGGGTCTGGATTTTTTTTATTTTTTGGCCGTGGTTTGGGCTTTTGCTAAAGGGAAGGGAAATGAGGGACTCCTGACCCCAGCCAGTCCCCAAAGCACCTACCAAAGATGCAGGACAACGTTTTTTTCGAGCAAAAACGCGTAAAAAATAAGAGCAATTTTACCAAAAAAAAATGTATCTTGTCCCGATATAGACCAGGTGCTGTACTGTGTACTGTGTACTGTGTACTGTGTACTGTGTACTGTGTACTGTGTACTGTGTACTGTGTACTGTGTACTGTGTACTGTGTACTGTGTACTGTGTACTGTGTACTGTGTACTGTGTACTGTGTACTGTGTACTGTGTACTGTGTACTGTGTACTGTGTACTGTGTACTGTGTACTGTGTACTGTGTACTGTGTACTGTGTACTGTGTACTGTGTACTGTGTACTGTGTACTGTGTACTGTGTACTGTGTACTGTGTACTGTGTACTGTGTACTGTGTACTGTGTACTGTGTACTGTGTACTGTGTACTGTGTACTGTGTACTGTGTACTGTGTACTGTGTACTGTGTACTGTGTACTGTGTACTGTGTACTGTGTACTGTGTACTGTGTACTGTGTACTGTGTACTGTGTACTGTGTACTGTGTACTGTGTACTGTGTACTGTGTACTGTGTACTGTGTACTGTGTACTGTGTACTGTGTACTGTGTACTGTGTACTGTGTACTGTGTACTGTGTACTGTGTACTGTGTACTGTGTACTGTGTACTGTGTACTGTGTACTGTGTACTGTGTACTGTGTACTGTGTACTGTGTACTGTGTACTGTGTACTGTGTACTGTGTACTGTGTACTGTGTACTGTGTACTGTGTACTGTGTACTGTGTACTGTGTACTGTGTACTGTGTACTGTGTACTGTGTACTGTGTACTGTGTACTGTGTACTGTGTACTGTGTACTGTGTACTGTGTACTGTGTACTGTGTACTGTGTACTGTGTACTGTGTACTGTGTACTGTGTACTGTGTACTGTGTACTGTGTACTGTGTACTGTGTACTGTGTACTGTGTACTGTGTACTGTGTACTGTGTACTGTGTACTGTGTACTGTGTACTGTGTACTGTGTACTGTGTACTGTGTACTGTGTACTGTGTACTGTGTACTGTGTACTGTGTACTGTGTACTGTGTACTGTGTACTGTGTACTGTGTACTGTGTACTGTGTACTGTGTACTGTGTACTGTGTACTGTGTACTGTGTACTGTGTACTGTGTACTGTGTACTGTGTACTGTGTACTGTGTGCTGTGTACTGTGTACTGTGTACTGTGTACTGTGTACTGTGTACTGTGTACTGTGTACTGTGTACTGTGTACTGTGTACTGTGTACTGTGTACTGTGTACTGTGTACTGTGTACTGTGTACTGTGTACTGTGTACTGTGTACTGTGTACTGTGTACTGTGTACTGTGTACTGTGTACTGTGTACTGTGTACTGTGTACTGTGTACTGTGTACTGTGTACTGTGTACTGTGTACTGTGTACTGTGTACTGTGTACTGTGTACTGTGTACCTTATGATCCGTTTGTGGAGTGGGAGGGGGTTTCCGGGTTTGCGGGCTGGCCAAGTTGCCTTCCCTCGTCCATCATGAGCCACACCACCACCCAGCCACCAAACCCAAAAAAACCCCCCCAAAGTGCTATTTTCTGCTATTTTCTGCGATTTTCTGCTATTTTGGGGTCGTCAGCCACACCAATATTGATTTTATGGTTTTAGTTCTTCCCCCTTCCCCTTCCCCTCCCCCTTCCCCTTCCAGTAAAAGGAGGGGGTCGAATGTACAGTGTGTCACTCCCATATTCCCATATCCCCACTCCTCGCGTTGACCAATGTACAACAGCTAGTATGCCAAGAAGAAGAAAACAAAATGCTGATTTTTCTTTTTATTTTAAAAAGCCCCCCCTCGAGTAGCACTGAGGCGATTCGCATCTTCTTGTGTACGTGTTTTGTTTGTTTGTTTGTTTGTTTATTTTTTTTTTTGTTTTCAAAAACCCCCTCGCCTTTCCAGCTTATCCCGAATATCTTTCACCCAGCGTGTTCCAGCGCGATAACGTGGCAAAGATGTGTGTGCACGAGAGTCGCATTCATCTTACAATTTTTCTTCCAAAACTTATTTCATATACCTTCTGTTCAGTGAATAGGAAATGAAATAAGCTTTCTTTCTTTGTGTGTGCCTGCGTCTGCAGACGTGTCTGCATTTTCCTACCATGTATCATGGAATTGTTCCCCGTTTTTTTCTCTTTTTCTTCTTTGATATTGTTCAGTAACACGCACCTCCCTGCGTCTGCTGCAAAACTGTATGTCTATTTAGAAGCCTATCTGTCCCCGTTAAAACAACAAAAAGGATAGTGAAAAACTGTACTGGCAGTAACACTAAACCAACTGTTTCTACCTGACCTAATCTATCATATATCATGGAATTGTTTCCCGTTTTTTTTTTTTTTTTTTTGTGACAACTGCCTTGCAAAGGTTGTAGGGGAGGAAATGAAAACATATCTGAGTTGTGCCCGAATTTTTTGGGTGTGAGCGATGTAAACACGACACAACTTATTCACAGAAAAGTTTTTGATTTTGTCCCTACACACTCCACAAAATCCGGTGCGATCAACGAAAAATTCTTTTTCTGATTTCGTTTCTTTCTTTATCACTAGCTTAAACTCAGATAACAGTTTTTATTTTTCTTTTTCTTCTTTGATGCTGTTCTATAATACAGACTATGCATACGGGCCGAGTCGGGCCGACTCAGCCTGAGTTATATTTACCGGACTGAATTGAGGCTGAGTGAGTCAGTCCGGACTCAGCCTGGACTCAGTCTGGAGTATTTATTTATTTGGGGAGTATTTTTCTGCCCGACTCATGCCGTCTGCATATGATTATACCTTCGAATTGCCTTATTTCATATTCTTTCTATTCAGTAGAATATAAAGTATATGAAATAATGTTCAGTAACGCACCCCCCTGCGTCTGCTGCAAAACTGTCTATTTAGACAGCCTATCTGTCCCCGTTAAAACAACAAAAAGGATAGTGAAAAAACTGTGCCGGCAGTAACACTAAACCAACTGTTTCTCAAAACAAATACATAGGCGGGTCAAAAAATATGCACAGTGAGGCTTAGGGTCCATCTTACCAAAATCTTTCAAAGTTTTTTTTTTTGAAGTTTCCTGTGCTTTCATCCGGATGGCTGGTATCGTACGTGGGTCAGTAGGGAGGTGCCTGCATTAATAACTTCACTTTTTTTCCCGTTTTGATGAATCTACACCTGGCTGATCTTTCTCTCTCTCTTTTCCCCTTCTCTTTTTTTTCAGTACCTGCGTCCGTTAATGAAGCGTTCGCACTTTCAACTTCAT
Organism: Rhynchopus sp. YZ270_cl-10; assembly: GCA_964035575.1. Lineage (NCBI taxonomy): Eukaryota > Euglenozoa > Diplonemea > Diplonemida > Diplonemidae > Rhynchopus > Rhynchopus sp. YZ270_cl-10. Next base: position 343,388 of record OZ037866.1, on the reverse strand, counting down.
CTTTTTGATGATCGGATTTCTGAAATGCTAAGAAGGGTTTTCACCCCCTCCGATGATATTATCTACTACTGTATTTTTCTTTCAAGGTGACTAAGCATAAAGAGAGGCTTAGGTTCATCTTATAAACGTTTCTCCCCCTCTTTTATGTCCTTTGATTACTGCTGTGCAAGCAACAATTTATGCCCACTCTAATACGTTATCTTCACGAGACGGGTGATGTCAAAAAAAATAAAAAAATGCTTTCATCCTTTCTTTGACATCTCCTAATTTGTGCAATTGGCACGTCTCCATAATGTGTCCTTTTCCAGATATTCCACCTGATTTTGCCTGAATTTTTTTTTTTTTTGGTGGAGTTTTGTGGAGTTTAGGGGTTTAAAATACCACCCAATTTCAGGCGAAATCAGGTGGAATATCTGAAAAAGGACACATTGTGGAGACATGTAGATTCTTGCACTATTTGAATCAAAACGTTACCGCCTCGGAAGTATTTGTTTATATTCTATAGTTTTATTTTTTATTTTATACCTACAAAGCGTAGCTTAAAAGGAGAAATAGTTCCTCAGATACGGTCGCCCATCACCCCTCCAACAGGGTAATTGTGCAATCAACGAAAAAAACCTTTTTTCCCCCCTTTTACTTTACCTATCAGAGTTACTATTTTTCTATCCTGCTCGAGGTGGAAATAGGCTCATATTTTAAGCAAAATACACCTGATTTTGACCTATGTTTTCTGGTGTTTGTCTGTGTTAAACGGCTGGCAAAATATCGGCAAAAAAAGGTCAAATTCTGGTGGAAAAGAAAAGAAAAGAAAACAAAGAATAAATGATGCGGAAAAAAGGAAAAAGTTAATGATAGGTTTTCAAAAAGGTCTTCACAAGGCTTTTTCTGGCACAACCTTAAAATCATTCAAAAGGGAACCAAATAAAGAGCCACGTTGTTATAACAGAAAAAACCCTGCCGTGCAGGGTGGGATGTCGACACTGGACGTTTTAGTGAATATTCACTCATTTCTTACAAAAAAATATACATGAATACCACTAAACCACGGTTGTCAGATTGGTGTTTTGTGGGTTTTACCCCACTATTTCGTACCATTTGGTACTTTTTTGGGGTAAAATCACGAACATCATGATTTTTTTTTTTTTTTTTTCCTCTTTTCTCGTGAACATCTCCTCCGACCGAGGTCATGTGTAACGACCAAATTATGTACTGATTATTCTGCCTATTTGATGTCCCGTCTCTAAACAGGTTTCCCCCCTCCTTTTTTTTTTTCTTCCTGAAACACAGGAACATTTTTTGTTGACCCCTCCTATACTATCAATTTATTGAGTGCATGTGGTGAAGTACTTTCTTCCTATTTAATCCGTTATAAAGAAACACCTTTCAGTTAGCATAGATACAGAATGCGCATCATGCGCATGTTGCGTATTCTGTAGCTATGAGTTAAGGGGGGGAAAAAACGTGTATGCACGAGGCATAGTTATCTTTCAACCTTTTCTTCTTTATTGTAATCATTCTTTACAGTCGCAGTATAAACATAGGTGAATAACTCATGGTGGGTTTTTCTGGATTTTGAAAATATAGGGTTGACCTTTTTTAAAAGGTGACTAAACACGAGAGGCTTAGGGTCATCTTATAAGCTGTTCTCTTTCTCTTTTTTTGCCCCACCTGAGTTATCACCGCGACTGTGGTTTTGCCTCCGTTTTCCACCGAATACAGTACTCTTTGGGGGTTCGATTACCCCAGCAGAGAATCAGTGCACCGTCCCGCCGTTGTGGTGTAGTGTGTTTTTTTTTTTTTTTTTTGTTTTTTTGTGCACATTTCAACTTCTTTCTACCTGAAGGGGGTGACTAAGGGATGAGAGGCTTGGGTGCACCATCTTATATACTTCTCTCTCTCTTCTTTCAGTTGTCACCTTATACAGGCCTGTCAGGAGAGAGTTCAGTAACCAGCCAGGGTGGCTGCATTCCTCTTCGGAACGGGGTGCTCCATCCCATTTTTTTAAAAACCACCAAAAAAAAAAAAATATAGTGGAGCACACTCTAGGGTGGCTACACTAATACAACCAAGTTTTCAAAAAAAGAAAGGGTGCATGTGTTGACCCTCTCAAATACTTTCAATTCTGTGAACTGAAAGTATATGAATCTAATTAAAAAACGTTTATTAGCAGAGTGTTTAGTATCCTATACGGCCCCTCATCTTTACTTTAAAATCGAAAGCCCAATATTTAGAGTATAGCAAAGGTATTAGATACAAAAAAAAGGTGTAAGGTGACTTAAAAGAAACGCGTGATTTCTTTTTTCTTTGCACAATCTTAATCCCCCTCTTTTTTTTTTAACTTTTTCTGTTCCCCCTTTCTAAACAGTGATCAAGTGGCTGCGCAGACTTGGGGCTTAGATTTCTATCTTGCAAAATTCTTTTTTTCGGTCTTTCTGCTCTCGAAAATGAATTTTTGGGTTTAAGTTATTTGAGGGGAAGAGGCACGCCAATATGTGTTTAAGTCAAGGTCGAGGTTCAACCAAAATGTCCGGGTGGTGTATTGCACTACACGCCCTTTTGTGAAGGTGTGTGGTCATTATTTTAAATCATATTGTCCATCTTACATCATTATTCTTATTTTTTCAAAAAGCAAAATTTGCTGCAAATCGAAAATCGAAGCAATACAAGTGTAGCCTCCCGCAACACAAGAAGCCTCTTTATTTTATTTTATTTTTGAAAAACAGAGGGTCTGGTGCGGCTGAATCTGGGTGCGCAAAAAGTGCGAATCACCCCCCTTCAGTTACACCAGTATCCTTTTTTTTCCTCCCTCGTGTAAAAGAGGTTCTTGTGAGAGAGACTATTGTACAAGAATTTGACGATCGATTTCCCCCAAATTAACATCTTTTTATTGTCATGCATCTCACTCCAATGGATGTGTCTGCAGGTTATCATATTTTTAAAGCCCCCTTTTTTTTTATGTTCAGCACGAGGCACCTTTTTTTTTTTTCTTTTTTTTTTTCTTTTTTTTTTGTGACAACTGCCTTGCAAAGGTTGTAGGGGAGGAAATGAAAACATATCTGAGTTGTGCCCGAATTTTTTGGTGTGAGCGATGTAAACACGACACAACTTATTCACAGAAAAGTTTTTGATTTTGTCCCTACACACTCCACAAAAATCCGGTGCGATCAACGAAAAATTCTTTTTCTGATTTCGTTTCTTTCTTTATCAGACTAGCTTAAACTCAGATAACAGTTTTTATTTTTTGAAAAAAGATGTGTCGCATTTTAGCCTTTTCTTTTTGTTGGTTTTATTCTTTATTATTAATTGGTGTGGCTAAATCCAGTACAAAAACAGTACAAAACAACTACAAAAGAAGTACAAAAATTACACTTTATTTTTGGGGAGTTTTTTGCGAAAAATTATTTCCCTGTATAAACTTTTTGGGGGGTCGGAGTCGGGGGGTCGGGGGGAAATTTTTCTTTTTTGGCCCCCAAAAAATTGGGGTAAAAATTTTTTTTCTCTATTCTCGGGAGTCCGTGCGTGCTATGATGGGGTCACTTTGCGCTGAGAAATGAGTATTTTTGACCTAAAATGCATGTGTCAGTTTTTACAGGGCATTTTCAGGTTTAGTGTAAAATATGGTCAGCACTTGACCACTGAGGGTAAAGTGCAAAGTAAACGTGGGGGCAGTTTGCATAGCTGCGAACTTTGCTGCATGTTGTGACCCCACCATTTTACGGACGGAGCTCGTAGAACCCAATGAGGAGTGAGAAAGAAGAAGGAAGCATGCAGCATGGCCAACGAAAAAAGTAGCGTACCGTGCGCCTGCGGCGCAAGATTGCAGCCCACCCTTTCCCATGACATAGTTCAGCACAAATGTGCAAATATAAGCGCAATTTTTTGAAATGTTGCGCACCGTGGCTTCGCCAGAAACTTTCGTTCTAGCAAAATACGTAGGTAAAATTTAACGGAACTGACGATAATTACCAACGACAGTGCCAATTTATGTCGACATTTTTCAGAAATGTTGCGTACCGTGGCTTCGCCAGGAACTTTTGGGCCATGACTTGGGGCGATTGGGAAAGTACGAATTGGTACCAAAAATAAAAAAAACCCCCTTTTTTGGGTATACAAAAAAAATACAAAAGAAGTACAAAAATTACACTTTATTTTTGGAGTTAGCCACACCATATTATTTTTCATTTTGCCACCGTATGCATGCCAATGAAGTGCTCTGGGGTTCGATAACCCTGTGGATAATAATCAGTTCCTGCGTCCGCAGGCGAGGGGTTTGCACTGTTTTTCAACCTCTTTTATGTCAGTTCTTTGACCATATCTTTCATTTTTCTTCCCTTTTTCCTCTCCACTTCCCCTATCGTTCTTTCTTAAATATTTTTATCTTATTTTTTTTCAATGTATTCCATCATGCATTTCTGAAGCCCCCACCCAAAAACAACACCCACCCTGAAGCCTTTGAGACGCTCCGGTTCTAGGTGAGATCCGTCGAGTGGACACCGCATAGGGACCTGGGGAGAACCGCCTGCTCCAGGAGGTCCTGGCAGAAAAGGGCTTGAGCCGCGGAAGGAGTACCGCGGCGGGGGGGTGGACAGGGTTTTGCAAGTAAGTGAAAAGGAAAAGGAAAAAAAAGCGCAGTTCTTATTTGTGAAGGCATATGTTATCCCCACGGACACCCACAGTATACTATCACAGCATACCTTCCTGTGTGACTGGAACGAACTCCCCTCACCTCCGAAAAAAGCCGTTCAAAAAAATCCGATTTTTTACCGTTTTCACCATTTTAACCATTGTAGGGTAACTCCATAAAAAAACTATAAAAAAACTAACAATGCTGAGGAGTGTGGCTCTTGTGGGCCTTGCTGCAGCTGTTGCAGAGGCACAGTTCCCTTCGGCATGCGATACAAACATGCGCCAGTCGCTGTCCGGTGCGTCGGGCCAGTTTGAGCACCCCGGAACAGGGCAGGACTACCTGGTGCTGCAGGACCCGTGCTGGTACGTTGCGTGTGCCGACGAGCTGACGCTGACGTTCTCGCAGTTCAACACAGAGGCAGGCTACGACTATGTGACGACGTACGACGTTGTGAACGGGGCAAGCGCGACGCAGCTGGGCAGGCATGCAGGAACCACAACCCCTTCGCCCATCACTGTGACAGGGAAGGACGGTGCAGTGGTGCACTTCCACTCGGACAACTATGTGACGGCGACCGGGTTCACTGTGTCGTGGACGTGCGGGGTGTCTGTGCCGTCGCCGTTCCCTGCGGCATGTGACGCAAGCCTGAGCCAGTCGCTGTCGGGTGCGTCGGGCCAGTTTGTGCACCCTGGAACAGGGCAGAACTACCCGGTGAAGCAGGACCCGTGCTGGTACGTTGCGTGCGCGGACGAGCTGACGCTGACATACCCGCAGTTTGACACGGAGGCAGACTACGACTACGTGACGACGTACGAGGTTGTGAACGGGGTGCCTGCGACGGAGAGGGGCCAGCACTCGGGGAACACAATCCCTTCGCCCATCACTGTGACTGGGAAGGACGGTGCGGTGGTGCACTTCCTCTCGGACGACCTGGAGACTGCAACTGGGTTCACTGTGTCGTGGACGTGTGGGGCTACCGGGCCGACGCCCCCAACACCCCCGCCTGCGGCCTTCACGTTCCCCACGGCGTGCGACGCTGCGCAGAAGATCGTGCTCACGGCAGACGACGCAGGGACGCTGGTGTACCCGGCCGACACCGAGGCGCAGTACGCAAACAACGAGGACGTGTGCTGGTACGCAGCATGCTCGAAGCAGTACCAGACCCTGGTGTGGTCTGAGTTCAAAACAGAGTCGAACTACGACTACGTGACGCTCTCGAGCACGACCGGAAACTTGCCGCCGACACAGGTCTTCAAGCAGTCGGGGTCGAAGTCAGAGTTCACGAGCACACTGACCTCGAAGGACGGGGCACTGATCCAATTCACCTCGGACACCTCGCAGACGCGCGACGGAATCACAGTGCGCATGGCGTGCTCAGACCTGAACGTGGACTACCTGACAACGCTGTCGACACGTGCGGACTTTGAGGGACTGGCGGCACGGAGCACGGTGCCTGGGGCACTCGGGGTGCTGGAGGTGAAGTTTGTGATCATGGACATCAACACAGCGAACCCGAGCCTGTACTTCATGAACACGGGGCTGCACCAGTACCACTACAACTTTGTGAGCGGGGCGCTGGGGCTGTACACCGGGAACTCCGGGCTTGGGCAGTTCAACACGGACTCGTACTTCTTCGACGAGCGGAAGAACATTGCGGGGACGATGATTGCGCACGACACGTACGAGTCGCCGACAGGGACCACGGGGCTGTACACGGTGGAGTTCTGGCCGACGGACCCGGTGGCGGCGGCACTGACGATCAAGGCGTACGGGGTGATTGCGGCGGCGTTCCCGGCGGCTGCGGGGAAGCTGTACCACTTCCCTGCGTCGGCGTCGCAGACGGCACTGTACGAGGCGGACAAGGCGGCGTTTGAGGCTGCGGGGGTGGCGGTGGTGCTGAGCGAGGCGCTGTACGCGGGAGTGACGTTCTCGCCGCTGAACCTGGGGGTTGGGTTCGGGACGCTGCGTGTGATTGAGACCGGGTCGGAGACGTTCTCGATCAAGGACGTGGTGGTGTTCAAGCACATCCCGAACGACCTGTCGCACGTTGGTGGGATCATCACGGACGAGCCGCAGACGCCGCTGTCGCACATCAACCTGAAGGCGAAGCAGAACAACATGCCGAACGCGTACGTGCGCGGTGCGTCGACTGCGCCGGACGTGGTTGCCCTTGTGGGGAAGATTGTGAAGTACACGGTGACTGTGGACGGGTACTCGCTTGAGGAGGCGACGGAGGCGGAGCGTCTGGCGTGGCTGGCGAGTGTGCAGCCGTCGGAGCCGCAGACGCCGGAAAGCGACATGACGGTGACGGAGGCTGCACGCCTGACGACGATTGGGATGGCGGACTGGGTGCGCTACGGGGCGAAGGCGTCGAACGTGGCGGAGCTGGCGAAGATTCTGCTGCCCGGGCAGGTGCCGGACGGGTATGCCATTCCGTTCACGGTGTACGACGAGTACATGAAGGCGAAGCGTTGCGAGGGGACGGACACGGACCCAGACACGATGCTCGAGGTGCCGAACGGCGAGTTCCGTCGTCTGTGTGTTGCGCCCGGAGACGACGTGGCGGCGGGGAAGACCTTCTACGAGCAGATTACGGCCATCATGCAGGACGCGACCTTCATTGACGACGCGGCCACGCGGGACGACAAGCTGAAGGACTTCCGTAAGGACATGAAGAAGGGTGAGGTGCCGGCAGACATTGTGGCGAAGCTGAACACCGTGCACACCTTCTGGGCGGAGACCGACGGGACGATGCTGCGCTCCGTGCGTCTGCGTTCGTCGACAAACAACGAGGACCTTGAGGGGTTCAACGGCGCCGGGCTGTACGAGTCGACGACACACGACCCGGATGAGGGAGTGCTTGCGGAGTCGGCGAAGAAGGTGTGGGCGGGGCTGTGGACGTTCCGTGCCTTTGAGGAGCGTGACTTCTACCGCATCGACCACTTCAAGACCTACATGGGTGTGCTGGCGCACGAGAGCTACGGGGACGAGCAGGTCAACGGTGTGGGTGTCACGAAGAACATCTTCCAGGCGGGCGACGGCCACTACGTCAACGCACAGTACGGGGAGATCTCTGTCACGAACCCGGAGCCCATTGTGGTGGGTGGGGAGACAGTGAACTCGGTCCCGGACGAGTTCCTTCTGGCCCGTGTACTTGGAAACGCACCGGACGGCTCCATCGAGTACCAGTGGATCAACCAGTACATCCGCCGGTCGAACGTCGAGACTGTGTACGGCCTGCCTGTGCCGACAACGAACGTGCTTGAGGACGACGAGATTGAGGAGCTGCGTGTTGCCATGGAGAAGATCCAGGCGCACTACAAGACCCAGCTGTCCGGTGGCAGCAGCTTTGCGATGGACATTGAGTTCAAGATCACACGCACCACTGACAACTCCCGTGGACACCTTGAGGTCAAGCAGGCCCGTCCCTGGATCGACTAAGCTCTGAGCCCTTGACCTTGACTGGTGTTGGTCCTTTTGTTTTTGATCCACGCCGTCATGGTCGTTACTGATTTTTATAATTTCTTTATTGCAAAGATGTGTCGTGCCTCTTGAGGTCTTCATCTTTCAAGCTTTCTTTTTTGTTTTTCGTTTCTTCGTAAGGTGACTAAGCACGACAGGCTTAGAATCATCTTATACACTTTTATTTTTTGCTCTAGTGTTATGTGCGTGGGTGTAATTTAAGACTTTGACGTGAAGCCATGACGTAAAAGCAGTTGTGGTGTTTGTTTGTTTGTCTCGTGTGTGCACGGAAGAAAAAAAATCAAGTGTATGCATGAGGGTTGCCAGCACCCCTCTTCGTCAAGTTTTTCCCACAATTTTTTTTCACCTGGTTTTATTTTCATTTCTTCATTTTTTTTTCCCCCCTCTTTTCCACTCCGGAGGCCTTTTTTGTTTTGTGCCTCATATTCTCCATCTGAATTCCCTCCTGCCATGGATGTGCCGCTGCATGCTTTCCCCAAAGGTGTGTACAAGCGTCCGTGTGCATTACTAGGAGAGAGACACCATTAGGAAAACGTTCCACAGGGCGGAACCCCATTTTTTTATAAAAAAATGTGACACACATCTGCACCCCCAACGTTTGTCTGGCGTTCTTGCGGGGGAGGGGTACAGGCTGAAAAGACACGAGATTTTTCTGCATGTCTATCAGCTGTGCCCGCACTCCCTCGTGGCCCATCCGCCGGATCACATATGGGCTGTGATGTATGAAACCACACCTTGAAGTATGCAACCAAAAGCTGTTCCTTGGCTTTTAGCTGAGAAACGTTTTTTTTATATATCAGAAACAAACAATCCACATAAAAGAAAAAAAAATAGTTTGGGTGCATTTATTGTATCCTATCATATTATTTTACCTTCTATTCAGTAGAATAGGAAGTATGAAATATTTTTTTTTTTTTTGTTTTTTTTGTTTTTTGTTTTTTGTTTGCAGGTTCAAGGCGTCTTTTGCGTTTGATGCACCTTTGCTTCCCCTTCCCCATTTATCATTCGTGTTGCCCTCTTTTTGGATCAGAAGAGAAGGCAGTCGTGTACGGTCGGCCTGAGCCTCAAGTGTACAGACACCACCACCATGGCATTTTTTTTATTTTATTTTTATTTTATTTTTTGATTATTTGAGCTTTTGCATGCCGCCCTCACCGGCACTGCAGCCCTAATGGTGGCAGGATTGTGATGGGAGCCCATTGGAATACGCAAAATACATCAAAATACATCACAGTACATGGTGATGTATTTTGCTGTATTTTGCGTATTCCAATGGGCTCCCATCACAATCCTGCCACCATTATGCATTCCCCCCCCGCATTCTGCGCCCCATTATTGTAAGAGTTTTCGCTTCGTTTGCATACACCTTGTCTCCTCATTTTTTTTTTTTTGTGTCGAGGGCTTTGGCATTTTCTTAGAGGAAATGCTCCCTGGACCCAGGAGGGGGGGGGGGGAGACACATGGTAAGCAGACGTAAAGACAGAAACAGATACATACCTACCTAAAGCATAAAAAAATGCAGCAATGCTTTTTTCTGTGTGCAATACCCTGCACACGGATCTCTCCCCTATTCTTCTATTCACTCTCCCCTCCCCCTCGTCCCCCGAAAATGGAAAAAAAAAAGCTGCCGAATTGGTTTTTTTTTTTTGCTATGTTCTGCGGTGTACCACGCACAGCATACTCAACAGACTCAACACCTCCGCCGTCTGCGTTCCATGCAGAGCGGATACAGGGCGTCCTGGTTGACGGCAATGACCTCTGAGTTCAGAAGCATTTCGCGGTGCGTTTCGGGGGACAGTTCTGAGGTCAATCCCCATGATGAGGGGATCACCCTCTGTGGCACCTTCCATGCGGAGATGAGAACACAGATGCAAGGAGGGGTAAGGGGGTCACTGAGGGTGGGATGAGGGTTACGGTATAGGAAGCATGTGGCCACATACCTTCTGCTGCACTGCCAGAGCAGAGAGGTGCCTGGTCTGGGGGGTGGGGTGGAGGGATAAGGACGATATGCACTGTAGGATAGCTTGGCCAGATGCTCCCTAACATTGATGGCAGGCGAAAAAGGGGGTGGTAGTGAGAGGATGGGGGTGGGGGTTGCCTTTGTCCTGAAGGAGGGGGGTGGTGGAAGGGGTGGGGTGGATGTTCGTTGCTTCAGTACCGTTTAATCCCCTACTACATCACTCGCTGTATTGTATGATATAATATTTTGTATTTTTTGTTGGGTGATTTGGACCCCCGATCACACCCCCTCGTGAGAGCCATGACATTCCCCACTATTATATCCGATTACAGCATACACGGGACTGACATAATGTCCAAGCCAAGACAGTTTGCTGTTGCCGGGAAGGTGTGTGTGGTGACCGGCGGCGGGTCCGGGATTGGTGCAGCGCTGTGCGAGGAGATGTGCGCGCGTGGAGCGCGGGTTGTGATTGTTGCGGACATCAACTTCAAGAATGCGTCTCTCGTTGCAGAGCGTCTTGCCAAGACAGGCACGGTGGTGCAGGCTGTGAAGTGCGATGTCTCTAAAGAAGGTGAGATTCGCAAAATGATCAGTTTCGTCAAAATCAACCACGGACCCATCCAGATCTTTGCCGCCAACGCAGGCATCACCGGCGGCTTCGGCGGCCCCGAAGTAAGCAACGACGAATGGGAGCTTGCAGTGCAGGTCAACACGATGCACATCATCTGGGCAGCACGCCACTGCCTCCCGGACATGCTTGCTGCGAAGGAGGGTGGGTTCATCATCACTGCCTCCGCAGCAGGGCTGCTGACGCAGGTTGGGGGACTGCCTTACGCTGTGACAAAGGCTGCTGCAGTGTCTGTTGCTGAGTGGCTTGCATTTACCCATTACGACGACAACATTGGTGTCACCTGTCTGTGCCCACAAGCAGTCGACACAGACATGATTGCCGCCTCCAAGGGAGGAGGTGTGGCAGGTGTGGACGGCATCCTCAAGCCCGACCACGTGGCACGTTTCACCCTTGACGCCTATCAGCAAGGCAAGCTCCTTGCTCTCCCGCATGCCTCTGTCGAAGGCTACATGAAGGCAAAGGCCACAATGCCGGACAAATGGATCAGAGGAATGTCCCGTCTCCACAAGGCAACGGACGGAGGCCTCGTGGCACCCCACCTCAAGAAGCAGGGCAAGGCAAAGCTGTAAACTAGTTTTTTTGTCTTGTCGGAGGGTTTTTTTTTTTTTTTTTTGAGATAAGGTTGAGAACAGAACCTCTTAACAAAACAAAACAAAAATAGCCTTCGAGCACTGAGTACAGAGTCATGCACTAGCAGGGTGATTGTGGACGCAACAACAAAAAAAAAGTTGTTCATTAGGGTTGGCGAATTGCGCCTATTCCTCACAAAAAAAAAGGGCTTTGGCCAAGATTGAGTGCAGATCTTAGTGGTCTACCAAGGTGGGGGGTTTTTTTTGTGTTTTTTTTTTTTTGGTCCCTTGCATTTAGCGGGATTCACGTTATTATTTTTTTATTGATGAGTAGGGAATATGGGAGGAAATCTTGTTGGGCACTTTTTTTCTGTTCAGTTTTCGAGGGTCTATGTTGCCATTTTTTTTTCGGTACACTGTCACGAGAGGGCTTTTTATTTCAAGTCAACTTTTTTTTTTCCCCACTTCATTTCCCCCCCGAATTTCTTATAGAAGGGGTGGATGAACGGAAAACAAAATCATGATTTTGAAGTTGTCGGTTTTTGATTCATTTTGATTCACACACAACAATACTAAATGCAGATTCACACCTTTTCCACTTTTTTGTTTCGCCCGACTTTGAGCGCACAAAAAAACTCAATCTTTTTTCAAGGTGAGTAAACACTGTGAAGCTCAGGTTCATCTTTATATAATCCTTTTTCCTTTGAAATTTTGCGAAAAGCGAAAAAAAAAAAATATGGACCCAAAATGGAAGCAAACAGTTCCCAAATAAGAAGCAACTCCTGTGTGTTTGTTTTTTCCCTCCCCCTCATCAACCCTACCCACAAACCCTCTTCCCAAAATCGCTCTTACAAACGTGATAGACACTATCTCCGTTCAACGTCTATAGCAATAAACCAAGCCACCTCACCCCCATTATGTTTTGTTTGTCAAAAAGAAATTTTTTGTGTCCTGCATTGGAGCCGGAAACTCAGAACATCGTCGTCATCATCGTCAAAGGTTTCCAGACCCGCTGTTGTGTATGTCCTTTCAGTACATTGTTCGTTTCGTTCTCGAATGGCTGTTTTGTTAGGGCGTCGAACGCCTTCAGCATATGCAGAAGGGGGGCTGTCAGCGATTGGAAGTTGACTAGCTTCCGGAGACGTGCTTGAAATTTTCACGAATTTCGCCCTGGTTTGATTTTTTTTTCCCAAAGCTTTTCCTTGGTCCGTTGTCGTAGTAGGAGCGGCAGAAGCCCTCGGGATCTTCCACATCTTCGCCCTCCTTTTCTTAGCCCCCATCTTCACGGTGGGGGTGGCATCCCTCGCTCATTCATTCCATGAAGTGTACTCAGCCGGTTTTGAGGTCTTCCCTCCTCCCCTTTTTTTCTGCATGTTTCCTTTTCCTTCTATTTGCTCTCTCTTTTAAGGATCTTGTGAAGAAAAAACCGTGGCTGCTATCTTGTGATAGTGGTCTATAATTAAAACTTTTCCTTCGGCGTTTTGGTCTATTGAGTTGTGCTGGCCTTCTGTATGATTATTTCACCAAAAAAAACAAAACAAAAAAAAACAGAACCACACTACACAACGTGGCATATTATCTGTTTTTCCAAGAAGATCTCGTTCGGGCATTGAAACAGAGTGGGGTGTTTTACCTTCGGAGCCATGGGGTTTCTGAGGTGGTGGTTGCTGATATGTTCTCTGCAAGCGGACGCTTCTTTAGACTTTCAGAGGATACAAAACGGTCGGTTCTGGGCACGCCAGAGACCGCGGGGAAAGGGTATACTCCAGTTGGGGAGGAGCGGCTGGATGCTTCAGCGCAGCCTGATGCAAAGGAGGGCTACTATCTTGCAAGGGAACCCGAGGGGTTTGAGGAGGGAAGGCGGTTTATGTCGCAAAATGTGTGGCCCAGTGAGGGGGTGGTGCCAGGGTTCCGTTGTGCGATGGAGACCTATTTGAAGGAAATGACTGCAGCAGGACGGCGGGTGGTGCGGGCGATTGCCGAAGCAATGGGGGTGTCAGACCTATCAGGGTTTCTCCGTAGTTTTGCACACCCCGTTGCGACGGTGCGGCCTCTGTACTACCCTCCGGTGGTGTCAGTACCAGGGGAAGGGCGTTACGGTGCTGGTGCGCATACCGATTATGGGATGATCACATTGTTGGCAGTGTTCGGTGGTGCTGCAGGGCTGGAGGTGTTTTGTGATGGCGTCTGGTGTGCGGTTCCTCCGGCGCCGAAGGGGTGCTTTATTGTGAATGCTGGGGACGTCTTGGCGCGGATGTCGAATGATGTGTTTGTGTCCCCAAGACATCGTGTGGTGAACCACAGAGGATTAGAGAGGTTTTCGACTGCGTTCTTCTTCGATCCGAATGTAGCGGCCACGGTCGAATGTTTGCCACAGTTCTGCCAGGACCGGGCACCAAGGTACCCCCCTGTTCTGTATGGGGATCACCTGTTGGAGAGGTTCAATGAGGCGCATGGGCATCAAGAGGGGGGTGCAAAGCTGTAGTGGGGTGGGTGGGTGGGTGGGTGGGGTTGTCTGTGGTGTGGTAGGGTGGGTGTATAAAGGATGGGGGTGATTTTGTTTTTTGCAGTTGTGGTTTTATTGATTGTCACAACGCCCACACACAGTTACACATTTTTTGTATAAAGCACAACCCCCATACACCAAACCATGCACGCGATGGCCGTTGCCGTTGCGGCGTTGCTGTGTGTGCAGTGCAATGCAGGCAAGCCGCCGACACCTGCCTTCACCTTCAGCAGTGGGTTCTCAAGCGACATGGTGCTGCAGCGCAAACCTGCGAAGGCTGCTGTGTACGGGACAGTCCCCGAGGGGAACGTGTCGGTGTCCGTGGCAGTGTCTGGGACGGACAGCTACACAGTGGAGGCGGCGGTGTTTGACGGTGCGTTCAAGGCGTTCCTGCAGCCCGCGGCAGCAGGGGGCGACTACACAATCACGGCCACGTGCACGGCTGGGTGCAACTCGTCGGACGTGCCTCTCGTGCTGTCGCGTGTGACCTTTGGAGACGTCTTCTTCTGCAGTGGGCAGAGCAACATGCAGGTCCCCGTGGCCAAGTCCTTCTCGCACAACTCGACTGCGGAAGCCATTGCGGGTGGGCGCTACGGGAACATCCGCTTCTTCGAGTTTAACGGCGCGTCTTCGTACACCCCGGAGTACACAAACCGTGGCGGGGGGTCGTGGTACAACGTGACGTACGCGTCGGCACAGCCGGACGAGGAGAACAAAAAGTTTGGGAACCCGTACCAGTCCTTCTCGGCAGCGTGCATGTACTTCGCGATGAACCTGGTGGACATGACGGACGAGAGCGTGCCTTTTGGTGTGATCGAGTCAGCTGTTGGCGGGACGCAGATTGAGGCGTGGGTGGACAACTCTACCTATGCGTCGTGCACAGACCCGGACTCACCAAACCACTCTGGGCTGTACTACGGCATGGTGGCACCCTTCGTGAACATGTCGGTGAACGGGTTTGTGTGGTACCAGGGTGAGAACAACGTGGGCGGGAACCCGGGAAGCTCTGCAACAGGAGCGGGCTACGGATGCTTCCAGGTGGCGATTGTGGAGCTGTGGCGCCAGGTGTGGTCGGCGGTGCCCGGGACAACAGACCCGCTTGCCTCGTTTGGGATTGTGTCGCTTGCTGCAGGGGGTGCAGAGGGACACCAGCCCCACATGTCGCACTTCCGCTGGGCACAGACCGGGAACTACGGGGTGCTCCCGAACGAGAAGATGCCGAACACATACCTTGCACACGCCTACGACATCGGTGACCCGTGGGCGATGAAGGGGCTTGGCACGCACAACTGCTCCAACCCTGACCCGACCCTGTGGGGGCCTGACTGCATCCAGTGGAACGTGTCGACGTGGGCACCTGCACTCCGCCCGATGTACCCCTTGGCGCTGCTGCACGACGTGGGGTTCATGCTGAACGCACCGATCCACCCGCGTCTGAAGTGGCCTGTGGGCCGCCGTCTTGCGACTGCCTACAAGAACCTGATGCTCGGGGGCACGGACACGTTCACAGGCCCGACCCTGGCGGGATGCACGCTGGACGCAGCTGCACAGACGGTTGCCATCCGCTACAACACTACACTGCTGCGCAACGACAAGGTGATGCTGCAGGCTTTCAACGGGACCGGTGTGACAGACTCGCAGTCGATGATGGTGTGCACGGGTGCGTACGTCGGTGCCAACGCGTCCTCGTGTGGGTGCTCGCAGTGGGGCAACCTGAACGGTGTGCCGCACTGCGACGTCGGGCCGGAAGACCTGTACAGGCCTTCTGCAGAGGAGCTGGCCAAGGGTGACACGACGGGGCCAGTGACCGGGTCGTTCAAGCCTAACGAGATGTGGCAGTCTGCCCCCCTCCGTCTGACGGGCACCAACACGGTTGAGATTGACCTGAGTGCAGTGAACACCACTGGCGGTGTCTTCGCTGTGAAGTACGCGTGGATGGACACACTCGACTTCTGCTGTGCAGACGCACGCTTCCAAGACGGCTACCTTGCGTGCACACCTGGTGCGTGCCCGATCATGACAGACTCGACCAACCTTCCTGGGAACCAGTTCTTTGCCACATTCGAGAACAACAAATGCAAGTGTCTTGCACCTGCTACATGTGATGCATGATAGTACAACTGTCTGTGGGAGACATGTCCCTTCTTCTTAGTTTTCGTTGTTTCTTTGCGATCCTCCCCAACATTTCAAAATAAAATGGTGCCTGTTTTTGCACCTTTTCCCTTCCTCCACCGTTTTGTTCCGTACCCAGTCTGCACGTGCCACTGTTCTTTCAGCAGTGTTTCGTCTTCTCGTTTTGTGTATTTTGTGCATGAAAGCGCCATGTGGTTTCTCGTCTAGTGTTCATATGTTTCAGAGGTGTCTTTGCCAACTGTAAGGCAGAGGGCACTGCCGGAATGTGTGCTTCACAGGCAGAAGTGCAGACTCACCCCTCTCCCCTCTCATAGCGCCTCTCTGCATCTGCGGGTCATTGATGCATTCGTTCACATAACGAAGCACAAATCTACGTGTTGCCGTTTGTTGTCTTTTGCGACAATGGTTTGCGTATGTTGTGTTCTGATGTTTTTTGTGTCCGTCCCTCCGATGCAGAGAGGTGTTAGCGCTCTCAGCGTACTGTGTTGACATCCGCAAAATTTGCGTTATGTGACATTGCATCTTTGTTCACCTCCCTTTTTCACTGTTTGCGTTCTGTTCCTGACAGACTGCAAACAAGCGGAAGGTGCGTGTCAAATAAGATGTCCTTTCATCCCCAACCGTGTGACTGTTCTCGTGTTGTGCGGCGTGGTTTGGCCTGCTGAGGTGCATGCTTTATCATTTTTCTTTTGTTTCAGTTTATTTCGGCTGAGAGAGGCTGTACCAGGTGCGTGCAGCTGAGTGCAAGCCTACCTATCTCCAAGGCGTTCCTCCTATATGACTTCCCAAATTAGTACATTTTCCCTCCCCTTTCCTCTTTTAGACTCATCATAGTTGGTCCCAAGTATACTTCCCTATATCACCCACCAGAATAAGAGCAGCTGCTTGTTTCTAACACAATGAGCGTTCCTAGAGGTCAGAAGGTTGCCGGGAAGGTGTGTGTGGTGACCGGCGGCGGGTCCGGGATTGGTGCAGCGCTGTGCGAGGAGATGTGCGCGCGTGGTGCACGGGTTGTGATTGTTGCGGACATCAACTTCAAGAATGCGTCTCTCGTTGCACAGCGTCTTGCCAAGACAGGCACGGTGGTGCAGGCTGTGAAGTGCAATGTGGCGAAGGAAGCTGATATTCGTCAGATGTGCAAATACGTCAAAATCAACCACGGACCCATCCAAGTCTTTGCCGCCAACGCAGGCATCGGTGGTGGCATCGGCGGCCCCGAAGTAAGCAACGACGAATGGGACCTTGCAGTGCAGGTCAACACGATGCACATCATCTGGGCAGCACGCCACTGCCTCCCGGACATGCTTGCTGCGAAGGAGGGTGGGTTCATCATCACTGCCTCCGCTGCAGGTCTTATGTCCCTCCCAGGCATCATGCCTTACGCTGTGACAAAGGCTGCTGCAGTGTCTGTTGCTGAGTGGCTTGCATTTACCCATTACGACGACAACATCAGTGTCACCTGTCTGTGCCCACAGGCAGTCGACACAAACATGATCATGAAAAAAGATGGTGGTGTGGTGGGCATCGCTGGTGAAATCATGACCCCCCAATTTACCGCGTCCACAGCACTGGATGCACTTCAAAATGGAAACATGTTTGCGTTAACACACAAAGAGACTGCAATGATGTACAAGGACAAGGCAGCACACCCGGACAAATGGATCCGTGCCATGGCGGGGTTCCATAGAGCAACCGGTGGAGGCCTTCGTGTACCCCCCAGCAAGCTGTGAGCACCTCTCTGTTCCTTCACGGGTGTACACCGTATACCTGCACAATTTTTCAACCCTCAAGTTCTCTCTCTCTCTCTCTCTCTGCTTCTTCCAGAAGGTGCACAGCCGCCTTCTGGGGAGATAAGCATTTTAAAAGAGGGGCTGCGTGTTCAACTTTTCTTTTCTTTTTCGGCGACCGTGGCTGCTATCTAGTGATAGTAGTCTATAATTAAACAAAAAAATTCGGCGACTTTATTTTCTGGCGGCGTTACGTTGCCTACAACCAAACATTTTTTTTTCTTTTCTGTCATTGTGCTGTCTCATTAAAGATGGGGTAACGAAGCTGCACAAAGGAGGGCTCTGTTGTCATTCACCATAGAGGGGGGAGGGCTGCAATATGTGAAAAGGAATGCACAGTGGTGAGGTATTTACCGCTTTGCAATGGGGAGGAGTTCTCCGGTTGGTGTGATCACCAAACCGATTCTCCGTGGTTCTCCCGCGGGTTGTCCGTACCCCCTGAATCACACCACGGTGTTTTTATGTGGCTAAATCAGCATCCTACTCAACTTTGTTTAAGGTGACTAAACACGAGAGGCTTAGGGTCATCTTATAAAACTTTTCTTTGTTTTCCATGTACCACGTGTACACGTTAACATTCCATTTTCATCAGAGCCGTGTGATATATGCACCCTTTTCATGATAACCCGCTCATTCCTTTTCAAATGTTTGACCCGACTGTGTGACCAATTCCGTCTTGTATAATAGTGTGAGATATCTCGCATGTTGCGTGTTGTGAAGGTGCAAAATATAGGGTAACCATTTCAGTGGTTAGTGTGTGTGTGTGTTTTTGCACGATGTCCCTGTTTTCCCCTCTTCTTTTTCCTCTTCTTTTTTTGCTAAGGACAGTGCAACTCTGGTTTTCCATATGAGTTATTGTGCCCTAAACGGTGATTTTGTCGCTGTCAGAGGGGAAAAAAAGCATTTTGTTTCTTCTGAGAGAAAGGGGGCAGCTTCTTTCTCCGTCGCCCCACTATAGTATGTCTCCCACTTTTCTTCCCGTTCATTTTCGAAGATTTTTTTTCTCCAAATAACCCACCTGATTTTTACCCCGTATCGGCGCGTATACGGCCCTATACGGCCCTATGCGCGTCTATAGGGTAAAACTCAGGTGGGTAACACCCTCAAAAAAAAATATAGTGGAGCACACTCTAGCCTAGACTCTAGCCTAGGGTGGCTACACTAATACAACCAAGTTTTCAAAAAAAGAACAAAAAAAGGCGCAACATTTTCCCTGATTTGTCTCATCTCTGTTACACTCTTTTAGAAAGGGGGGGTATTTTGTTGTTGCGCTTCAGCACAGCGTAGTCACCCCTTCGAAAAAAGGTAGCCTTGTGTGTACAAAGCGATCTTGTCGCATTTTTTTTTTTTGACAAAAAAGGGGGGGCATTTTTCTCTTTGCCAATTCCTGATTGAAATTCAGTTTTTTTTTTAAAATCCTTTTGCAATTATACGAAAGTCTTTCCTCACCGTTCTTCAGCCCTTTTTTAAGGGCACAGAGAGGCTTAGGTTCATCTCATAAACTTTGCTCTTTTTTCTCTCTCCATGATACACTTCTGTTTTTCCCGTACCGTAATTCCAAAGAGGGCAACAATGAACTACGATCCCCCCTCCCCCTCCCCCTCTCCTATTTTTTAAAACCTCTTCCCTTTGACGCTTTATTATATCTTTTCTTCGGTGTGTCTACATCTTTTGTTGCTTAAAATGAGGGTCTCTAAGCTCAGGGTGAAGGATTCCCCTTCTGCGAGCGCAAAGCTATCACCGAATTGCGGGAATATACGCAGGATCTGGTGTCGTCCAGTCAATCTCTGCTGTTTTCCGTTCAGCGAGAAGTTTGCGTCAATTGTAAAATCTACGCCAACTTCTTCACCACGCCTTCAGAGCAACTCCAAAAGCCGCATGAATGATTTCTTGCACATGCTTGAACACGTCATCGTACGTGCCAAAATTACGAACTCCGGCTGGGGAAATGACATCATCCCTGACAACAAACTTGTAGAAGCCAGCGCAGCTGATGCTGTGCGATAACGAATATGAAAAGGTGACTAAGCACGAGAGGCTTAGGTTCATCTTTTTAAACTTTTCTTTCTTTTTCTTTTTTGTTGCCGATTTTTTTTAAAATACACCCTGCCTCCTCCTCCTCCTCCTCCTCTCCCCCCTTCATCCACCGCCTCTCCATTCAGATTCCCACCGTTAACACCATTAACAATGCCTCTCGCAAGCACCCAAAACCAACCCCATTTACAGTCATTGTATGTATCGGGCTTTAAATCTATTTCCGCAGAGGCGCCACAGACGTTCAGCTTCGCGTTAGGGATGAACGTTGTGAGTGGCGCAAATGGCGCAGGGAAGTCGAATGTCCTGGACGCAATTTTATTTGGTTTAACTGCGGGGGAAGGAGCCTTACGCGTGGCCAAGATGCGGCAACTGCTACACAGCAATGGCGCTGTGCGGGCGAAGTGCGCTACGGTCGAGCTAACCTTTGCTACACACCGGGGGCCTGAAGTGCTTACAACCCGCCTCCATAGGGATTCAGACGAACGCCGCTTCAAAATCCAAGGCAAACAACACAGCCTCTCTGAGGTGCGGCACTACGCAGAAACTACCCTGCAGATCAACACCACGTCTCTTTCCTTTGCGGTTATGCAGAACAAAGTTGTCAGCTTTATTGGCAAACCCCCGACCCATCTTGCGTCCATCATTACTCAAGCCACCGGAACCGAAGCATTCCGCAGACAGCTTGACTCAGTCAAAACCTCTGACATCATGCAAGCCACCGCAGATCTCTCTCATCTCAAACAGCTTTTATCGACAACCAGAGACGCTCTAAGCGATGCTGCCACAACGCTTCGTGTTGGACGTCAATTGGAAGAAGTGCAGGCAGAGGTACATCAAACCACCTCCAACCTCCTCACGACCCGTCTCCGGCGTGTTGTCGAGGCCACCCAGGAGAGTTATGCTGCAGAGACAGAGGCAGCTGTGGGTGTGTCAGAGGTGGAAGCGAGGGTGGAGGTGCTGAAGGAATCGCTTGCGAGCAGTGTGGAGGAGCAGAGGAAGCATCGAGAGGGCTGTGTAGCTCCGTTGTGTGCAGAAGGGGAGCAGTTGAGGGATGACCTCGAGTGTGCGGGGTTGGATGTACGTCACGCAGAAAATGCGATAAAAAATGCGGAAGCTGAAGTCTCAAACCAGCGCGAAGAGTTGGCAACGCAAACCAAGCGTTTGGCACGCATCCGGTCAGACCTCGCTATTGCGCAGGACATTGCATCGACTCTCCGCTCTGCTTTGCACAATGCAGGGCAAAATGCTGCCACCAAAGACTCCATCAAAACAATGCAGGTCTCACTAAAACGCCTCAAAAAGGACTTAAAAGACGCAGAAATTAGTGCACTAAACGTGGATCGAGAGGTCCAAACCAAAAGGGCAAGGCTTCCAGAGGTATCCATCGGGCGGGCAGGGGTTGACACCCAGCTGCAGTCTGCACAACGAAGGGTCGCCCAATGTGAAGATTCCCTCAGCACCGCGCAGCACCAGGTTGCGAAATGCCGGAACCAGCTGGCGAGGTTTTCTCGGTTGAGTGAACAGGGAGAAGGTGTGGTGCTGGATCTGTTAACACTGAGTCCACAAGGGCAGGTCTGGGCCGACGCCATCAACGCGGTAGTTGGGGCGAAGTGGGGGGTGGAGGTATGTGGGTCGGTACAGACGGTGCATTCCTTGCTTCGTGTGGCCAAGGAGAGGAAGCGTACTGTGACGGTGTGGTGTCTGGCGCAGCTAGCGGAGGCTGTTCCGCATCCACAGATGGCAGCGGCAGTCGCAGCGGGGGGGGTCCCACCGCACACCCTCTTCACATATGCTGGACACCATAAAAAGGTGGTATCCCGCCTCTTTAGGGGTACAATGCTTGCGTCTTCTGGCAGTGTAAAGGCGATTTTGGACCTAGGGTTTTCGGTTGCAACGCAGGATGGAACCTTACACAATGCGTCCTCTCTCTCCGGTGGGTTTTTGGACTCCCAAAGCAACCCTTTGGCGATGAAGGTACAGCTTTGTTCTGCTCTTCAGGAGGTCTCCCGATGTGATTCGATGTTGCCAGAACTATGCGCCGAGCGTGACCAATTGAAGGGGGAAGTATTGAGGATGAAGGCAGCGACGGTGGAAGGGGATGCGTTGCGAACGGAGCTGAGCTCTTTGGAAACGAAGGCAAGGGATGCTCAGTGTAGTGTCGAAACCCTGCGGCGTGAGATCGCAATATGCGAAACAAAGCTAACTACCTCTGAGGTGGCCCCTTCTTCAGAGGATGTGACGAAAGCTGTGCAAAAGGTAGAATCTCTGCAAACCGACGCAGCAGAAGCCGAAGCACAACGCCAAGCACTACAAGACTTTGCAGGATTAATGCCAGATCCTCGCACCTCTCACGCCACCCTCGCGCAAAGCCTTGCAACAAAACAATCCCTTCACGACAAACACACCGCCCTCACCCAACGCATCGCCGATTCCGAACGCACCTCAATACACCTTGCCTCCACTGTCTCCTCCACCACGCAATCTCTTGCAGAAGCGAACAACACCATAAAAAATTTAACCACAGAACGCAACGCATGCAAAGTACGTTCTGTCGTTCTATCTCGCGAAGCAGCTGCAATAAGAAAGGAGATGGAAGGGCTTCCGGAGGCCAAAGAGGACAAAAATGAGGCCTTTCTTACTGAACGTCTCTCGTCTCTCCGCAAAACGCAGGCAGGGTTGGAGGCGGAGTTTGAAGCGCGGGGGGGTAAGGGTGGGGGTGGTGGTGATACAACAGACGACACTGCCGCGGTCGCTTGGATGGAAACCTTAGCTTCGCTTGTAGAATCGCGTGGAGGAGCATTCGAAACATTTGCGCAACGTGAAGCCCTTCTCCAATCGATAGACAGCCCCGCTCTGAGAGAGGCAGCGGATAGCTGCGATGCGACTGCGTTGGCGCACTGCAATGAAAGGTTCGCGCAATACGTAAAGGTATTGGTACCGCGGTTTGAAAAATGCCGGTTGAAGCTGGTGGGGGAGAAGGTGGCTGAAGGGGTCGAAGTGGAGATTGACGACTCAAGCCTGGATTTGTTCAGCGGAGGGCAAAAGACGATGGTAGCGTTGGCGTTTCTTCTTGCAGTGGCGTCATACAATGCGGCGCCGTTCTATTTACTTGACGAAGTGGATGCAGCGCTGGACGAAACAAACCAGGCCCTCATCGCCACGCTCGTCGCGTCGTCACTCTCCCAGCGGCAGGTGCTCTGCGTGACGCACCACCCTTCCTTCCGTCAGCATGCCGACAAAGTTCTGCATCTTCAGAATATAAATGGATCTTCCGTTCTTTCGCATGTCTCATGTGCACCAGGGGCGCAGCAGACAATGAAAAGGGTGAAGGTGGAGTAGAGAGTGAAGGGGGAGGTGGAGGAGGAGGAGGAGGGGAGGTGGTTGAAAAATGGAAGAAGAAGTAAAATGGTGGATTTTATTGTGAGGCGGGGGTCATGTCCCCCACCATTTGCATGAGCTCGATTGAGGTGCGTTTTTGTTTCAGCATTTTTTTTTTTTTGTCCAAAAAGACGTAGCTCATCTTTTTTTGGTGAGTTAAAAGGCTTGGGATCTTACCCAGCCTTGTCTGTTGTGTTTTAAATGTCTCTTTTATTCACATCAGCTGTAGGCCACGAAATGTATTGTAGGGAAATCATGGTCGCGGCGTCTATCCTGGTGTTCTGGACACCAAAGGTGCACTGTAATGTCTCGTTGCATTGCAAGGTGAGCGGGAAGATCTTAGGACCATCTTTGTCGCCTTGTTATGTTATTTTTTTTTTTTTTTTGTTTTTTTTTTTTTTTTGTGGTGCGGGTTCTGTTATTGCATGTCTCTCGTTTTGTTGATGTTCGTAGAAATATCACAAATTCATCTTTTTTTAAGCGTCATTTTCTTGGGTGACTTCTCAAAGGTGACTAAGCAGAGAAGCTTAGGTTCATCTTATAAACGTTTTCTTTCCCTTTCTCCAGAGGTGAACTTTGATTCATTCTTACAAGCCTTAAAAAATGATGCAGAACATGGTGTGGATGCTATTTTTGTGCTACTTTCTGCTATTTTCTGCTATTCTGGGCATCTAGATTTTTTGGTGCGGCTGAGCGAGGTGCTATTTTCTGCTATTTTGGGGTCGTCGGCCACACCAGAACACATTTCATCTTTTGAAGCTTTTCTCTTGACCTTCTAATTTCTCCCGAGACGTCGACCCTCGTACGATGTGTGCACATTCATCTTACTAGTGTTCTTTTCCTTGCGTCTCTCTCTAAGTCTCGGCTCGAAGTTGTGTTATCCCGACTACTTCTTTAAACCAATACAATTTTTTCGGTACACTGTCACGAGAGGGCTTTGTATTTCAAGTCAACCTTTTTTCTTTGGCCTCAAAGAGGTTTTCCCGCCGTAGTCAGTAGGAGCGTATTGCAGTAATAAAAATCAACACAGCATTTTTATTACACACTTTACGCAACAAACAAAACTTTGCGTCTCTCTTACAACTACAAATACAAGCAAAACCTCCCCTTTTTTCTATCCACCCCACCAACACCCCCCCTTTTTCTCATACATTCCTGTGAAGAAAAGTATCGTGGCTATCTATGTCGTTTCTAATCAAACAAAATATTCTCAGACCAACATTTTCCGGTGTACAATTGGGGTACATTATGGACATGCATATGACCTGATCTGTATATATCCCACATTGCGTCTTATGTCACACCCAAAACGGAGACGCCTCAATTTGTACGAGCAATGCGCTCTGGAAGAGGTGTTGACGGTGTCGGGTGAGGTTGAAGCATTGCGTGTCGCGAATGCGCATTTGGCAAGCAGTTGGGTTGCTGGGGTGTCTGGGCAGGTCTGTGCCAAGGACGACCCGCGTATGGTAGAGAAGATCATCAAGCAGACGGGGTTTGCCGCCTTAGCGGGTGTGGTGCTGCTGGTGGCGGAGGTGGTGATTCACCAGCAGGGTGTTGGTGTGTTGGTACGGTTTCGGCATGTTCATACCTTGGTTGGGTTTGTTCGTACGCAAGAAGGGCTGTGTGTGTCCAGTTGTTGCATCTGTCTGCACGCTACAGAGCTTGCTGCGTCTGCTTTGTTGTCACCATGTGGCCATAGATTTTGCGCACGATGCATCTTCAAATGGCTTGCCCGCGAGAAGATATTAGGTGCACCAGGGAGTTGCCCGATCTGCAGAGGGTCTCCTGCGTTCGTTCTGTTCTGTCTCCGAGAAACTGGACGGTTCCGTGCGCTGGACGTTGTACGGTGGGTTGGAGACAAACATGCAGAACGCAGTGCCTACACACTGTACGGTTCGGACCTTCCCTTACGGATAGGCGTACGTATAGAAGCATTGTGAAGGGGGGGGAGGAGGGGGCCTTCAAGGGGTGGTTGGGTGGGTGGCAACAGTATTAGCCTTCTGTGTAGGTTGGTATTGAATGTTTTGGAAATGCGATCATTTTGCCCCTCAAAGATGAAGTATACGGGGTTGAGGCCCTTCCCTAGACCCTTCTTTTCTCACTCTCTCATCAATTCATTAAACCCCTACAGAGAATAAGGGGTGGTTGCCTGACACTAAAGGGGGGGGTAATGGAGGTGCAGGCGAGCGCGGGGATGCCGGTTGTGTTCAGAATGGAGGTGCCGTGCCCGTCTGCGCACGCAGCCGTGGTGCGCAACTCGGTGATGGTGGACCAGGAGCTCTCGCCTGACAAGGTGTCCCGCGAGATCACTGTGGGCGACAACGTGCTGCACGTGGTGTACAGAGGGGCCACCCTGCGCAACACACGGGTCGCTGTGCATTCGTGTCTGCAGCTCATGGCGCTCGCGCTGTCGGCGGTATGTGTGTGGTGTTTGTATCCTCTAGTTTTCCATTCAATGCGAGAAAAAAGATCCTGACACCTACTGCAAAGCGTACTCCTTCTATTTGCTCTCTTTTAAGGATCCTGTGAAGAAAAACCGTGGCTGCTATCTTGTGATAGTAGTCTATAATTAAACAAACCTATGCCAACGCCTGTATCCGCCAATGAACAAAGGTGAGGCGTTTGCACTTCCAACCTTTCTTTAATTGTCAAGGGTGTGTCGTTTTTCTCTTTGAGTGTTTTAGGCTTTATGACCTGTATTGCGCGGTGGTGAGAGGCTTGGGATCATCTTGTCTCAACGGTTATTTTGTGTTAAACAAATCAACATTGCCCCACTCCTAACCTCGTAAAAACATACAAAATGGGATTTCGAATTATAGAGTCCCTCTGGTCTGTTCTAGTCTTACTGTTTGGGTGCAATATTGTGAACAAAAAAATAGTGGAGCACACTCTAGGCATAGTGTGCAGACGAACAAAATGTTCGTCGATGTTCGTCGTGGGTTGCCCTTGTGGCAGGGACCTGTTCGTCGATGTTCGTCGACTAACATCGACGAACAAAACCGACGAACATTTTGTTCGTCGACGAACCAAAAATGTTCGTCTGCACACTATGTCCAGGGTGGCTACACTAATACAACCAAGTTTTCAAAAAAAATAACTGAGTCATTATTTTTCTCACCTACTTTTTCCACAGATCGACGCCTTTCACGATGTAGACGCACTGGATGCTGAGAACACAGCATAGCGTAAGGGCAGTTATCTGGGGTAGTGGGGGGTGGGACAGATCGAGCCATATTAGAATATGCGGCACCTTCGCTTGCTGGGCTAAAAAAAGGGGCATTTTTTTTCTCTCTCCTTCACCAAAAGAATAAGGGTGTCAAGGGTAAAAGGTAGTCGGTACACACACGCGCTAACCCAAGTCTTCGCTGAGATCGACCCGCCCAACGAGTTTTTAAGTGCTCTGTCCGTATTTTTCTTTTTTCGGAGTGTCAGTGCCTGCGTCAGAGAGGCAACTTCACTTTTTTTTTTTTGGACCGAATGCTCGGTAACTTTTGAAAGAAACCAATAACGATATAAAAAAAATAGGGAAATCCTCCTGTATTTGTAGCCCCCGCATCGTCTCCCCCCTGCGCGATGTGCACGACTGGTCACACACCAAGATCCCCTTTTTTTTTTTCAAAAAAAAACTTCTGTCCAAGTTCTTCTTCTAGGCATCACATACTAAAAATGATAAATCTCATCCGCTTGGCAATGTACGTTGCCTCAAGCTTTGCATATTTCATGCCATTACGTGTGGTGCTGAAGGGGAGACGCCATTTTGAAGTGTTTGTTGGCGCGACCCACCTTTTGACTGGTGTTATGTACAACCTCTCTAAGGCTTTGGACGTGGACGTGGTGTTGGAGATATCACAATGGCATGAAATGAACAATATTCTGGCCGTAACCTATGGGATGTTGATGCTCATTCACATGCAGGCCAATGAGAGTGAAGGGTTCGATATGTTTCTCCGCTACTTGGCCTTCTTCGCAGTGTGGGTCGCGCAAGAAAAAGACCACTTCTGGGACGCAAAGTACACAGCCTTCGTGAGCGGGCTCTTCATTGTGACGTCCCTCTGCAAATGGGTGTGGCTGTCGAAGCTGCCGCCGTACAACTGGGGGAACATGCTGAAAGGGATGCTGGTGCTGGGATGCACCGTGGCATGCTTTATTGCATCGCAGGTCGAAGCATATGACCCGTATGGCTGTCTGCATGGTATCGCCAATGCTGGGGGTGCATGGTGCTTAATGTATGTAGGTTTTGAACAGTTGGTGGGGAGGGGAGGAGGGGGGGGGGAAAGGTTGCTCTATATAAGATGAACTCTGTTGTGTAGTAGGCTTTTTTTTTTGGCCAATATTGGGCACAGACCTAATTACCGTAATTGTAAAAATGTTGGGCCGTAAAAATGTTGGGACAGCCCAAAAAAGGCTCGCTCGTCCCAACATTTTTACGGCCCAACATTTTTTGGGCTACTTTGGCTTGAGCCTATTTGTCTTAGCGTTTTTTTTTTTTTTTTTTTTTTTTTTTTTTTTTTGAAAACTTTGACACGTGCCAGTGACGTTCAACCCGCCTACTCGCTAGGTAATCGTAAAAAAAAAAAATGCTAAGACAAATCTTCCCTAACAAAATCTACGTAAAAATTCCCTAACGTAAATATGTTGGGCCGTAAAAATGTTGGGACGGGAATTTTTCGCCCAGCTGTCCCAACATTTTTACGTTTCAACTTTTTTACGTCCCAATATTTTTACAATTACGGTATTACAATGATGACTACTGTATTATTTCTCATTGATATCAATTTTAATCAAGTTTGGGAAGGCTCGTTTTTCCATTTAATGTTACAAAGTAACGGGGGGGGAGGGGGTCCGACCGAAATCCGGGGGAAAAACTTTTTTTTTTGTAACAATGGCGGGAAAAAGTGGCTTTTTCCAACAACAAGAACTTGTCCATTTCGGCAGATTGACCCCACCACAGTGCGGACGGATTCCGGAAATGCAAATGCGGGTGTTTTCGGATGTGCACGTCCACTGCGCCTTGTTGTTACAATAAATGAAAATTCGGAAAAACGGTTTTTCCGTGTAACATAGGGGGTGGGGAGGGGGGGGTCACCGGGAAAAATGGTTTATTGTTACTTTGTAACAATAAAAGGAAAAACGAGCCTTCCCTTTTCAAAAAAAAGCAAAAATTCATAAAATCTGCTATAAAGGGTTCAGGATGAATGACGTCTATACCTTGCGTACAAAGGCTTGGGCCAAGATTGAGTACAGACCTTATTAACCCCAGGATTCGTTGTGTTCAGTAGAATAGAAATAACAATGAAATAATTTATTTCCTTTTTTGCAGGTATCTGTGGCAGGTTGTACCGATGAACCGTTACAAGAAGCGTGACAATCTTCTCCCACACAGCTACTACTAGACGGCTGTGTCTCTGTTCAGAGACTGAGTGTGGATATTCAAAAAAAAACCCCCCCGGGTTTAAAAAAAATGGTAACTCTGATTAGCAAAAGGAAAAAAAATGTTTTCGTTGATTGCTCAATTACCCTGTTGGAGGGGGGGTGATTTGGCGATAGTATCTGAGAAAACTATTTCTCCTTGTAAGCTACGCAAAACGAAGCGAATGTAGCCCGTGTTACGCGCCGTGTGCATGAAAAATAAAAAAAATTAAAAAAATGCTCAAAACAAATGAGTTTGTAAGGCAGTATCAGAGGTTTAGGTTCATCTTATGAACTCTTTTTTTGTTTTTTTTAAACGGGGTCCAGCTGATCTGCTGGGTTTTTTTTTTTTGCTATTTTCTATAGATGTTGGGAAATGGTGGTTGGTGGCGTGGTGAGGGGGAAAACAAAGTTGAGGAGGAATAAAAAAAAAAAACCTCCCCTCTTTTCTTGCATGATGCTCTCATTGTAAACCCCTCCTAGAGCTTTTGGGTTTTTTTTTTGCAATCTATTTTTTTTCCGAACGAAATCTTTTCTTTTTTTTAAACTCTCTCACAAAACAATCTGCCTCTGGTAGAAATTGACTTTTCTTCAGCCCAAATTAAGCGACTCAGGGTTTGTGCTCAATTACAGCCTCTCCCATACTGCGAAACGAGCTGTTGTATTTCAAGTCAACTTTTTTTTCCTTCTTTTTTTTTTGATGTGACTGAACGCAAGAGTCTGCCCCTTTAGTCCAGAAAAAAAGATACCAACCCGATACCTTTACAAAAAAGAAAAAAAAATCCTGTAATACTTCTCTTCTCCTCTCCCCCACACCTCCACCAACAGGGTTGATACAGTGTACTGTTCCTTTTTCTTTTATCAACCCCCCCCTCTCAGAGAATAAAGGGAATTTTTTTTTACCCTGGTTCCTCCGTTTGTTCCCAGCTGACTAGGCAGCGAGAGGGCTTTGTATCTTATTCATTATTTTTTTTTTCTACACATTTTTTTTTTTTTTCGGAGCAGAATTCAAAATGCATTTAACCCACGCAGATCCTTTGGGCCCGAGATACGCATCGGATGAAGAAGCTTTGTTTCAACTTTCGTTGTTATATTTGCAAAACGTCACGCACAGCGCTGGGTGTAAGGCCGAACCGTGCACCTTCGCCACAGCCACCATTTCATTTACCCCTCCACCCAGCCCTCCGGCGAGCCCAGAAAGAAAAGAACCTGATTCATTACCTTTCACTGGGTTGTCCCCTTGCCACGAAGAATCGGATGAATGCAGTGAGGTGGTAAAAAGCATGGCGAAAGTGGTTGGGGCGATTTCAAAACATTTGCTGGTCTGCGGAGATGAGGTTGGAGATGAGCTGGACGCCTGGCGATTGGTAGAATCATACGCACGAGACCGCGTCGCTCAATGCGCCACACCATTAACACGGCAATGCTCTTCACCACATTGGCTTACCGCTGAGGACACTACTCTCATCTTCCAAGACACCGTAGCGTCTCCACTCTCCGCCATGCCCTCAAACGCTGCATTAAAATCTTTTCTCACCCCAGTAGAAAAAGGACTGCTCTGTGGCTATACACTTGGAGATCGTTTAGGTGAAGGCGGCTTCGGCACTGTATACAAAGCGATGGACCCTGGAGGGACTGTTTTCGCGGTAAAGGTAATGCCGGTGAGGTCCGATACTGATACCATGCTGGCGAGGCAGGAGTACTCTATACTGAAGATGCTTGGACACCGTAACATAGTAAAGGTCTGGGAATGTAAAATCAACCGCTGCAGTGCGGAGATAGTTATGACCTATTGGACGCAAGGTTCTATTAATCATCAAATCAAAGAATTCGGCGCGCTATCAGAACTCACTATCAAACGATACCTCATTCAACTCTTAAACGGATTGAACTATCTTCACAAATGCGGGGTCATCCATGGTGACATAAAACCACAAAATATGCTTGTAGACTCTACAGGGGCAGTGGCGTTAACAGATTTCGGGTTATGCAGTACAAAGGAAATTGCAGAGGCTGCAGATGGCCTAAAAGGGATGACCGTAAAAGGTACTGTGCACTATCTAAGCAGGTCTGTCTGCATGGGGAGGAGTTCGTCTGAACAAGCGGATATATGGGCAATGGGGTGTTCCGTTCTCGAAATGGCACGTCTTCTGACCCCATGGAAGCATACCTATGAACACATCTCCCAGCTAATCTTCTCGGTGACCCGCGATGCAACGTTGAACCCACTCAAATCAGTGCCAATGGAGTTGCGTGTACAGTATTCTGAGAGCTTTTTTGATTTTGTTGGATTATGTTTTTCGCCGGAAACGAGCGAAATTGTGTTGGAGCTATCAGAGCAATCTGGTGCAGTGCCGCCTCCTCCTTACGGAAGCAATGAGGATTTATCATGCGATGTTTTGGTCAACCATGTGTTCTTTGGCGCAAGCAATCCGCATATTACGCAAAAACCGAAAATTGTACGCCAGCTACAGTCCGGATCGGTTGCGCTATTCCCTTCGAGAGAGAATGAAGTGACGCACCCCCACAATGTGCACGCCGTGGGGTCGTGGCATCAGATTATCGCAGATGATTCTCCGGCAAACCTTGCTTCGCCGTATGACTTTGATATTTGCGTTAAAAAGGCGGGGGCGACAGATTCTGAGACGTACTCCTCTGCAGGAGAATACCAAGCATACCCACATCGATTCCGACCAGCGTACACACTCCTCTCAAAGCTAGGTCGATCCAACGAACCTACCTTCACAGAAGAGCTAGTGCGGTTAGTACCAAATGTCGTTCTCACCCCACCGCTCTCGCTTGCAAGAGACGACGAAACGATTATAATAAATGCAAAAGAAATCCAACGTATTGCCGATTCCGATGCGCATTTTGATGCAGGATCAGAATGGGTAAACGTACCCTACCCTACAGATGTCAACGCAGAAAAGGTTTATGGGGAGAAGGAATTCAAAATCTCTGTCCGAGAGGTAAAATGGTTGGTACAAAGCACTCATGTAGAGACTACTGAGGATTTTGACCGGAAATTTCTTGAAGCATTGACCGCCTTGGTACGAGGACACAGCCAGGGGTTAAATGAAGCAAAATTCCAAGAACAATACTTAAAAAACTGCGCCTTTTGGGCACTATACCGTTCAGTCCCTTTGACACAGCTTGGTACCGAGACGGTACCTGACTTGGGAGAGGTTATGAGACAGCGCAAGAAATTTGATGATGAAAGCAAGCCTTACTATGTCGAAAGCCGGCTTCAATGGGAGGCTGCGTCACGAAAGGCTTTTACCGATATGGCGGAAGACGTCAATGAGGAGGTGCTGTCTTGGCGACGTGATGTTCAATCGTCCACCTTTGAGTACGGCTTCCCCAGCTCCGCATCCGCAAAGGCAGCTTTAGAACAATCCCCAGCAGAGCTGTGCGGTTCCCTCTGTCTCTCCCAACAGGGCTATTTCTTAGTAGAAGGCTGCTACAACGAAGCGGCGCAAAGCTATTCATATTGCCAACTCACTGAAAAAACCCCGGTCCCAGTCACCTTCCTCTCCGCAACTGGGATAGATTTTTCAGACGACCAGGTCCGCATGAGTGAAATGCCACGATACTTCAAACGAATCTCCGAAGACAATGAGGACCCAATTTTTTCAGGATTTCTCGCATTAGGGGAATACAAATTGCTTCAGAGGATGAAAGGGAAATATCGGTCCATATTTTTGTCTGCAAAACACCATCGGGCACGTCATCCAAGCATGCTTCCAATGGGTCTAGGTGTCTTCCTTCGGGGTATCGACAGTGGTGATCGGGAACGCATCTGGGAGGTTTATCTGAAAAGCCAGTTTGAGCTGCTTTGTGAGGAGGAATGGGGTTTTCATACGTATTATCTCTCCGTAGGGCCACCAGGGAGTCCTTTGAGGGATTTGGCGGAGCGGGTGTTGGAGGGTGTGCAGCGGACATCAGGTGCATTGCGTTGCAATGTGCTGCTGCACTGCTGTGATGCAAAGTTTCTTGCAGTTGAGATTGCAAAAAAAGGGCTCCGTTCTGCGATTCTGAACCCAAGCGATATCAATACACTGCTCCTTGGGTTGGCAGGAGGGTCGTGGGAAAGGGGGCGCTACAGTTATTATTCCGGTGAACAAGATATGTGCGCACACAGCACAGCGGTGCTTGCGCATGCTAATATAGTGAATTCAATTTGAAATATGA
The DNA here is from genome assembly GCA_964035575.1 of Rhynchopus sp. YZ270_cl-10. Classification (NCBI taxonomy): domain Eukaryota; phylum Euglenozoa; class Diplonemea; order Diplonemida; family Diplonemidae; genus Rhynchopus; species Rhynchopus sp. YZ270_cl-10. The sequence continues at coordinate 310,677 of OZ037866.1, read as the reverse complement.
GGGGAGAAAAAAGCAATACCCTTTATCAGGGCTGTAGATATATTATCAACTTTTCTTTTTTTTGAGACAGTCTGAGTGTGCCCGAATTTTTGGTGTGAGCGATGTAAATACGACAACAACTTATCCACAGAAAAGTTTTCGATTTTGTCCCTACACACTCCACAAAAAATCCGGTGCGATCAACGAAAAATTCTTTTTTTGATTTCGTTTCTTTCTTTATCAGACTAGCTTACTGGGGGGGGGGCGAATAAGAGATGTGGCATCTCTTATTAGGCGAACGGACGAGCCAGAAATAAAAAAATTTTTTTGGGGGGAAAAAAGCGAAAAGACATTTTTGCCGGAGGCAAAAAAAATATTTTGACCACTTTTTTGCCAGACCGGGTAGACAGGGTAAAATTTCAAAAAAAAATTTCAAGATAAAACCCTGGCGCATGCAAAAAAAAAAAAAAAAAAATACCCCCAAAATCTCAACCTGATCTCTTATTCGGCCCTGATCTCTTATTCACCCCTGATCTCTTATTCGCCCCCCCCCAGTAAACTCAGATAACAGTTTTTTTTTTCCTCCTCAGGGTTTTTACCCAAACCGGACCCTATCAGGCCTAATTAGATTCTTGGTTAATAACCAATCTTCTTCAAAACACCTTTTTTTTCTTCCAGCGTTTTTTGTTAGTTTCTGCGATATTCCTCTCTCTCTTTTTCTTCTTCTTTTTGTACACTACCGGAGGGCAATCCATAGAGGGGGGTGGAGACGATAGTAGTTGCGGGGACGTCCTTGCTGTACTCCAACAGAGAAATTTTTTTTCTCGCCCCCTTCCTTCCCTGCAAAAAATAGCAACTCTCATTGAAAACTGGCAACACCTTTTTGTTGTCTATAAACCATTAAAAAGGTTTTTGTACACTACCGTTTGTTTTGTTTTTTTTTGGATTTGTTGAAATGAGGAGGAGAAAGGGAAGAGAGGGAAAAGGAGGCATCCAGTATCCGTTCTGTGGGTGATGTAGTGCTGCCCCCTCCAAAAAAAGGGGGGGGGGGAGAGTGTTCCCCTACTGCTGTATGAGGGCCCTTTCAGGAGGGTTTTGCCAGCATTTTCAAGATATTCTGTATTGCATGTGTCTTACAACCATGGGTGTTCCGTATTCCGGGGGTTTTCGGGAGAAAATCGGGTCCGTATTCCACTATTTTTCTTTGGGTGGGCTTCCCCTTTGGGGGTCAAAAACAGGGTCAAAACACCCCAAAACTGGTCTTATTTGAATTTTTGGTGACCCGAGCATTCAGCGGTGGTACCATTAAAAAAAATTGGCGTGGCTGCATAACCGCATAGTAGTACACAGTACACAGTACACAGTACACAGTACACAGTACACAGTACACAGTACACAGTACACAGTACACAGTACACAGTACACAGTACACAGTACACAGTACACAGTACACAGTACACAGTACACAGTACACAGTACACAGTACACAGTACACAGTACACAGTACACAGTACACAGTACACAGTACACAGTACACAGTACACAGTACACAGTACACAGTACACAGTACACAGTACACAGTACACAGTACACAGTACACAGTACACAGTACACAGTACACAGTACACAGTACACAGTACACAGTACACAGTACACAGTACACAGTACACAGTACACAGTGGAAGAAAGGGGGTGTCCGCCGGAGGCGAAATTTTTATTTGAGGGTTCGTCCTACAACGGGGAAAATGTCTTTTTTGTGTTGTTTCATTCCATCCCAGTTCGCGGGCACCTCACTCAGTGAAAAAGACCGTTCTAAAGTCTCTTAGTTACCCTTCTGCTCTTTTTTTTCTTCCCTAAGGGAATCCCTGTAGAAAAAAAAGTGCACGATCCCAAAAGTGGTATTCGTATTCCGTCTTAGGAACACCCATGCTTACAACCAGTGGTCGCGCTAATTATGGGAAAAAATGGGGGAAAAATGGATTTCGGGTACGGAAAAACGTTCCTTGAAAAGGTTAGCTGGGGAGGCCCGGAAACCCCGTTTTGTGGCATTTCCGGGCCAATCCCGGCTTGTGGTGGGGTATATACGGAAAAATGGACAAAATTTTAGTGACTTAAATTTTCGCAAAATATGAACCCATACTCGTAAACAAGGGTCATTTTCAGGAAAATTCGGAAAATTCCGAGATTTGGAAGCAATTTTTCTCCTGAAAATCAGTGGGTTTTCAGCCTCAAAACATACCGCGATTGGAATTTCCGGAATCCGTCCGCGCTGTGGTGGGGTCACTTTGCCGAAATGGCCAATTTTTTGGTTTTGGTCAAAATCCATGTAGGGTAAAGAGGGCCAATGTAAATCCCACAACCAGATTTTCTCTCCCTGATCCTGACGTCTTGCAACATGAAAATGCGCGAAAACACCGGCATTTGCATTTCCGGAATTCGTCCGTTCTGTGGTGGGGTCAATTTGCCGAAATGGACAAGTTCTTGGTTTTGGTCAAAACCCGTAAGTGTAAGGTAAAGGGGGCAAGTGTTTGCCTGTAGAAACTGGAAGGGAACAGGCAGCGCCGCAGGCGCACGGTAACCAACTTTTTTTTTTTTCCTTTTCTTTTTTCTCCTCTTTCTTTTGACTTTCCGAGCCAATTGCGTTCCACGGCGGGGTCACATGTATATGCAAGTCCACTATGTGGTGGTCTTACTCAACAATATTAGAACTTCTGGTTTCTTAATGAAATCCCCGTACTGCAAAAAAAAAACGTTCCTACCAAAACCCCCAAAAATCCCGGGATGAGGGATGGACTTTAGCGCGAGCTCTGCTTACAACTGTACTTTTTTTTTTTTTTTTGTTTTTTCTCTTCTTCTCAGGTTCGTTTAGTGATCTTTACAATAAAATGTGATTCTTTCCCCTAATTAATGCATGGTACATGGCTCCCGATGCTCATTTAATCTACATGCAAAATCTGGTTAACTCTTAAGTGTAGGTGAAGTCCAACGTGGCTTCAGACGAACAGAACATTCTGAACACCCTAAACAGGGTTTTAGTCGCTCTCTGTGAGAACCAGTACGATTCACAAAGATGTGTATGTACGCGAGGCTTATTCGTCTTTCAATTCTTTTTTGTCACCTCATGGAAGGAGGAAATAGAAACAAAGCGTTTTGAACACACTTTTGCGGTTCTGGGGGACGAACTACGCCTTGCCAAACAGGTCGAGGTGCGTTTCACCACAACCTCTCTCCCATGGGTTTTATCGTGTGATGAGTGTCAAATTTCTATTTTTTCCTCTTTTCGGTGTATGTCACGGTACATTTAGTGCACCCTATTACCTTCTCTTCAGTATAATATAAGGTATAATAGTTAATTATGGAATGACTTTTTGGTGTGTGTCACGTTCCTATCGTCCCGAACACATCTCACGCCTTTTTTTTTCCACCTTCTTCCATTTCCCCCGTTCTATTAGAAATAAAACGAAAGAAAAAAATATACCGTAGACGGAAAAATGTTGCAACGGAATAATGTTGTAACGCTGGAAAAAATGGCCCAGCGTTACAACATTATTCCGTTACAACATTTTTTTGGGGTTTATTTTTGTCTTAGGGATTTTTGCTGGTGCGGGGGTGGTTTTTGAAAAGAAAAATCTTGTGCCTCTGACGGTGGTGAAAAAAGGGCGGGGGGCGGGGGGATCAGACCTGACGCTCAACAGTTACGAAAATCGCACTTTTTGGGCTTGGAATTCGGGTTTTTTTACGGGTTTTTTTACACGGGAAAAAGGTACATTTTTCGACCCTGGTCCATGTCTGGTGGTGAAAATCATAATTTTTTTTGCCCACATGATACGTTTCGAACACACTTATCGCTAAATATGCCGTTTTCCCCGAAAATTTTGAGAACCCCACGTCCAATTTCTTTCGTTTTTGGTGCTCCGGGAGGGGTCGATATTGACAGGTCGCTGACACAGGGACTCTGTACACACACCCCCTGATATTGACAGGTCGTTGACCGACTTCCGAAAGCACCAGTTTTGGAAAAAAAAAAAATTCGCGCTGCGAAAAAGGTCCTCAGAAGCTCAATTCCGAAAGCAAATACGGGGAGCGAAGTCTTCCAACTCCTCCGCCATCAGCAGGAACACCTCCGTTTTCTCTTGAACCTGTTACGCTTGTGCTGAGAAACAAGGCAACAGCGTGTTCAAGAATATTCCCCATCTTTTCGTTGTTAAACTCGGTGCCTGTTCATGAAGAACCATCAGCTTCTCAATAGTGCTGTGAGAAAGGCAGTGGCGTCTCTTTGCGTAGATGTAGTCAGGAGAGAGAATCCTTGTTCAACAGCAACCAAAGACGGGGAGTGCACGACCGGTGCAGCCTCCAAAACCCGTGCGAGAGTGTCCCCATTTTCCAAGAAAACTTCGAGAAAACCGCGTTCTGGCGAAGCCACGGTACGCCACATTTCAAAATTGCGCTTAAAATTGCACTTTTTTCACAGCCAAACTATGGCATAAGAAGGGTGTAATGCAAGCTTGCGCCGCAGGCGCACGGTACGCTACTTTTTTCTTTGGCCATATCCTTCTTTCTCACTCCTTTGGGTTCGACGTGCTCCGTCCGTCAACTGGTGGGGTCACAACATGCAGCAAAGTTTGCAACTAAGCAAACTGCCCCCACGTTCACTTTGTACTTTTCCTTCAGAAGACAAGTACCATCGGGAACATACGGAACTAAATTTTTTTTGCGAAGCAAAAAAAAATAATATAAAATGGCGCCGCAGGCGAAAAAAATTAGGGTACGGTGTAAAAATATAGCCATTTACACTACACCACAGAGCAGTCACTCAACGAACCCTTTTTGCGGAGCAAAAAATGAAAAATGGCGCCGCAGGCAAAAAAAAAAAAATTGAAGGTACAGCCTCCCGGGTCAACCCTACAGAATTTTCCCGTAAAAAAAGACTCCTCAAAATTTCCCGGAAAAAAAACGACTTCCCCACGTAAAATTTCCCGTAAAAAAAACGACCTCTCAAGGATTTTGGAATTCCACTACGCGGTTTAGCAACATCCCTGGGGGGGATGATGTTTTTTTTTTTTTTTTTTTGGTGTTGTTGTAACTTGTGTAACTTAGCCGTAGGCTCGACTTTTTTTGTTCCACATCAAACTGGACAGGGGCAAGGTCCGCTCCTCGAGGGAAAAAAACTTCCCCTTTCCCGCTCGCGTGCTGCTTGCAGCGCTGACCTCATTTGCGACAGCACGAGATGTGCTGTCGTCTAGCCCCACTGCGCTTGCGGCGCTACCAGCAAGGAACGCCAGGTTGGGGGCATCTCCTCCTTCCGAAACAGGCTCGTGGGGATTGCGGCGCTTGCAGAATTGGGCTAATCCCATTTGTTTCATTTTTTATTTGGGTGAGGGGTGGGGGAGGACGTCGAAAAACCTGAAACACTAATTATCGGCTTGAAATTGGGGTGTGGTGTGTGAGGTTGGGGATTATGCCGACTGTTCCAAAAAAAATCCCTAAGACAAAGTTCACCCCAGTCATAAAAATGTTGTAACGGAATAAAGTTACAACTTCCCGCGATCCGCAGCGTTACAACATTATTCCGTTACAACATTTTTACGTTCCAACATTTTTACGTTGCAACATTTTTCCGAATACGGTATTTGAAAAAAAACAATAGTGCCTTGCTGCCAGAAGGCACATGGCAGGTCAACACGCTGCCCCTGATGAGCGTCCCTTGTGTCTCAGATGTCAAAATGCACTGTGCATAGATATTGCGTTTTTTTTTTCAAGTTTGTCTCCCCTCCATATTTTCGTTCTAAATATAAGAGTACACAAAAAAACAAAAACATATAGTGGGGTTCATCCTCGGGTGTCTACACTAATACAACCAAATTTTCAAAAACAAAAAATTGCGATTACAAAAAAAAAGGGCATCTTGATATCTTTTAAGTACAATGACACTGTTTTTCAGGTAGCCAAAATGCCTCGTCTTCTAATTAAAGACGAGCATGAATGGACCAATGAGATTCCTTCTGTCCCTACCTACTATCTGGCGAAACAGCAGTCACCTTTCAACCAAAATGCTTTTTTCGGCAAAATAAAAGCCAAAGCACTACAGACACGGATACTGCCAGATCTGGCCAGATATGGGGGCCAGTTTTCCGGATGTGGAAATCTGGTTTCCAGATCTTGCCAGATCTGGCAGTATCCGTGTACAGAGATAACCAACCATTTTTTTTTTTTTTTTACCACTTTTTTAACCCATCCCCTTAGGTTCAGAACCCCTTCCCCCCTTCCCCCCTTCCCCCCTTCCCCCCTTCCCCCCTTCCCCCCTTCCCCCCTTCCCCCCTTCCCCCCTTCCCCCCTTCCCCCCTTCCCCCCTTCCCCCCTTCCCCCCTTCCCCCCTTCCCCCCTTCCCCCCTTCCCCCCTTCCCCCCTTCCCCCCTTCCCCCCTTCCCCCCTTCCCCCCTTCCCCCCTTCCCCCCTTCCCCCCTTTCCCCCTTTCCCCCTTTCCCCCTTTCCCCCTTTCCCCCTTTCCCCCTTTCCCCCTTTCCCCCTTTCCCCCTTCCCCCCTTCCCCCCTTCCCCCCTTTCCCCCTTCCCCCCTTTCCCCCTTCCCCCCTTTCCCCCTTTCCCCCTTCCCCCCTTCCCCCCTTCCCCCCTTCCCCCCTTCCCCCCTTCCCCCCTTCCCCCCTTCCCCCCTTCCCCCCTTCCCCCCTTCCCCCCTTTCCCCCTTTCCCCCTTTCCCCCTTTCCCCCTTCCCCCCTTCCCCCCTTCCCCCCTTCCCCCCTTCCCCCCTTCCCCCCTTCCCCCCTTCCCCCCTTCCCCCCTTCCCCCCTTCCCCCCTTCCCCCCTTCCCCCCTTCCCCCCTTTCCCCCTTTCCCCCTTTCCCCCTTTCCCCCTTTCCCCCTTTCCCCCTTTCCCCCTTTCCCCCTTTCCCCCTTTCCCCCTTTCCCCCTTTCCCCCTTTCCCCCTTTCCCCCTTTCCCCCTTTCCCCCTTCCGCCACTCTCATGAATCTCTTCCTTTAATCACCTCTACCCTATGCCACGACCACACATCAAACATGGTGACCCCTTGCGCTTCACTGGGGCAGGTTTCTGGCAGAACACACGCTATAAAAACAAATTCCGCGTTAGTGCGAACAACATCGACGCCGTGGAAGGGAGTGTCTCCGATGTAAAGTTTATGTGGGACCGCACTGTCGGTCCAAGCACGTCGCCCTACAAGCGGGGGGTGGAGGCAAGCAAGATGGTGTCGCATTATTGTTCGCATACGGACAACTCTTTGAGGGAGGCGAAGAGACTGCTCTTTGTCGTTGCGCAGACGCGGAAGACCGGGGTGATGCGGGAAGCTGAAAAGATTGTAACGGAGCGTGGTGTTGTGCTGGACCACGACTGCTACCATGCCATCAGCAACTGCTATGCAGGCAACGGCGAGGCCACGCTGGTCTCAACCCTCTCCGAGGAGATGTGTGCCGCAGGTCTGCGCCCCTCCACGGACATGCGGTTTTCATTAATCCGTGCCCACTCTGTCGGCAGTGCGAGGGCCTCCTCCTTCGCAGCGATGAACACTGCGCTGAAAAACGGTGCCCCAGGGGCCGATCTTCATAATACAACATATCTGATTCGCGTCTGTGGAGACGTTGGGCTGGCGAAGACGTTGTTTTATTCGGTCGCTGCTGAGGGGAGGGATGCAAAGCTGCATGCCGCTGTGATCCGCGCCTGCTGTGCAGCCGGGGATATTGCGACTGCACAGGAGTTCTTTCTTTCTTTCAAGCAGACCCAAGCATTTGCTAGGCACGGCATCACACAGCGGCTTGGTACTGAGATGATACGAGCCTTCTCTGTGGTATTGGATTATGACAGTGCATCGAGTCTGGCTGGGGCGTTGGGGTGGAATAGCATCGGCATGCAGGCGTATGTGGTGCTATTGAGGCTTGCGGCGGATCAGCTGTTGGTGACAAGGGATAAGCTGAAGTGGCAGGAAGTAGCAACAGCGTTGCTGTATAAGGCGCAGGCAGTGGACTGCCCTACCCCGGCAGTCTTTGCTGCCATGATGGCAGTGCATCTTGCCGCAAAGGACGCAGACAAGGCAGATGGCCTTGCTCGTGAGGTGCAAGAGCGTGGGTTGCGCCCCCCTGCAGCGCTCGACCAGTTCCATATCCTGTATGCGCGGACTCTAGCCAGTGCAGGTCGCTACAGTGCTGCCCGGCGTGTGCTCGTGGAGACAGGTGCCCTCGAGAGGCGCCTCCCGTCCCCAGGGAGTTGATGCGTGTGGAGTGGGGAGGCTTGTCCTTAGATGGGGGGGAAATTGAGTGTTGTGTGGTAGAAAAGTTGGGTAAGTCGGGAATGTGTGGTGTCCCCCCCTGTCATTTCCCTGTTCAAGGAGTTGCTGCTTCTCGTTTTTTTTTATCTGTTGGGCTCCATTATATACACTACACTGTTTCACATTCGGTTGTCTTTTTTAGATACCCCTCCCCATCCCCTCTTACCCCATCTCCTACCGCTCTCCACCCAACAGGCTATCAAAACAAAATGAACAAAATGATCCCTTTGACGCTTATGGCCGTTGCGGCCCAGGGGTGGGAGCAGGAGGGCCGTCTGGTCGACACCATGAACCCGACCATCTGCGACCCTACCGTGAAGCAGTACGCGGGTAAGTACTCGATCGACAACGACAAGAAGCAGTACTTCTACTGGGCGTACGAGGCACGCAACAAGTCTGCCAACACGCCGACCATCCTGTGGATGACCGGAGGCCCGGGATGCTCCTCCGAGCTGGCCATGCTCTTCGAGAACGGCCCGTGCCACGTGAACGCCGCCGGTGACGACACCACTGTGAACCACAACTCCTGGAACTCCTTCGCCAACCTTGTGTACATCGACCAGCCCGCTGGAGTCGGCTTCTCGACCGGATCCATGGACGACAAGAACGAGGCCGACGTTGCCAACGACATGTACTCCTTCCTCCAGGCGCTCTTCGCGGACCACCCCGAGTGGAACACCGAGTTCTTCATCTTCGGAGAGTCGTACGGAGGACACTACGCACCTGCCACCGCACACCGCGTCTGGAAGGGTGCCCAGTCTGGAGAGGGCATCAAGATCAACCTTGCCGGTCTCGGAGTCGGCAACGGTCTGACCGACCCTGAGGTGCAGTACCAGTACTACCCGCAGATGGGATACAACTGGTCGATTGAGGTCCAGGGCAAGCCTGTCTTCAGCAAGTCGACCTACGAGAAGATGGTTGAGCACGCCCCCGCCTGCACCAAGGCCATCACCAAGTGCAACGAGGGTGGCAGCGACTTCGAGTGCAAGTACGCACAGACCCTCTGCAACGAGTACATGGTTGCCCCCTACTCCGCGACCGGGCTGAACCCCTACGACATCCGCAGCCCGTGCACCGTGCCCCCGCTGTGCTACAACTTCACCAACATCGACACCTTCCTCAACTCCGAGAAGCTCCAGAAGCAGATTGGCGTGAACGAGAAGTGGGCGTCGTGCAACTACCAGGTCAACGCCGACTTCGCTGCGGACTGGATGAAGAACTACCAGCAGATGGTGCCGGACCTGCTTGAGAACGGTGTGCGCGTCCTCATCTACGCCGGAGACGTTGACTACATCTGCAACTGGATCGGAAACAAGGCCTGGACCATGGACCTCCCCTGGTCTGGCTCATCCCAGTTCAAGAACGCCGGAGACAACGCCTGGACCGTTGAGGGCAGCACCGCAGGTCAGTTCCGCAACTACGACGGATTCACCTTCCTCCAGGTGCACAACGCAGGCCACATGGTCCCCGCCGACCAGCCCGTGGCCGCCCTCTCGATGATCGACACCTTCATCAACAACAAGAAGTGGATGTGAACATCAAAAAGTGTGGAATGATTTCCATTGTGTTTGTTTGTTTTTTTTTAAATCCCCCAAAGGGATATGAGAAGTAATAGGATGTGTTCTTTCCCCCCTTTTTTTTGACAATATCTTCGCGTGTTTTTTCTGTTGTGTATTTTTGAAATATTGTTGTCAAAAGAAGAATGGAAAGGTAGGGGTTTTTGCTTCTCTCTCCCTTATTTTTTTTTGTTTGTTTATTCTTTTCATGAAAGATATGTTGTGTCCATGCGGCCAATCCATCTTTTGAGATTTTTGTTTTATTTTTTTTTTAAATTTTTTTTTTGCTTTTTGTTTTGTGTGTTCCCGAACATGCGAAGAAAGTGTACCACTATGAATCTCAGGGTCTGGACTCCAATCCAAGCGAATATCAAAAAAAAAGTTTTTAAAAAAAACATTTCCGTAAAAGAGAAGCCCATCCCATTCTGCAAAAAGGGACGACGAGAGTGCAGATGGACCACCTTCTTTTTTTATTTTCCACAAACAACCCCCCAAAAACCCCCACTGTCAAAGAAACCAAAAGAAACCATCTCCCCTCAACTATTCTAAATCATTTTTCGTAACACACCCTACCCCAAAACATCCCACAGTATACACTACACACACCCTCCCTTTTTTTTACCCTCCTTTTTTTTGCATATTTACATTTTTTGATAAATTGTAGTGTAGTTGCCTCAGTTTGCTACAGTTTTGTGCAATCTCCACTTTTTTTAAGGTGACTAAGCACGAGAGGCTTAGGATCATCTTATAAACTTTTCTTTTTTTCTTTTTTTCGCTCCTAAGCGAGGCATAGAGTCATCTGATAAGCTTCTTTTTTTTTCAGATGCAGGCTTCAGATGTTACCGGAGAATGGATGGTCTTACGAAGATTGATGGCACGCGTCAAAGAGAACGACACCCACGAAAACCGCGAACAACTCCAACAAGCTATCGCCCGTTTAAAATACCTGACCACCACCACCCCCTCTACCCCTCGGACTGCCACCTCACCACACCGGGACAACGTTTTGACCCCCATTCTTGAGGACCGCTCCGTCTACGTGGACAATATGACCTTACCCCCGATGCTAGCTGCAGGGTTCGCTTCTGAAGAGTGCCCATCTGACCCTGGAGCACTTAGCCCAGAGAAACAGTCTATTTCACGCAAACGAAACCCCAACACTAATGGCACCGATCCAGGCTTCAAGGTGCATCAACATGCACCACCGACACCAGAATGGGGGTGTGCGGAAACTTTGTTTTCGCATATAAGAGAGGAAAGGAGACCAACGGAATCTCCAGAAAGCGGGAATACACCAGGGAGGTCTCTTATTACAACACCATCAACCTTTTTGCATCAGGAGGTAATAAGCGACGGCGGATCCTCCTCCTCCTCTTGCACTGTTAACGCGGATTCAACCTTCGGTCGCGTTCTTATCAATGCAACAGTTTCCAAAGGAACCCGAGGTTCGAGTAGTACCCCACAGAGGACTGTAGAGGATAGATATGGGATGAAAAATTCGCAAAAACAGCGGACGCAAAACCAAACCCCAAAGAGAATGGAACGCCCTGCCTCAAGTATACAAAGGGAACCTCCACAGCATATTCGTACAAAGCCTGCCCCAGAAGCGCTTACTTTATACCAATCATCCGCTGCGATGCCCTCCTTTTTAAAGAATATCACCAAGGCAAGGGAGGTGGAGGCTGGGTTTGTTATGGTCCCTTTGACAGTCGCTCCTGCGGTGTCGGGTGATGAGTTGGCGGAGCCTGGTGGGTGGGATGAAGAGAGGGTGGTCATAAGCGGTAGGGCGGGCCCGAAAAGGCCTGGGGTAATGGAGTGTTTTGTGTGTCGATGCGATGGGTCGGAGGGGAGGCTGTTTGCCAAGAGGTGGTTTGATGTGGGTGCATCGTGGCTGACGTTTGCGCGAGGTGCTGATGGTGGTGGTGTGGAGCAGGTGGTTCTCTCGTCACTCCTTGGCCTCAGCCAGGTCCGGCAAGACCCAAAGCAACTTCACATCCACACCACAGACGCACGGTACAACGTAGTCGCAGGAGACGGTGACCTTGCCTCGCAGTGGGTGTCCTACCTTGTGAAAACCCTTCCTCACATTGAGGCCGCAGTAATCAAAGCACTGCCATGAGGGAATAGAATGGGTTTTATCGTTTATCGTGTGATGAGTGTTACGTTTCTATTAATAGATTCGATTGTATTGCATAAAAAAGCTCGCGAAAAAAAAGGGTATTTTTGCGTATTTGTTTAGTTTCACTATTCCATTTGTGTATCGTTGTTTTTCTTCTCTTAGATTGAGGAAAAAAGCGAAAAGAGAGTACCCACACACACCCCTTTTGACCCCTCGCCCCTTTTCATATATTTCCACCATCTGAACACCACATCATGCAATGGTACACTGTCACGGGAGGAGCTTTGGATTTTTCAAAAAAAAAAATCCTTTCCCTTCTTTCCAGAACCAAACCACTTACACACGCCCTCCTTTACCCCCCCTTCACCCCTTTCCCCTTTCCTTTCCAACCTTTTGGATACGGAGTGCCTTTTTGTTTTAAATTTATTCTCAAAACCCCCTCTTCCCAACAACCCTACCCTAATGAGCGCGTTAGCGTTGGCGAAGGTATTGGACGATTCACAGGACGCAGCACATCTTGCGCAACTGTGCGCAAGAGGTGATGATGGCGCAACAGAACTGAACGCACTGCCCGCCCATGATTATCTAAATGCCACTGTCGTACCGGTCCTACTGCAAGGGCTCGAGGCGCTGCAAAAGGGGCGTGAAGATAGCAATCCCGACGCACGTCCACAAGACCCATTAGACTTCCTTGCGGCGTACCTCCTCGCAAACAACCCACAGGGCATCAAAACACAACAAGAACCAACCTCAGAAGAAGTGCCTGCAGAGAAGGAGGAGTGAAGGAGGTTTTACACAAGTGGTTCGAGTTGTTGAGGATTAGTTGGTGTGTTGTGGATGGGGGAGGTGGGGAGGTAGGGGGTTGTGTGCAATATAGAGACCTTCTAAAAATATAGGGGAAAAAAGTGCGGAACCGTGCTGGGAATGTCCTTCAGCTAATTTAAGGTAAAGTAGGAGAGGCGAAAATGTGTGGCATATCCTTCTTACAATTTTTTTTTGTTCATTTTTTTTCAAATCCTTTCCCTAAATTTTTTTCCAGTGGATTCCTCCTCTGGTAAAAAAAGACCTACAATAAAAAGACCACTCCTCTATTTTCATACATTTTCAAAACAGGAGCACAGAACAAACATAACAAAAAACTTCATAAAAACCCATTCAACCCCCCCTCTATTTTCCTTCTGGTGCTTTCACGAAACGCACCGCAGAAACTCTCATCTACACTTCTCTTACCCCCCCCCCCATTTCCACCGTATTTCCCTTCCTTTTCTACACTTTTCTCAGGGTACGACACAAAGAGTTTATACAGGGGGGTTTTGAGAGAACGATGTTGCAGACAGCAATGCACCATGGGGGGCTGGTACGTGCAGGGGTTGGGAATGTGGCTCATAATCCACCGCCAATTCAGGCGCAGCTGGGTATGCCTAGTGAGATGATGGCGCTCTTCAACCCACGTCCAGAGCTAGCATTCAAGCCACCGATGCCGCGTAGGGTAAACCCAGCGTACGGGGGGGTAGGTGCATGCACAGCGTTGTTCGAGGACCCCGAAGAGATGGACGAAGATGACATCGCAGACGTGCCCAAGCCGCCAGAGTCGAGAGACACGCAAAAAGAGCAGTTCAGAAAGTCCATTCAGGTGTGCATTTTAACCTGGGGAAGAGAAAAGCTAAGGAAATGGTCTCAGATCAGAGGGATTTATGAGCGAGAATCTGTGCAGTGTAGACTGTGGTAGCTACACTAATCCAACATATTATCAAAATAATCGAAAATTTTAATGAGTCATCTGTGTTTGGATTGAATCTCGGATTGTCTGATGAGGGCGTTTCTTTGTGGATTGATTTTTTTTGTATTTTTAGAAAATTATGAAATATGGCGGTCAACCACCGTATCCCAGGTTTCCCCCCCTGTGCTGCAATCAATGAAAAGAACAAATGAACAAAAATAAGTTCGCGCGGACAAATTTATGACACTAGCCAGCCCTGTTTCCTCTCATTTCCCTCCCCCCCAACAGCTTCAAAACGAAGAAAAACTGAAGAAGGAGATCGAGGAGTGGAACCCTAATGAGAACCCCCACGCTGAGGGGACGGACCCGTACACGACACTCTTCGTGGCACGTCTGGACTACGAGGTGACGGAGGAACAGCTGCGCTCAGCGTTCGAGAAGTACGGCAAGATCCGGAAGTGCAGGATCGTCACCGACAGCGAGGGCAACAACCGGGGATACGGTTTTCTGGAGTTCGACCACAAAGGCGACCAGGACGCGGCATACAGATACGGAGGCAGTGGCAACACAATCATCGGCACGCGTGTCGTTCTCGTTGACAAGGAGAAGGGCAGAATTGTGAAGACATGGCGTCCACGCCGTCTGGGTGGTGGTCTCGGTCGTACACGTATGGGGCGTCCCTCACAAAACGAGCCCTCTGCACGCAAGGTGACCCCAAGAGAACCGAGAGGAAGTGACAGAGATCGTTACGATGACCGTGACAGACGTGGAGGTGACAGGGACCGCCGTGATGAGCGTGACAGAGGAGGACGGGACAGGCGGGAGAGGGACAGCAGGCGGGATGATCGGTACGACGACAGGCGGAGCCGCGACGACAGACGTGACGACAGACGTGGAGACCGTCATTCGTATGTAACCAACTAAATATCCTTCCATTTTTTCTTTTTTCTTTATTGTTGTTGCTCACACGGTGTTATTAGAAACTGAACACGATTACAGCCAACATAAATTCGTCCTCACGCCTTTTTTGATTATTCCCCCTTGCCATCCACTATTCAGGGGAAAAGAGCCTAAATGGCTGCAATCAACGAAAAAAAATGAACAAAAATAAGTTCGCGCGGACAAATTTATGATATTATGTCAGTTTTCGAAATTTAAGCATTCGTTTTCATAAGGGGTTGGTGGCATGTATAGTTTTCGAGTAAGACTCCCTTTTTTTCCCTCCCCTTTCTCTTGTGGTAGTAGTCTATACTCAAACAAAATTTATTAGGACGAATACTTTGTGGTGGGAAAAGACGAACGGGGTTTTTCCCTTAACGAGTAATAGTTCCCTTTATTTTTCCCTTTCTCTTCAAACCCTCCTCACAGGCGCGATTCGGACCGTAGGCGTCCCAGATGGTGAGATGTACGCACTATTCGAGAGAAAAAAAAATACAGCAAAACCGAATGTTGGACCTAAGGGGGTGGGGTGGGGTTTTCTTCCTTTATTTTTTTGTTTCCTTTCATAAAAAAATGAAACCTGAGACAATATCGCCTCAGTAATTTTTTAAAAAATAAAGTTCGAAGATGAATTTTGCGATGCGTTCCCTCCCCCGATTTTTTTTTTTTCCTCTTCGCATATTCAGTAGTGTTGTTGTGGGGGTTGTGTTTTGCACGCTGTTGCCATGATACTGCTATGGCATTACATTTCAACAGACACGCACATTCCCTCCTCCCTTTTTCCTTGTCTAAAAAGGGGGACAGAAAAAAAAAACAGTATTTTCTTTTTTGGACCACAAGATGCTAACACAAAAAAGGACTTCCCTCCCTCTTCGTCTCTAACCTCGCCATGGACCCTTCCTACCTTGTCATATTGTCTTCACGCATTCACCTTAATTTTTCTTCTTCTTTTTTTTTTTGTTTCTCCTTTCCCCACATTTCATTCACCTATTCAAAGCCCCGATTTTTCCCAGAACAACACGAAAGAAGACACCATGAAAGCCTTCTCATACGCAGTCCTATTGTGCGTTGTACACCGTACACATGCCTCTCTCTGTGCTAGCACTGATGGATGGGTTGAAACATGGCGGGATGATTTTGAAGGCGATGGGCTGGATGAAAGCACATGGACCGTTCTCACTGGGCACGGGGATAGCAGGGTGCGCGACGCATGCGGGACGAACGCGAGCCTCACGGTGCGCAACGGCAGCCTCACGATCCGAAGCGACAAAGGGACCGTCGCGGGGTGTCCGTACAACATCACCACGGGGGCCATTGAAAGCCGCGGAAAACGTTCCTGGCAGGGGCACACCAGGGTCTGCGTGAACGCCATCCTCCCTGGCGTTCCTGGCAAAGGAAACGGCATTTGGCCTGCCCACTGGCTCCTCCCTGACAACGACGCATGCTGGCCGATCAACGGCGAGATCGACATTATGGAGATGATCAACGCCGACGGGGAGGCACACCAAACGTACCACTACAGCAACAAATGCGGCGTCAGCCAGCACTCCACCAGCAAGCAAATTGATGTCCCCACCTGGAACACTGCCTTCCACGAGTACGGTGTGGAATACAACACGACACACATGACGTACTTCGTGGACAACACCCCCGTCAATGTAGTGGATCGCAGTGCTTCCTTCTATGACGTCCCTTATTATGCCATCCTGCAGACTGCTGTGGGAGGACCCTGGCCTAAGCCGGTGGATGCGAACACCGTGTTCCCTGTGGACCACGTCATCGACTCCTTCGTCGTGACGCAGAAACATTAAATCCCATAAATGTTGAGTGTTTATTCAGGTACAAAGTACTGTTTTTGATCCCGATAATACCATTTTTGCTCGCTTTTTTAAACAACTGTGTGTTTTTTTAGCAGGCTTGGTGGTTCAGATCCCAAAGGGGGTGGTCCCCTCATACAATGAAGAGTTCTTTTGAGTTTTTTTTTTTTGAGGGGGAAGGGGGGAGGGGCATTTTCTTCTCGTAGTGCACTTTGCCTGCGAAGAAATCCCACTTCTGATTACTTGACTAACGTTGATTTTCTTGTCAATTGGCATGTCCTTTTCTCTCATAGCCTTTTATACCATGTGGCAAGTATGCGCCGCATTCGCGTGTTGGGAATCAGAGGTTTTGGCATTCTCAACTCTTTTCTCAACATTGATACGGTATGACATATTTCCTCATGGCACGTGCCTGCATCCAAGTGTCTGCACGTTTTATTTTTGCGACTGCATTTTGCACTTTCGACTTTATTTTTGTTCAAAACAACCTTATTGTCACGAGAAAAAAAGGATCGTGACTCGGCTAAGGGGCGCAGATGCGTCTGTTTGCCTCTGTGCCAAAACCCAAAACGTTTTTTTATTTGTTGGAGTAGTGCCTCGGTTGTGTTGCCATAGTTGTACATTCATTTTATTGTACCAAAGGTTCACTGTCACGAGCGGGCTGTTGTATTTCAAGCCAAGTTTATTTTTCGTCGTGCATGATCGTGTGTATGGGGGAATTTCCCCCTGAGTCAGCTTCTTGACAAGACCTAACGATACCCCCTTCCTCTACTTCTTTAAAACGTCTTTTCTTGAGAGTGTTTATTTTTTGGGCGCCCGCTAACAGAAATATCAAAAAGTTCTGAAACGTGAAGGGTTTTTAAAACAGCTCTCACCACCCGGGAGTCTTCCGTCGAATTCCATTGAATACCCGTTTGTTACCTGCTGCGTTGGTGTGGGGGGGACGTAACGGAATGCCACGGAACGGAGTTAGGCGAGGTGACGGCTGCGTTATGTAGATCGCTTGCGTGGCGGGTGACAGTTTTTTAGAGCACCAAAAAAAATTAAAAAAGAGAGATTCGTGTGATGCAGGTACGGACAACCCACGGGAGAACCACGGAGCACTGCTTGGGGCTATATTAAGATTTGCGGAGCACCTTCGGGGGGAACCACGGAGAATCGGTTTGGTGATCACACCAGAGATAGTTAAAAAAAACCCATTACAAAACCCACAGGAATAGGTCCCCCCTACCACGGACACACGTTTTTTTGACTTATTTTCTGTAGGGGGGTTTTTTTTGACACCATGTCCGATCAGTTGTTAGTGTCCATCGACGCTGCCTGCAAGGAGATCATCGCTGCAGCAAACCCGATTCTCGCCTCTGCTCAGCTCATCCTGAGCAAGAAGTACACCTTCGTGCAGCCGGGTTCACAGAACCACGAGTATTTCCAGTATGTGTCCCTTGCCCCCTCGGCTTCGTGCGTAAAATATGTGAATTCCATTATCTCCAATATGTTTGCACGGATGCTGCCAGATCTGGGGGCCAATAACCCAGATCTGGCTCGTTTTCCAGATCTTAAATCTGGTTTCCAGATCTGGCAGTATCCGTGTGTTTGGCATTCAAGGTGCCAAATTGCCAAAAAAAACCCAAATATGCCAAAAATATTTAGACACCAAATTTCTTGGAGTACTGAAATCTATTCCCCGATTTTGAAGGTGACTGACTGCCTGAAAAAAATACCAGAAAATTTCAATTTTTTTTTCAAATAAATTCCCAACCAATTTCATTACACCTCTCTCTCTTCTCTCTCTCTCTTCTCTCTCTCTCAGATGGCGCCTAGGTGAGTTGCGACAGGCACAGACTTTGAACACCCCAGCTCCTACACACCAGCCTTCTGTCGATGAGCTTGCTTTGATCGACGAGACTGTAGGGCTTCTTGCGGATGTGGAGCGTGATGTGGCAGACTCCATGGAGTCCCGTCTGCTGACAGCCGGACGGATGTTCATTGAGCCAGGCCACCCCAGCTTTGATTACTACCGTTGGCGTCTCGGCCTCGAGATCCAAGCACCCCCCGCAAAAAAGACCGGCCACGTCACCGTCACAATGAACGACGACTTCGACAGCAACACCCCAGTCTCCATGGGCCAGCTGGTGACCATGCTTGCACCTCTCATAGAGACCGGCAACCACAAGCCAGGTATCTTTCTTGACTCCCACGGCCACGTTGTCCTCCCTGCTAGCGCCTTTGACGAAGCCACAGACGATCAAAATGCAACAATGTACTAAAGAGGACAAGGGGGTGATGTGGAGATGACTGCGAGGTGGCGTTCATCTAAAGGGTTCAGTTTGGGTGTGGGTGGGGATGGGGGTTGGGGTCAGGGGAAAAAAATCCAAAAAAAAGGAACGAAACTTATCGGGATTTTTAAAAAAAAATGCGGCAATTTAGCTCGCACAGATTGGTTGGAAAAAAATAAAAAGAAAATGCAAATTTGTGGTTTTCATGCAAAAAGGATTCCTCCCCCCTCTCTTCTTGTCTGCTCCTTTGTACAAAAAAAACCCCAAAATTCAAACCTCACAGTATACAAAATCCTCTACACATTTTTTTTTATTTCTCTTTTCTTTTTTTTGTCCATAAAATAACTCAACAAATTGCATATTAGTCTTCCTCTCTTCTCCCCCCTCTTTTTCTGTTCTTCCACTTTTTCCACTTCATCCACGATGGGTGCAAATGGTTCTACACCCCTTGGGGTGCAACCTACTGCATTGACACATGAAGAAATGCGCAGATTGCAGGAGGGAACCCAATATAGCGGGCCTGAAATCGAACAGCTCCATAGACAGTTCATGCAGGAGGCACCAAGTGGTTTTGTTCCTAGAGGAGAGTTTTTAGCCCTGGCGGAGGTGATGGGCGTGCACGATGCGACAATAGCGGGAATGATGTTCACCGCATTTGACACGAATCGCGACGGGTTTATCTCTTTTGCAGAGTTTGCGTCATCCATGAGTACAATGACCAGGGGTGGTCCGGATGACAAAACTGCGCTCGCATTTTCGATTTATGACACCGGCGGTCCAGGTGGAACCCCTCGTGGTTATCTAACCAAGGACGACCTTCTGAACCACGTCAAATCACTTAGCTCAGTGTTAGGCGATTTGGTCCTTTGTCGCAGCGGGGAACCCACCACGCCGCAAGGAGTCGTAGACCGAATCTTCCGCGAAATGAACGAAAGCCAGGACGGCCGTCTCACACTACGTGAATACAAAGCAGGGGCGCACAGAGACCCCTCGATTGTTCAAGGTCTGGCGTTGTTTTAAAAGCCATTTTTTTTTTTTAGATGTAAACCACGAAATGGTTGGGGTGTCCACCCCCCGGTACAGCCGGTCATACCAAGGTACTTCACGAGAGGGCTTTGTATTTCAACTCAACCCTTTCTTTTTGTCCCTTTCGGTGACATTTCAGAGTATAGAACAATAAAGAAGGTGTGATTGGTCACAAAGGGGGGGGTCCTTTTTTGTGAAATTTTTGGGGGGGAAATGTAGGTTAGAAGTGTTGAAAGGATGGGGAGGGGAAGGGGGGGGGGGGGGATGGGGAAAATGCTCATGATAGTGAAGTAAATGGCTTTGCTTGTGGTTTCACTGTGCAAAGGAATGGCACAGTCATTTACCTTCACCGTTGTGTCCTGTGTGCCACGGAGGCATTCTTAGATCTTTCAAGGTGACTAAGCAGTGGAGGCTTAGTATCATCTTACTAACCTTGAGATGTGTGCACCGACAGAGGTACATTATCGTCATCCAAGGTATTTTTTTTGAAGACGTTTGTGTTGAGCCCGTGAGGCCCCATTTTCGTCTTTAGATTTTCTATTATTGGTTCTGTTGTTGACTGCAGAGTACTTTGTGCTTTCATCCGGATGGCTGGCATCGTAGGTGGGTCAGTAGGGAGGTGCCTGCATCAACTACATTTTTGTTTTGTTTTGTTTTATTCTATGTTATGTATCTGGGAGGGGGGGTTTATGGTGATCTGTATCGTATATTCTGCTGGTTAAAACCTGAGAATACACGACCGCTAGTGTTGCATTCCTTGAGGGGAGTTTTCAACTTACCTTCCTTCACCCCCCCCTGTAAGGGCAACCGTAGGTGAAGTAAGGTATAGTATTGAAATCGATGTGGGGGGGGAGTAAAGGGTCAATTTTACAAAACCAGATTTTGAGGAAAATTTTAGCCGAAAATGGGCCCCACGTATAAGCAACCGGGCTCATATTTCTCAAAATTTAAGTGGTCAAAAAATTGTCCAATTTTCGAGATTGACCCCACCACTGCACGGGCGGAGCCCAAAAATGCAAATAAGGACCCTTTTTTCAACTTACCTTCCTTCACCCCCCCCTGTAAGGGCAACCGTAGGTGAAGTAAGGTATAGTATTGAAATCGATGTGGGGGGGGAGTAAAGGGTCAATTTTACAAAACCAGATTTTGAGGAAAATTTTAGCCGAAAATGGGCCCCACGTATAAGCAACCGGGCTCATATTTCTCAAAATTTAAGTGGTCAAAAAATTGTCCAATTTTCGAGATTGACCCCACCACTGCACGGGCGGAGCCCAAAAATGCAAATAAGGGCCCTTTTTAATTTGTTCTCTTGAAATGTGTAATTTCATGTTTTCGCGAAAAAATAACGACTGATCCCACAAGGGTTGAAGGAAGGTGGTTGAAAACAACAATAACAACAAGGACAAGTAATTGCTAAGAAAAAAACGGGGTGTGCTGTGGAAAACCCCGCGCGATTTTCGAAACCACCGTAGCATCCTGGCGATTTGCTGGAGGTGCTGATGTGCCTGGTGTGATCGATGTGTTGTAGTCTGTGCATTCTGTGCTTCTTCCGCACTCCAACGACGACGACAATGTGGGGAGCCTGTGGACAAAAACGAGCTGGAACACGCCGAGCCTACCGAGCCGACGTCCAACAACGCTATCGAGCAGATGGTGCTGGACGGAGAGGACAGCGCCCCTTCTTGAACGTTTCAGATGCTGGCGTCCCAGTGGATCTGGCAGCGTACGAAGAGCGTTAACATACCTGCAGAAGAGCAGAATGCTGGACGTGCTGTAGATTATTTCTACAGGATGGAGTTCCACATCACACCCCGTTTTTTTTCCGATAGCAATTACTTGTTTTTTTGATAAAACAACTTGTTGTCAATTCTAAAAAGATTGGAGGCAGCGCTGCAGGGCAAACAAAACGGATTGAAAAAGACAGAAGCTCGCTTGTTTCTTTTTTGAGTACTCAATTAACCACACCAACCGTACTTCAGTTTAACACAATTTTTTCATCTTTTTGTTTTCCGGCTTTGAGCGCACAAACAAAAGACCTGATCTTTTTTGTGTCACCTCATGAAATGAAGGAGGAAATAGAAACAAAGCATTTTGAACACACTTTTGCGGTTCTAGGGACGAACCGCGCTGCAGAGTCCACTCCTCACCAAACAGGTCGAGGTGCTGTGCGTTTCACCACAACCTCTCTCCCATGGGGTTTTTACCGTGCGATGAGTGTTAAAGTTTCTATTTTGGTATTTGTGTTTTTTTGTGTGGAAGGTGCGTTTTGCTGGTATTCTTTTTCCTCTCCTGATTCGGTACACACATCTTGCCTTATTGTCTAGGGGAGTAGGGATTTGATAAACGTTAGGGATTTTTTTATGAACACATTCTTGTGTGATCTGAGGACTCATCTGGACCTCAAAAAAAAGGAACGAAACGAAGGGTTTTTGCCAACTCTATTTGCAACTCTATTTTCCCTTTTTTTTTTTTGGCGCTTTTACAAAACATGCTTTGACACAAAAAATAACTGTACTACTTTCTGTTATATCGACCCACACCCACACCCACACCCACACCCACACCCACACCCACACCCACACCCACACCCACACCCACACCCACACCCACACCCACACCCACACCCACACCCACACCCACACCCACACCCACACCCACACCCACACCCACACCCACACCCACACCCACACCCACACCCACACCCACACCCACACCCACACCCACACCCACACCCACACCCACACCCACACCCACACCCACACCCACACCCACACCCACACCCACACCCACACCCACATCCCCAGTTAACTTGTTAAAGCAGCTTTGCTGCGACATGGGGAGATCTGGTGTTACTGTAGATGATAGTATAAGATGCTTTGGTCCATTTTTGCTTTTATTACCTCTTTGCTCTGCAAAGGTTGGAACGGGAAAGTCAAAACACACCACCTTCATCAGGAATTTTTCCACAAATTTGTTTCCCCGGTGTGTTTTCCTTCCCTCGTACGAATATGGACTTGACAGCTGAGTTTGAGGGGCGCAAGGCCTGTCACTTCAAGGTGAGTGAAGTGATGCGCGTATGTTGTGCGGGAGCGCCAGATGTGGTGAAGACGGCGCTGAAGGATTCCTTCTTGCCGGGGGACTACATCCTGGCAACCCTGGCAGGATTGGGGGGTGTGGTGACGGAGAGCGACCTGCGGCAATTGGTGATTGAGGTCACCAGGTCGAATGAGGCGGCGTGGGAGAAGACGAAGCCCCGCCGTCTCGCCCTCTTTCTGGCCACGGTGAGGAACGGCCTTGGGGACGTGACCTTTGCGCAGTTGCTGAGTGGCGAGGACGCGGCATCTTTCCCTTGCTCTGAGGACGTATCTTCTCCGAAGGCCTCTGTGGAGACAGAGGAGCAGGCAGTGGCGGCCGAGGCAGTGAAGAAACGTTTTGTGTTTGCGCCGGTGGTACGCGAGACTGATGGGCAGGACCGCATCGCCGCTTTCGAGGCCGCACAGGACTTCCCAGACGACCAACCGGACGACCGCAGCGACATCCGCAGTGACGACATGGGGCCCGACGCTGAAACCGTGGCACTCAATCCGACGCGTTGGCAAGAACTCGACAGGTTTGGCCAAACCGAACTGTTGGAGCAACTCGCAAAATACGTGCCTGATAAGGAAGGGGACACACGGGACGCGGCACGCGGAACTCTGAACCTGATCCAGAAGATTCTGAAGGGGAAGAACATGGGGGACCTCCTCGTGATCCTCCTGGACGACCTGCTATGTGTGCACTACCGTTTCACGATGGGGCTGGAGGCGGCCAGGGCGTTCCGTTCCCGTACATCGATGGGCACTTCGACCACCCCCCAACGCCGTGCAGCGATGCTGGCAGCGACGGCAGCGAATGCGCGCTTTGCAGGCACGAAGAGACGCCACAGCACCACCTCCTCCAACAACTACAACGACAGGGGATCGAAGCGCACGAGGTTCGACCCATCGACGACCTTCGGACGGAAAGGAGGCAAAGGGGGGAAGCCTTTTCGCCAGTAGCCACCACCGCGTCAACATCAACAACAACACCATCTACAACTCCGGGGGAAACAAGGGTCAAAATACTGGGTCGAACAGAACGAACTATGGGGTGAATCGACGTCAAAAATCACATCAACTACAACAAACAAAAAGGGACGAGGGACGACAGAAGGGAGAAAAGGGACGAACAGGGACGAGGAACTCCCCAAGGAACTGGGTCACAGTGCGACAGAGCGACACGGGGCGAACAGGGCCGAAACTGGTGACGGACCCGGTGACCCCGCCCAAGGAGGTGCTGCCCCCACCACACCTACCGGAGCACATGTCGCTTGGGACGAGGAAGATGTCGCTGCAGAGGGCGAAAGCTGTGGAGGACTTGGTGTTTGCGGAACGAGACGGGAAGGTACTGGGGAAGCTGCTGCACCGGACGCTGGAATGGGACCAGCTCGGTCAGTTTGCGAACGCCCCGAAGTACCGGGCGGAGCAAGACCGGGTCTTCGAACGGTTTATGGAGTGGCATGCGACGCAGCGCGACGGCCTCCCCCCCGACGACCTCATCATCGGCTACGCGCACAGGATGCTGGCATCGGCTTCTCCGAAGACTGTACAGACCTACGTGGAGGTGATCGTGCGAAAGTCGCTGAGCATGGGCATGCGAGGAGTTCGAACGCGGAAGCTGCTGGAGGCAAAGAAAGGACTTATACGTTTGAGCACGATGATCCGCCCGCGACAGGCACCACCAATGACCACCACAGAAGCTTCAACTGCAATAGAGACGCTGTGGTCGCAAGGGAACAAGCCGGCTGCAGCACTGGCCGCGATTGCATGGGTATCGAGAGCTCGCGTGCCCGACCTGCGCTTCATCACGAAGGTAGATTGGAGGGAATTCCGCTCGGACACACCGCAGAAGCTGGACACCGTGGGGGGGGAATTCTTTGCGCGGGAGAAAGGATGCAAGGGATGGCGGCCCCCCATCAACATGCCTCCAGGGAGACTGACTGCGGTAGCGGTGAGATTCATGCGAAGCATCAAGGACGAAAAACAGCTAGTCTTCGGCGGGAATTCAAATGTGTACGAAAGCCTGAAACGTGCTATGAAGAAGGTGTTTCCCAACGCAGCATGGCTACATTCGTTACGACGGGGGGCGATCCAGGAGGTGGAGAAGACGGGAGTGGAAAGAAGCGAGCTGCGGGAGCTCCTCAGACACGCGAACGAAGCAGAGACGGTGCGTTACCTGAGGACGAACACACGGGGTCGACGAACGCTGGAGGCGAATCTGCTGTCTTCTCTTCAGTGATTCGGGGTCTGCAGGAGGGCTATCGGGGGATATTGGAGGAACATGAGAATGAGGTATCGGGTGAGCAGTCCGGAGAGTCTTCCCTGACGTGGCCCGATTTGGGTAAGCCACCCCCCAGACAGGCAAAGCTTGACTCCTTCCCGACCTCCACCATCAACGTGCAACGTCTGTCGCAACTGGCGACGGAAGCGGGTATGGACCCACATTTCGCAAGCTGGATGACGAACCCTAACGCTATTTCGGAGGTGAAGTCAGGCAAGATCCCCATCCCAGGACCGAAATCCAACCTCCCTCCCTCTTTTGTGTCGGCATGTTTGAAGGCTGGTGTCTGCATGAAGGTGACGAAACGTGAGTGTGTCCGCGGAGTGGTCAAGGTGTTTACGGTTCCGAAGTCTGATCCGCTGATTCACCGCACGGTGATTGACGGCCGTCCCATCAACTGCGTGATGCCAAAGCCCCCAAAGTTCCACCTCTTCGCCCCGCCGCACCTGTTCCACATCCTGAAGCACAGGAAGGCTACGTGGTTGGCAAAAATAGACCTGAAAGGATTCTTCCACCAACTTCCTATCCACAACAACGTCTCCTCTTTCTTCTGTTTTCGCGTCGGGCAAAGCTGGTACAGATGGACTCGGGTGCCGATGGGCTGGTCTGTGGCCCCCTACATAGCACAGAACACAGCGGAAGCGCTTGTGGGTAGAGCAGTGGGCGTGCGTGCGATGGTGTACTTGGACGACATCCTTGTCTTCGGAGAGTCTTGTGAAGGAGTTCAGGCATCGGTAGCAGGGATCCTGGAACGGTTCAGTTTTGCAGGAGCAGAAATAAACGAGAAGAAATCGTGCCTCAGCCCAGTGCGGACTTTGGAGTACATTGGTGTGGAGTGGTCACCTGAGCAGGGTGTATTGCGGTTTCCGAGCACGTGGAGGGAGAAGGTGATGCTGATTTTTGTTTCATTTGCGTCTGCGTGGAAGTTGTCGATTCGGCGCATATGGCAGATGGTGGGTATTGCTATGCGAGTGCTACATGTCCTGGGCGTTCCGCTGTGTCACTTCGACGCCATACTCCGGTGCCTCAGTGGGTGGTCCACGAAGATCGTGAGAGGCGAACTGGACTGGGACGTAGAGGTGGTGATCCCGGATGACTTGCGGAGGGAGATGGCTGAGATTGTCGATGCTTTCGTGCGCCCCATTCGGGATTTTTCATTGCCGGAGCCGGCTTCTGCATGGGACACGGTGGTGTGGACGGACGCGAGTACGACTGGTTGGGGCATTGTGTGGCAGCACCTGGACGATGCCGAGGCCGGGGCGGACTGGGGACAGTGGGTGCAGGCTGCGACGCACCGCGACATCTTCCTGCTGGAGGCAGAAGCTGCGATGAAGGGCATCAGAGCTGCATTGGAGAGCGGTTCCTCAAAGAGTGGGACCCTCCTGCTGGTGGACAACGAGGGCTTGGCGCATGCGATCAGACGGGGACATACAAAGTCTCGTCTAGGGAACCTATTTTTACGTTATATTTTTTCTTTTGTGCAACCACACCACCTTCGTGTTGAGTGGATCGCCTCCGAGGAGAACAGCACTGCGGATCAGTTATCCCGGCGCACACATCTCTCTGAGGGAACGATAGCGGTACCGCTGTGTTGGGACCGTGTTCACAAGAAGGTTGATTCTTTTGGTTTTTCAGAGTGATATGCATTTGTGATTTCTTTTATTCTTTCTCTTTTTCTCTTGTCCTTTCTTCAAAAGAGTGTTGTGGTCGTACACATGTCAATCGGACTGGAAACGATGTACCAAAGCGGTATATGGTGTGTTTTCCTTCCCTCGTACGTCACAATAAACGAAACCCCTCCTCACATTGTTTTTGTTGCGCTTTCAGGACCTCATCGACGGATCACTATTTGTACACCAGATCTCCTCCCCAGTTAACTTGTTAAAGCAGCTTTGCTGCGACATGGGGAGATCTGGTGTTACTGTAGATGATAGTATAAGATGCTTTGGTCCATTTTTGCTTTTATTACCTCTTTGCTCTGCAAAGGTTGGAACGGGAAAGTCAAAACACACCACCTTCATCAGGAATTTTTCCACAAATTTGTTTCCCCGGTGTGTTTTCCTTCCCTCGTACGTATGGTGTGTTTTCCTTCCCTCGTACGTCACAATAAACGAAACCCCTCCTCACATTGTTTTTGTTGCGCTTTCAGGACCTCATCGACGGATCACTATTTGTACACCAGATCTCCCCCACACCCACACCCACACCCACACCCACACCCACACCCACACCCACACCCACACCCACACCCACACCCACACCCACACCCACACCCACACCCACACCCACACCCACACCCACACCCACACCCACACCCACATCCCCAGTTAACTTGTTAAAGCAGCTTTGCTGCGACATGGGGAGATCTGGTGTTACTGTAGATGATAGTATAAGATGCTTTGGTCCATTTTTGCTTTTATTACCTCTTTGCTCTGCAAAGGTTGGAACGGGAAAGTCAAAACACACCACCTTCATCAGGAATTTTTCCACAAATTTGTTTCCCCGGTGTGTTTTCCTTCCCTCGTACGTCACAATAAACGAAACCCCTCCTCACATTGTTTTTGTTGCGCTTTCAGGACCTCATCGACGGATCACTATTTGTACACCAGATCTCCCCCACACCCACACCCACACCCACACCCACACCCACACCCACACCCACACCCACACCCACACCCACACCCACACCCACACCCACACCCACACCCACACCCACACCCACACCCACACCCACACCCACACCCACACCCACACCCACACCCACACCCACACCCACACCCACACCCACACCCACACCCACACCCACACCCACACCCACACCCACACCCACACCCACACCCACACCCACACCCACACCCACACCCACACCCACACCCACACCCACACCCACACCCACACCCACACCCACACCCACACCCACACCCCCCCATATCCGCCATCTCACCAGGAACACATATTTCCCCCCTTCTTTACACCGTATTCGACTACCAAAACACCTCTTCTTCTTTTCTCTTCATTTACACAATACATAATTCTATTTTTAAAATATATCCTTAGGGGGACTAAGCAACGAGAGGCTTAGGTTCATCTATTAAACTTTTTCTTAATTATTCTCTCTCTCCCCTCCCTCTCCCCCCCTCCACCTTCAACCATGATGCGCCGCAACTCCAGCGGGATTACCATTCACAAAACCATCTCCCAACCTCTACGCCGTGATGTGACCCCTAAAGCACTCACAATAGCCCTCGCCATTGCAGTTCCATTCATCCTGATCATTGGTGCTATCCTTCATGCCACTCCGGTATCCTCCCGGCAAGCCTCCCGAGGGGGTGCTGGAGACCGGCTTTTCTATTTGCAGTCATTTGTTTCATTTGTTGCTCGTCCTTCAGAGCGGGTGGTTACTACCGTTATCACCCATGTGCCTTTGATTGAGAACCGTGAAACTCTTTCAAATTCGTATTATTCTTGGAAAAATGGATCAGAGCAGAGGTGTAAAACCCTCTCAGAGATCACCCCAGGAAGGGTCGTACGCACTCCAGAAGGACCCCGGTGGGATCCTCAAGCAAACTGTAGTGTCGCACGATTCGACGAAATTGGGGCAAAACAATGTCTTGCTGGGAAGCGTATTGGCTGTATCGGAGATGAAACCGTACTAGGGGGGGTAACTAAGGTAATCGCAGGGCGAGCAGGGCTGGACCTTTACCCGACCACTTCTTCGAATGCTGTGTACAATAAAAGCGGGGTGAAAGGGGGGGTGGAATTTTATAATTCACCTTCAGGATATTTTGATACGCTTGTAGAGCTGCGAGAGGTGGTGAAAGGGTTGGATGTGGTGGTATTGTATCAGAATGCGGAGGACTACATTTTACATTGTCTTGGCGTGTTTGGCTATTTTCAGGAGCAAAAACGGCGGATGGTGATGTTAAAGAAGGCAATGCGGAAAGATACGACGCTATTGTTATATGACATCGCTGTTTCAGAGGAGTCGCCAAATGCTGTATTCCGTAAGGCACGTCTTCTCGCTGCCGGCTGTGCGAACGTTGCGGTGTACACTGCCGTCGGGCCGATCTCAGGACACAACAGAGATCTGGACACAGCGCTTACCGATCCCCTTCTTAACACCATCTGCAGTCACGGTGATGATTCCCCGCTACAAGCTATAGTACCTCCCTGCGAAGAAGAGGTAATGGAGGAGTGGGTGCAGGTTTGTAGCTGAATGGGGAGGAGGGAGGGGGAAAGGGGGATGGGATGGGATGCTTTGCGTTTCTTTTGCCATTTTTTTTTTTAAACATTGCTAACATAGGTTTCGAACGCGCGTTCGCGTTTTTTAGGCGTTTTCGAGTGCGCGTTTGAAAAACGAAAAAAAAAACGCGCGCTCGGAAAAAACGAGAAAAAAAACGCGCGTTCGGAAAAAACGAAAAAAAAACGCGCGTTTGGAAAAAACGAAAAAGAAACGCGCGTTTGAAAAACGAAAAAAAACGCGCGTTCGAAAAAAACGAGAAAAAAAACGCGCGTTTGAAAAACGAAAAAAAAAAAACGCGCGTTCGAAAAAGTGGAAGCCTCATGTTTACGTGGGAGGTTTTTCGAACGCGCGTCGAAAAAGTGGTTTTTTCGAACGCGCGTCCAGTTTTTCAAACGCGCGTTCGAAAAAACCACTTTTTCGAACGCGCGCTTGAAAAAAAAAAAAAAAAACGCCCATTTTTTTTTACGCGCGTCCGGCTTTTCGAACGCGCGTTTTTTTTTTTTTTTTTGCGCGTTTTTTTTTTTTTTTCATGTGCGCGTTTTCCGATTTTGGATTTGCGCGTTTTCGATTTTCGAACGCGCGTTCGAAACCTATGTGCTAAGAAAAAAAAAAGATTTCTCCCCATTTTTTTTTGTACTTTTTTCTCCATACCCCCCCCTCCTGAAGACCAGATCTTGAAAAAGGTTCGGTAGCTAAATTAATATTGGTTTTGCTCGAAATAGAGCAAAACCCCTTTTTTTTTAAGGACAAAAACAGTTCCATATGGGAGGTCTGTCATCGAGATTGGTACCCCCTCCGGCCTAGTTTATGATAGGGAGAGGTGATCCAATCCAATTTCCTTTATTATCAAATTTTCACCTCCACCCCTTTCCCCAACCTTGGTACACTCTGTAAGGATCCGAGAAAAGGAAGAAAAAAAGGCAAAAAAGCAAAGAGAGCAAGATGTCGAATTCCTACGGTGGTGGTGGGGGATGGGGGCAGGGCTACTCTGCCCCTCCTGTGAGGGAGCAAAGACATGGGGGACCGGCGTACATGGGGCAGGGGCAGAGACAGGGTCAGGGACAGGGGCAGCAGTACCAGCAGCACTACCCTCAGCAGAGCCACCACTCGCACCAGCCGCAGCACCACCAGCACAACTACCAGAACTCATATACGGCCCGCGTCCCGCCCCCTCCCGTTCCAGCCATGCGCCACTCCAAGCTCGCTGCCCCCAGCAGACCCATAGTCCCTGCCGTCCCCTCCCTCCTCGGCAAGCCCACCCACCTCGCAACACCAAAAATCCCCGCCGAGCCAGCAACACTGCTCAAAAAAACCGTCAGATATCTCGTTGCAGCGCAAATGAGCAAATACCTGAGCTCAAGAAGTATGATCCTTTTTTGGTGATGTGGAAAAAAAAGCGGGGGTGGGGGATTTATTTTAACCGATTTTAACTGTGTGCATGCCAATAAAGTGCTCTCTGGGGGGTTCGACAACCCGGCGGAGAATCAGTGCCCTGCATCCGATGAACGGTGAGGTGTTTGCATTTTCAACTTCTCTTTTTGTATTTTTGAGGTGTAGTAAGGGGGAATGTATCAAGCCTACCATGGGTTATATCGTCAACATAGTGGTTTTGTGGTTCTAAAAAAAAGGTGTAGTCTTGGAAGTGTCAAATGAACGAAGTACTGTTTGGGTTTTCTTATAACTTTATTACGCTTCAGTTCTTGCGATTTCTTTTTTTACTTTTTTTTGACAAACAAAAAAAATATGCTGCATTTCCTCGACAATCCTCCCCTAGAGTTTCTGTCGCGATGAAGTGGATAAGTATCCATCACCAGTTCTTTTTGTGTCAATGCTTCAATGCAACACGAAACTTTGAGACAAAGAGACATACGTAACTTTTTTTTTACGCCCAGTGTTATGTGCTAAAACACGTGCTTTTCTTGAATCTCTAAATCATGTTGTCCCCCCTTCCCGGTCAGGGTGGGGTAATGACTGTATACCTGCTTACAGCTTCCCTGTAAACCACATCCAAGCGCAACACGCCGGGGTTCGATAACCCGCGGAGTGTCAGTGCCTGCGTCCCAGAGGCGTTTGCACTATCAACTTCACTTTTTTTTTGATAAAAAAGGATGTTACATTTCCTCGCCAATCCTCTACCCCCCCCTTCAGAACATTTCGACAACAACATCGACGAATTTCGAAGGAGCTGTGAGCATCTTATCGACCGAATCATGCAAACGGTATGCTTGAAGTTCTAAACCATCCACCCCACCGCTACCCCTCGCTATCGCAGAGTGCTGCACACTTCATTTATTCACACAAATAGCCCCCTCACCTGGGATGGCAAAAAATCAACCCATTTTTCAAAAAAACGACAGTGGCCGAAAGTGGAGATTGCACAAACTGTGGCAACACAACCGAGGCAACACAGACTACTCCAACAATTTATCAAAAACGAAAAAGGAAAAAAAAATTACACATCCTCGGGTGTTGGCATCTTCTGCAGTTGTGTCAGAGGCCTCCTTTCATAGCGTTATATAGTCCAGCTGGTTTGAGGGGATTTTTTTCCCCTTTCTCTTTGTCCCGGTGGAAAACTCCATCTTTCGATTGAAAATAATATTTTAATCATCTTTGTCCCCTTCCCCACTCTATTGCTATTTTTCGCAGGAAAAAAAAAAGCCGGAAAATTACAAAAGCCGAAGGATGCAGACTGGTGTGCTCTCAACTGTCAACTCGTACATGGCAAAGTACGGCACGTCGAAGGAGCAGAAGGTGAACGACAGAAAACGCAAACGATACGATGTGGACGTATGTAGCACTATACACTGCTGTTATACCTTACCCTGTTTGAATATTACTTTATAATTCTTTAGAGAAACAGGGTTAACGTTTAGAAACCAATCTTCTGAAAACATTTCAATTTATGGAAACAATTACCCTTTTTTCTTCACATTCTTTTTCCAACAATTTTAAAAAATATTGAATGCATCTTGAAAAACAACTTTCTTACACTCTTTTGAGAGTATCCGAACTAATTACCCTTTTTTTTTTAAATATACAAGCAGTGTTTCCGCGCTCCTTCATTGGGTACGATTTTTGATGAAGAATCGTGATTTTGTACATAAAAGGTAAATACGTCCCGAGCCCGGCGCGCTACGCGCGCCGGAAGTTACCGCAAGTTCAGGGCCTCCGGCGGAGAAACTAGAGTTCTGGCCCAAAACACGCGTCCCAGCGCAGTCCCTGAGATTTCCAAAAAATAAAATAAAAAAGCGCGGTCGAGCCCGACCCGGAATGAGAGAATTCCCCGGGTATCCAACTGAGGAGTTCAACTTGATTGATATTTGCACCAGACACACGAATTATCGGTAACCTCAGTACGTGTACAAAAAGAAACGGTGGTCATAGCATCAAGGCTCCTGGCGAAGCCACGGTACGCAACATTTCAAAAAATTGCGCTTAAAATTGCACATTTTTACAACCAAACTATGTCATGGGAAGGTGGGTTGCAAACTTGCGCCGCAGGCGCACGGTACGCTACTTTTTTCTTTCGCCATGCTGCATGTTTCCTTTTCGTTCGGCGTTTGATCAATTGAGTCGCGTTCTGGCTGTGACGGGGTCACTTTGTTCATGAGGCCAGTTCTGGTCACTCTCAGAGGCTTATGTGGGGGAATTTTTTTTTTTTTTTCGGGAATTTTTTTTATTTTTATTTTTTTCCAATGAAGAATTCTTCACTGGAAAAATTTTTTTTTTCGGGATTTTTTTTTTTTTCGAAGAATTCTTCATCGGATTCTTCAGCGCGGAAAGTCTGTATACAAGGTGACTAATCACAGGGTCATCTTATAAACCTTTCTTTTTTTGATAAAACACTAAAAAAATTGGAGGCAGCGCTGCAGGGCAAACAAAACGGATTGAAAAAAAAAAAAAAAAAACAGAAGCTTGCTTGTTTTCTTTGAGTACTCAATTAACCACAACAACCGTACTTCAGTTTAACACATTTTTTTCACCTTTTTGTTTTCCCGGCTTTGAGCACACAGACAAAAGACTCGATCTTTTTTTTTTAAACTTCAAACAACAGCTTTTGACGCCGTTCCTTCCTGAAGAGGAGGCTGGGCCTACTACTCCAAACAAGCGCGCACGCACCTCTGGTGCAGAGAACGACGTCACGCCGCGCACCTCGACAGACGCAGGCACAACTGCCGCACTGCCCAACGCCACACCACCGTCGTCACAGAAGCCTCTCCCACCAATAGATATATCGATGCCCTACACCTCGCAGAACTCCATGACAAGGCGCGGCACCATCGTAGACAACGGCTTCACGCAGCAAGACGAGATTGGCGACACACCAGACGCCAGTGCAACCCAAGAACCCTCCCAAGAACCCACACAAAACAGCATTGATGTGGATGCGGACGCAGATGAGCAGCTCTTTTAATTGCCAAAAATAATTTTTGTTGCTCTTTTTTCTAAAAAGAACAACAAAACTGGGTGAAATAAATCAGGGGATGGGATGGGTTTGTGGGGGGTAGGGGGTGGGGTGGGGTGGGTCTTGTAATAAGAAAATAATCTGCCTTTTTTTTGTAGTGTTATGTGGTTTTAAATCAATTATGGGGGGGGGGGTGTAGGTGGGGGCAAAACCCCTATTTTTTTGAGGCATTTCGATTTTTTTGGATTTACGCGCAAAGTACCCGCAAACCACCGAAAATTTCGGGTCAG
Source organism: Rhynchopus sp. YZ270_cl-10 (assembly GCA_964035575.1). Classification (NCBI taxonomy): domain Eukaryota; phylum Euglenozoa; class Diplonemea; order Diplonemida; family Diplonemidae; genus Rhynchopus; species Rhynchopus sp. YZ270_cl-10. The sequence continues at coordinate 276,654 of OZ037866.1, read as the reverse complement.
AGATGGTTTTGGGGTGTGGTTTGGGGGTGTTCTATAGGTGAGACACCCCAGAGATACAAAAAAATGGAAAAAAATAGCAAAAATAGACCATTTTGGCCGTTTGGGCCATATTGGTCAAAATGGCCATTTTTGACCAATATTTCAAAAAAAAAGCAAAATTTTGTCATCATTAGGCCTGTCTGGGCACAAATATGCCCCAAAAATGTCCCGCGAGTCCATTCCGACCTGTTTTGAACACATTTATCGCCCTTTTTGGTGTTTTTTTTGGTGTTTTGAGGTCAAAAAATATCCCCTGACTATCCCCTGGCAGCCCTGGGCCGCGACTTGCGCCCTGCTTTTGGACCCCCTCTGGGCCAAAAAATGGGTGAAAACCCCCGAAAAAGCACTCCGGGAACCCAGATAGTTCCAAATATCCACTAGAAACCCACCCAAACACCTCAAAAACATGCCAGAAAAATATTTTCAAAAACACACTTTTTTCAAAAAGTTCATCTGGGCAGGTTCCATAATGACTTATTTGAAAAAGTGTGTTTTTGAAAATGTTTTTCTGGCATGTTTTTGAGGTGTTTGGGTGGGTTTCTAGTGGATATTTGGAACTATCTGGGTTCCCGGAGTGCTTTTTCGGGGGTTTTCACCCATTTTTTGGCCCAGAGGGGGTCCAAAAGCAGGGCGCAAGTCGCGGCCCAGGGCTGCCAGGGGATAGTCAGGGGATCTTTTTTCACCTAAAAACGCCAAAAAACGGCCAAAAAAAGTACCTAAAGTGTCCAAAACAGGTCGGAATGGACTCACAGGACCTCCCTGGGGTAGTTTTGTGCCCAAGCAGCTGTCATGATGTCGAAATTTTGCTGTTTTTTTGATTTTTTTGTCCAAAAATGGTCATTTTACCCAACATGGCCAAAACCGTCAAAAGGCCACTTTTTCACTATTTTTTTGCATTTTTTCATATTCTGAGGTGCCCTTATCATGGATTTTCGGGTCACAGGGTGTTTCTGACCCATTTCTGGGGGTGTATGAGGGGTGGTTTGTGGGTACTTTGCGCGGAAGTCCAAAAAAGTCAAAATGCCTCACCCGTCCTGAAGGTTTTGCCCCCACCTAGGGGGGGGGTGGTTCTTGGTCGAATGGGACCACGTAGGGGAAAGGGGGCTGGGAACAACAGTGGAAGAAAAAAAGAAGAAGAAAGTATCTGAGTTTTGAATCTGAGCTACTTTTTTTTCGCGTTGACGGTGGGTGTATCTGACGTTCTTTGTTCGTCCTACTCTATTGAGGTCGGGTGAATTTTTTTTTCTTCCACAGATGTATTTGTGCTTCTGCGAGGTGCATTCATCTTTAATTATGTTTTTCTTTTTTTCTTTTTCACCACCGTTTTTTTTTTTCCAGATTTTGTTGGGGGGCGATTCTCGTGTAATTCTTGTAGCATCCATCTACAGAGCTCTTTTTTTGCTGATTTTTTTTTTTTTAATACTTACAAAGCGTAGCTTAAAAGGAGAAATAGTTCCTCAGATACGGTCGCCAATCATACTTCCAACAGGGTAATTGTGCAATCAACGAGAAAAAAAAAACCTTTTTTTTCTTTTACCTATCAAAGTTACTATTTTTCTTCCAGCGCTTCATATGAGAGCATAAAACCTCTTGCACGGACCAGGGAGAGAGAAATGAGGTGGTACCTCTCCTTTTCAGCATTTAACAAAAAAAAAAGGGGGCACAGGATTTCACATAAATGAGAATTGTGGGGTTGAAAAGAGGGGTGCCTTCAGCCTGCGATCCTTTTTTTAAAGGAAAAGAGGCGAAGAAGGGGGGGTAAAAAAAAGTAGGAAAAAAAAATAGGGGAAATGGGGGTTGGGTTGGGTGTGGAAAAAAAAAATAAAAAAAACCGATCGTTTTAGCAAAGTGGTTGTATCACTCTCTCCCCTCCTCCTCCCACTACCCCATCAAATACTGCACAAAAAAAGAAAAAGTTTTTTCTTCTTCTTCACGAAGAGAGACTTTGTGAGACCCGTTTTCCCCTCTCCTCCCCCCTTTTTTTTGAGGAATTGTTTATCTTTAAATGTGTAAACCCACTCAATTCTTCTTGCCTCAAAGAATAGTCAGTTCGTAACGAAACAAATTTTGAAAGTTGTTTTTTTTTTTTTTTTTTGTTTTGTTTTGTTTTATCAACCTTTTGGGTTAGTCCAAAAAAGTAGCCCTTTTAAAAAGTTCGAAAAAAAGATCTATTTTTGTATTTTGGTATTTTCACCAGGTTGTGCCTATCTGTGATTTGGAAGGATATGAAACTAATATTTTCAATGTCAAAAGCATTTTTGAAACAGTGGTTAAGACGCTCGCCTAAGACACGCGAGAGAGATCGGTTCGATCCCGACTAGATGAAATTTCTTTCTTGATCTGTCTTCACGGCATATTCATCGAATTTTTCTCTTTTTTTTTTCCCCCTTTCAAATAAGCATACAACACGACACCACGACTCGTCGCATTATCATTTTGAGTGTTTCCCGAACAGTGAAAAAAAAAACTGTCTCATCTTTATTTGGTTCTCGAACCGATAAAAAAGTACCACCTGACTTCCCCTGCTTTTCCTACCCCTCTCCCTCTTGCACTTTCAAAACATACAAAAAACATTTTCAAACTCCCCCTCTCCCTCTTCTCCCCTCTCTACCCCGAAATGAGCTGTGACGTTGCTAGTACACAGTAGTCAGACCAAATATGTTTGGGAGTGGCATCAAAAAAAAAAGGCGGAAAATTATCAAAAAAAAAAAAAATACCCCAAAATTTGAAATATTTGGAGTCCAGTTGGAGGTAGTGTATTCCTGTATAGCCAAAAAATCAATGTCCCTTTTAACGAACACAAAATAGCAAAAAACAAAGAGTACAAGCTATAACAAAAAAACATTTTCAAAGTCCCTTTTAAGGGGAGCGAATTAGTTCCAGCCATGGCGTGTGAATGTAGGAATATCTGTAGAGGTTTTAAACAAAACAAGAGCACAAAGCAAACATAACAAAAAAACTTCATAAAAACCCATTCAAATGCCCATAGAGGGTGTTGTAAAAGAATCCGATTTTTTCGAGTTCAGAGGGTGAAAAAACCGCAAAACCCAGTAAACAGAGCCCTGCATAGCCGTCATATGATAATACAACGAAACGACAAAAAAAAAAGGGGTTTTTTTTTGGGAAAACAGCAGACCCTTTTGAAAGAAAATATTAAAAAAACATTTTTTCCCCCCATCAGAACAACCTCCCCCCCTCCTTTTTCCTTCTGTGTTGTCAACGTAACTATCCTATTACATACCCTTACCTATACCGCGATTAGAGTCTTGTGTGTGTGCGCTTTTGTTTTTTTGTTTTTTGTTTTTGTTATCAATTTTATTGAACGCTTATGTTGAAATACTTATTTTAAAGAGGAGACGGCGCTGGATAAACTCCATCTTTCGATTGAAAATAATATCTTAATTTTATTTTGCATACACGAAGTGTTATTGGAAACTGAACATCTATGAGGTAAAGCTAAGGTTCGGGTGTCTCACCCACCCCCCCCATTCAGGTGTCTGCCGGTCACCCGAACCCTATATTTTTTGTAATAATACTCAGTAAAAAAGGGCAACTTGCGATAACACGTATACTTTTTGTGTACGAGTGTTATTGCAAACAGGAAAAAGGTATACGTGCTATCGCAATTTACCCAAAAAAGAAATGGGTGAGTCAGTGACCCCTTTTTTTAAAGGAACGAACCAAATTGTTTTGTGCAGTCCTAAAAAAAAGCAAGAACCGTCAGTATCTCCCCTCCCCTTCCCCGCCCACCCACCCTCACAGCCACTTTGCAAAACCTAAGTTTTTCAACGGAAAAACCATTCCAAAAAAAAAAGAGGGGGTTTCCTTTTTGTATTTCAAACCACATGATTTTCTTTTCAAAGACAGCTTCTGAGAATCTGCACAAGGAGCTTGGATGAGCCGCAACCGAAGAAGCGTAGAGGGAGGTGTTTTGTCCGAAGTACACACTTCATTGAACACTCCATTGGCGTGGCTGAAGGGGGGTGCGAAAAAGTGCGATAAAGTGCTATTTTGTGCTATTTTTTGGGTCGTCAAACCACACCATTGTTTCGCCGTGCTCCACATTTTTTTTTGTCGAATTTTTTTTCTCAAAATACCCAATTTATACTCCAGAAACACACAAAACACAACACACACACTTCCCCCCCCTTCCCCCTTCTTCCCCTCAAAACAAAACAAAAATCTTGGTTATATAATCCTATTCTCGGCGTGGGGTGTTGTGCCAAACCCCACCCCCCCCACCCCATCCCTCCCACACACTCCCCTCTGGTACACTGTCTGAGGTCTGAGGTCTGAGGTCTTGGTATTTCAGAAACCTTTTTTTCTATTTTTTTTTTTTTTTTTTTTTTTTTCGCATCGTTTTTGTTCCCCTCATTATGGAGGGGCATTGGGGGTTGGTATGGCTGGTGTGGTTAGTAGTTTTTGTTCCAGGAAGGGTATGTGAGGATGCACCTGAAGATGCGAATGTAACCGCGACAGACGCACCATCAGGAAAGAGCGAGGAGACGCAAACGATTATAGCGGTGATGATTATTGTTGGATTAAGCATTTTTGGCATAGCACTGTACTATCTATACAGTAGAAGGGAAAAACAAAAACGACGTGCCGCAGATTCACATCATTTAGACAATCCATATCGAAACGACGCAGAAGCATACCCCAATCCCGCTCCATCCCCTCCTCTCCCCCTCCAAGAGCAATCCCCTGCTCCGCTCACCGATTTGACGAATACTGAATCGTTAATAACGTCGCCGCTCCTCCCAGAATCTACTCGAGGATCTAACCGGAATAGTTTAGAAAAACGAAGTTTGTCGACCCGAGGAACTCCAGTATTAGGATCATCTCTGGGTGGAGTGTATCAGGTAGGGGACGCGGTGATTGGGAAAAAGGGGAGTGAGCGGGCTAGGGGACGCATCGTGGCGGACAACAGAGATGGAACGTATACCTTGCAGTATGAGGACGGTGATTTTGATACAAAGGCGGAGGCTGGATCGTTGTATGCAGTAGGGCTGTATCAGATGGGCGATATGGTGACTCATCTGCCTTCTTCGAGTCCATGCTTTGTGACAGGGTATGGGGCAACCCCTGGGTCATATGTGTTGACCCTTCTCCCAGAGTTTAGTGGAATGAAGGTTGCGGAACAGAGCTTGAAGCATGTGGCAGAGGGGCAGTTGCAGCCGAGGCAGGCGTCGTTTCATCTGCCAGTATCGACGTCGGCGGCGTCCCCAGGGGGTTATGGTGTGGGGAGTAAGGTTGCGGCCAGGGCATCGCCAAATTCGCCGGCAAAGCAAGGGGTGATTCGTGCGGTGAAGGCGGAGGAAGGGTCGCCGACGTATACAGTGGTGTTTACGAATGGGGACGTGGCGAGTCAGGTGGATGGGGGTGCGATCCTGCCGCTGGCGCATGACAATGCAGGTGGTGGTAACGGTGTGGCCCCCGTGGCGTCGTCCAGCATAGCGAAGGAGCCCTCCAAGAGGACGTTGGCGAAGTCCTTCTCTGAGCCGAGGGGGTCGTTTGCACGGAGTATGGGGGGCATGAGTGATACAAGTGCGCTACAAACCCTAGCAGGCCTCCACTCCGTCGCAACAACCCCAATCACACCAAAAACCCGGCAGTTTCCGCGCTCTAGTACTGGACGACAGTCCTTTAACGTTTAAAACAAAAACAAAAACAAAAAATAGTGGAGTTCATCCTCGGGTGTCTACACTAATACAACCAAGTTTTCAAAAAAAAAAAAACAAGGAACTAAAATGGGGGGTTTTGTGTTTTTGGAGTGTTTTGCTATCTGTGAACAGCTTCATTTCTTTTTTTTTTTTTTTTTTTTTTTTTTTTGAGGGGGGTGCAGGCTCTCCGCTAGGATTTCCGATTTTGAAAATATTCTGTTGATGGTCCACGTTGGTGGGGTACATGCTTGCGCCGCAGGCGCACGGTACGCAACTTTTTTTTTTTACCAACGCCCGATTTTGACTTTTTTGGGACGTTTGAGCACTCACCTCTCCATATCTTCTTCTCCTGAGCTTTTTTGACAGGTAGAACGGGTCTGAACCACTTAGCAGAACTTTTTTTTTTTTTCTTTTTTTCCCCATTTTCAAAAAGTTCTGTTGACAATCAACAGAACTTTAGTACCTAGCGGAGTGCCTGGGGGGGTGGGAGTTTTGGGGTTTTGGGGGGGTTGTATTTCTTCATTGCTTTCAGGTATTCAGTTCAGTTTCGAGAAAATTCAGAAATAGAAAGAGTGTGCGTTTTTTTTTCTCTTTTTCTGGGGCGGAAGGTGGGCCGCCGGCCGACGAGCGGTTGTGTACCGCCCCCCGTTCACACTACGGTACGGGTAAGCCATTTAGGTTTCCTTTTCACACTCTCTGTTGGCCGCAGAGCATTTTGTGTTTTCATCCGGATGGTTCCCACAGAGTTAGGTACATAGCGCGTGTGGCTCTTCCCGTGAGGTGTCCGCGCGTATCGTGTGCAATCAAATTTCAACAACAAAAAAATAAAATAATAAAATAACGACAGTTCTTTCTGTTTGTGAAGTCACAATAGTTTTTCTTTCAAGACTGCCCCCAAAATGAGCGGTTTCGTCTTTCAGCAAGTTTTCTTTCATTGGGAAGAGGTGTGTGCATGATGAAGCACATTTCGTCTTGTGCAGGTTTCGTTGTTCTTCCCCCAACAGTTTTGTTTTGTTTTGTTTTGTGTTTTTTTTTTCTTTTCCCGCCGTGTTTTATACCACACCCCCTAACTCTTCAACAGGCATTTATTTCACCAAAAAAAAGGTGACCAAGCACAGTGATGCTAAGCACACAGCTTTTAAAAAAAAAAAAAAAACTCAGTTGTTAAGTGCACACCTGAGCTCCAAAGCTGAAGGTGCAGAGGCACATTTCAGCTTTCATTTCCCCCCCTTCTTTGGAAATATGGCACTGCAATGGGAAGCTTAATCATCTTTTCACCCCCTTTTTTTAAAAAAAATCACGTAATCATCCCCCCCTTCCCACCATGGCCAACATTTTCCGAAAAATTACCCAGAGACTTGCTTTACCTCCCCATTTTTTTTTTTGTTCCAGAAGGCAGGGCCTGTCTATAATTGAACAAAAAAAACATAATTACAGGAGAACAACCTATTGCCCTCTCAGGGGTTCTAGGATGTGCAGGATGGTGTGACTTAGATGCCCCGTTGAAATTTCTGTACCGTGTGTTTGCATTTCACAGTATAGGTAAGGAAGCCCGAAGAGACGTTCTGTGTGTGCTGTGGGATCAATTATGGGTATTTCCTGTGCAGAAACGGGGTTCTGTGTTTTTCTACCTGAAATTTGGTGGTGTTTGGTATTAAAAAGTGGTTTGAATACCACCAAAAAACTCCAAATTTCAGGCAAAATCAGGTGGTGTTTGTTGGTTTGTTTTTTTTTATTCCTTTGATCGTATCCAATAAAATACCCAAACCTACAAAAAAAAACAGCAGAAGTGCAAAGGTTTTTGGGGGAAAGAGAAAATATTTCTAGCCTGCACAATTTTTTTTTTGTTGATTGTTTTTATATTGTTTCCTTCGTCTTGGTGCGTTGGTGGCTCCACAGTTTTGTCTTTTATCCCTACCCCTTTTTCTTCTTCTTCTTTTTCAGTGCTTGCGTCACCGAATGAACGGTGATTTGTTTAACTTTCAGCCCTCTCTATTTTTTTAGTGTGCACGAAGGGCAGAATTAGTGTTGTTTCTTTCTTGGTTTTGTTTTAAAAAACTTTTGCTGATAATTTTTCAATCTTTCTTCACTTTTTTTATGATACTTTTCTGGAATTGGAAAACTATCAGCAAAACTATGTTTTCACCTCTGGAATAGTCGTTTTTCTTTGATTTGTGATTTCTGAGTGCACACCCAGAAAATACTCATCCAAAAAAACAACAACTTTTCTTGGTAAAAAAAATAGATTTTTTTTTTCTCGGCGACTTCTTCTTTGTGTTCAATAACTCTTACTATTTGAGGGACCTGGCTTTTCAGTGCCGGGGACTGACAACCCCACCGGTGTGTGCGTACCCTTCTTAAGGACTCATCTTCCTTGCTTTCCCTTTGATGTGTGTGCCTACAGCAAAAAGGCACGTCCATCTTACCAATTTGTGTTGCTTCCCCCCCCCCCACCCCCTGCCGACTACTCTCACAGCATATTGGAAATGAGTTAAATGGGCAATCCCTGTGTGGCGTATTGTCTGTAAACCACGAAATGGATTGTAGGGCTGCATGATTGGGGTGTCCACCCCAGGTACAGCCAGTCATACCAAAGGTACGCTGTTCACGAGAGGGCTTTGTATTTCAACTCTACTTTAAGATAAAAAAACCCCCCTTTTCATGAGGCAAGGTCGCAGGGTCACCTGTCTATGACTCAAACAAAAAATAAAAGTATTTTATGCATTCGTTCATCATCTGTGATATTTCTCTTGGAGGGTTGGCTGTTTTCCCCCATGTTATTGTAAACCTGCATCCATAAAAGCGACAGCAATTTTTGCGAAAATAAAAAAAGAGATGTGAGATCATCTCATCTTCCTAAGTTATTTTCTTTCAGATTTAAGGTGACCCAAGCAAGAGACTTTTGCTCATTCTTATCCAAAAAGAAAAAAGATTTTTTTTTGTGCGAATTTTCTCCCCTTTATTTTCTGCTTAAAAGGGGTATTTGTATTGTTTCCCCCACTCCCCCCACAAATCAAAATACATTTTTTAAATGCCTTCGGGTGACATTGTGCGTACAGATCCTACTGGATTGTTGATACAGCATTTTTTTTTTTTCTCAAAATTTTTTCTAAAAAATACATTTGGTCAGAACAGTTTTGTTCTGGTTTTTGCGTTTTTTTGTTTTTTGTTTTTCCACACTCTTCTTTTGAGGGTTGAGTCGAGTACGGCCGTTTTACATCATCCCCACAGCTTTGAAAATGTGACATTTCTGAAATGTAACTAAGCTCGCACGAGAGGCTTAGGATCATCTTTTAAACTTTTATTTCACTTTGCTACGACCTGTTGAAATCCCCTTTTGTCAAACTCGACCTTTTTTTAAAAAAAGGTGACTGAAAAGCACAGTAAGCTGGAACATCTTTCTTTCTTACCGAAGCTTTTCTTTGACATACCGTGTCTGCTTTCCTCACGATTTGCAGGCTACATTCAAACTACATAGTAGCTGTCTTTATTTTTCTTTTTTTTGTACTGCAAGGGTGGGGAAAAGGCAGAGAGGAGAAAGATTTTTCAGCATCTATTACTGCTGTTTATGACAAGCTTCATATGCCCTTTCTGTGTATTTCATTGTGTTTATATTTGAAATTATTTGGAATTAGTGGGTCCACTGTGTGTAAATAAAGGCTCTATTTTTTTGTTTTTTGCGCTGACACAGCTTCATATGGATTGTTTTCAAGGTGAAACATCGAAAGGCTTGGATCAAATTAACGAATTTAGAATTTTTTTTGTTGTGTTATCAAGCATTGACGAATAGAAATGGAAAACGACGGATGGTGCGTGCCCGCTTTAGCGTATTGGTTTTCCACTAACATCACTCACATTCATCAGTGAAAAACACAAACCTTTTTGCGGTGCGATAAACGAAAAAGTGTTTTCTTTATTTCATTTAACTGTCATATCCTGTCGTTTTCTATTTGGCAGCGTCCGCGAAAGACCCCCCCCCTAAAGCTAACATCCATGCTTATTGGTATTTCACTAATTAAAATTTTGGTATTTTATAAGATTTTTTTTTTAAATGAACTCAGAGTTAAGTTTCTGAGTTCATTAAAACAAAAATCGGTGAAAAATTCCGAGTAGGTATTAATTTAGATAGGAAAAGCTATGTCAACAGCTATGTGTCCCCTTATTTTACCTGTAAATACTAAGGATATACAAGGAAATCCTCACAAACACCCATATAACCACCCACAGAACAACACAGCAGGGGGAAATGGAATCAGCAGCCAAAGCATTCGCTCAGGAGCTGAAAACCCGGCCTTTCCGAGGCCTAAAAAACTTCGCCGAGCTGCAGGTGTATGCAGGGGTTCACTGGCAGGGGGGCAAAGGGTGGGACGCGAGGAGCTGGATGCGCGAGGTGTGTAGCTCGAAGCATATGTCCCTCCATATGCAGAAGAGAACCACCAGGAGAAAAGGGGTGTCCGCCGTTTACTACTCCTGTAGTTGCATCAGCGACACCCCCAGGAGGACAAGGACAGCGAGACGGAGGAGGAAGAGGAGGAACAGGCGGGCAATTGTCTGGAACTCTTGGAGAGACTCATCACGGAGGTCAATAGGGTCACTCAAAAAAGGGGGTTTTCTGCGAGAAAGTCGACGTCGCCGCAGACGACCCGGATCGTGAAGCTCTTTCGCGCTCTATTTAGAGTGTTCGGAGGGGGCGACAAGCCTCCACCCCCCTTTCCTGCCCCCTTTTTGATAATGGGTTTAGAGACAGATATTAGTGAATTCCTTCCTATATCCTTAGTATTTACAGGTAAAATAAGGGGACACATAGCTGTTGACATAGCTTTTCCTATCTAAATTAATACCTACTCGGAATTTTTCACCGATTTTTGTTTTAATGAACTCAGAAACTTAACTCTGAGTTCATTTAAAAAAAAAATCTTATAAAATACCAAAATTTTAATTAGTGAAATACCAATAAGCATGGATGTTAGCTTTAGGGGGGGGTCTTTCGCGGACGTTCCCATTTTCTTTTTTTTTTTTTGAGACAACTGCCTTGCAAAGGTTGTAGGGGAGGAAATGAAAACATATCTGAGTTGTGCCCGAATTTTTTTGGTGTGAGCGATGTAAACACGACACAACTTATCCACAGAAAAGTTTTTGATTTTGTCCCTACACACTCCACAAAAATCCGGTGCGATCAACGAAAAATTCTTTTTCTGATTTCGTTTCTTTCTTTATCAGACTAGCTTAAACTCCAGTGCTCTCAAGATCCTCCACGTAGGGGAGGATATTTCCTCCAGGGGCTTTTTTTTTTTTTTTTTCAGGCTTTTTTGGTGGAGGATTTCCTCCATTTTTTTTTTTTTTGGCGGGCTCGGGTGGAGGATTATCCTCCTAGGGGTTTTATAGTGGGGGTCACTTTGTCTCCCCCGAGGGAGCCAATATTTTCCCGAGCCTGTATGCCGTCCAGGGCTGCACCTTTAAAAAAAATTTGCCTGCGGCGCCATTTCCATTTTTTGCTACTCAAAAAATGTGTTCGTTGAGTAATTCTGTGGTGTAAAAGGAAGCATTTTTACACCGTACCCTAATTTTTTTTCGCCTGCGGCGCCATTTATATTATTTTTTTGCTCCGCAAAAAAATAGAGTTGGCAATGTCTTTGGATACCCTTGCATTTTGCAGCCAAAAAATGCAACGTCACCAAAGCTGCAATTTTTTTGCCATTTTTAAAAAATTACCCGCCGTTGCATCAGCCCCTGCTTCTGGAAGACGTATTGGTTTTGTACGGTTCGTGGAGCGTACGGTGCAAGAGAACGGATTAGATTTCCGTTTTTTGTTATCTCGCAAAATTGACCCGCCTCTCCGCTCTGTGGCTGTCAGGGAGGCGCGCGCGAAGCGCGCGACGACCGCTTGTTGCGGGGGAAAATTTTTTTTTTTTGGGGGTTTTTTTTGCAAAAACGAATCCTCCTCATTTCGAAAATTCTGGTTTTTTCGTGGAGGATCTTGAGAGCCCTGTTAAACTCAGATAAGGGCACGGTAATTTTTATTTTTGGTAAGCGTCTGCGTGCGTACTTTTTTTTTGAGATTCCAGGGGAAAAAATTATGCAGAAAAAAAAATTATAAAGGGGGGCCCTCAATAACTCAACAATGTATTTTAGGTAAAAAATGTACATTTTTCAGCGCAAATTGACCACATCACAGCACACACAGACTCCTGAGAGCCGAAATCAAAAAAAAATTCCCCCGATTTTTTGTGGGCAAAAATTGGTGGGAAAATATTTTTGGTACCTGTATTTCCCCCACTGTAATTTTCCTCTATAATTTTTTTCACCACTCATAATTTTTTTTACTGCATAATTTTTTTTTGCGTGCGTGCGTACTTTTTTTTGAGAAGTGCTCTGACGCTTACCAAGAATAAAAGTTACCGTGCCCTAACAGTTTTTATTTTTTGAGACCTTTATTTCCGAGTATAAAGATCTAAAATGCTTTGTCGACGCAACAAAAAAAAAAAAACAACTTTGAAAGACGAGACGAGTGCACAGCGAGGCACATTCATTCATCTTTCACGTGCAAAATTTCGAATATTTTGTGATTTTTTCATCACCAGATGGCTGGCCTCGAGTATGCGGGTCAGTCGGAAGGTGCCTGCAGCAGCTACCATTTTATGCAAAGTAACCAAAAGGGAAAAGTAGTATCACCATGACTGACCGTTTCAGTCATGCTGTCTGAGACGACGTCCCTTTGTAAAAAAGGAAAAAAAAAATTTTGTGGGTATTCCTGGCTTTTTAAATAAGGCCTTCATGCGATTAACCCCCGGCTCTTCTTTGTGTGTTTTTAAAAAATTATTTCTGTGCAAAAGGGCCCCACCTTTTTTTTGTGTGAACCTGATTCACAGCTAATTCTTCACGTTTGTAATAAAATAAAGGGAGTCCACAGTACAACCCTTTTTCATGCTTTCTGTTCTTCGAATTGGAAGCATGATTTTAACGTTTTTTTTTGTGTTTTTCTTCTCTCCACAGTGCGTTGGTGCGTCACATAAAGTGTGCATCAATGAAACCCTCCCTATTTTGGTGACTAAGCACAGTGCTGCTATTTCAACCTTTTTTCTCTTTTCCCTCCTGATTGCTTTTTCCAGAAGGGGCGAACATAATCCACTTTTCAAAATTCACTGTTTTGAACGTCCTTGTGCTTTTCTCTTGGAAATGTACATGAAAACTAAAAATTCGTTGTTTCCCCCACCTTCACCAACTTTATTTTTTTATTTTTTGCCCTGCGTCCGCCCGATGAACGGTGAGGCGTTTGCACTTTTCAAGTTCTCTTTGTTTTTTTAAGATGTGTGTGCACGAGAGGCACACCCCATCTTGTAATTTGTCTTTTATTTTTTTGTTTTTTTTGTTTTTTTTTTGCGTGCAGTGCCTGCGCCAGGTTGTGCGATAAGGAAGTTGACAATGCCAACTTTATAACTGACTCCCCCTTCCCCCCCCCGGGGTTACACAAAGCAAACATAGTGGAGCACACTCTAGGGTGGCTACACTAATACAAACCAAGTTTTCAAATAACAAAAAAAACTTCATTAAAACCCATTCAATCCCCACCGGGTTACGTCATCACAGAAGATACACTTCCTTCGGGCGATGCTGTGTGCATGACATGACCTATGTAGTTGATACAACAAATTTATTTTTGGGGTTTTTTTGCTACTAAATGAGTAGCAAATAAACCCCTTTCTTTGCGTCTCAAAACACGCATCACGATCACAACAGCGCCTTCCCTCACCTCCGACTGCCCCCGATAGAGGGAAGACCCCCCACACTCCCTCTGATGCAAAATCCAAAACCATTTTGTGTGCACATTCATTTTACAACCTTATTTTTTGTGCTTTTTTTCCAGCTGGCATCGTAGGTCAGCGGGAGGTGCCTGCATCAATAACTTCACTTTTTTTTTGTGCTCTTCATTGATGGACTAGGCTTAACTTCATCAGACACCTTTTTTTTTTTGGGTGACTAAGCACAGAGAGGCTTAGTACATTACTCACAACTTTTTTATTTTATTTTATTTTTTCCCACCAAACCTTTGTCTTGTGTAAACCTGCGACACAAACCGTGTTCAACGCATGGCCTCGTTACCCCTCATCGAGGGGCCTTTACGGTCATTGACACCGAACCATTGTTCAGGCGAATCCGTGAAAGGGTCTGAGTGCACAGTACCTATGAAAGAAAACCGTGCGATGCCGTCCATTCACCTTTATCATCCATTCTCGGGTGAATTTTTTTTTTTTTTTTTTTTTTTTTTGCGTGCAAGCAGAGTTTATTTTTCGATCCGGTTTTTCAGGCCTCAAGGGGGGTCGAAAATTTGTCAGTCGAGCCCGGGCGCGCTTCGCGCGCCCAGGTCCCCACCTTAGCTCAAGTTGGGGGCCTCCGGCGGAATGTGAGAATTCCGTGGTTGCCCAACTGCGGAGTTCGGCACTTCCCTGATATTTACACCAGGCAGACGGGGCACGAATTATCAGTAACCTCAGTACATTTACAAAAGAAACGGCGGTCATGGCACCCATAGGTTCCTGGCGAAGCCACGGTACGCAACATTTCAAAAATTTGCGCTTAAAATTACACATTTTTACCGCCAAACTATGTCATGGGAAGGGTGGGTTGCAAGATTGCGCCGCAGGCGCACGGTACGCTACTTTTTGTCTTTTGTCTTTTGCCATGCTGCATGCTTCCTTTTCCTTCGGCGTTTGACTAATTGAGTCGCGTTCTGGCTGCACAGAGTCACTTTGTTCACGAGGCACGAGGCTGAATATGGCCCCATGGCGAGTGCACATGTGGGTGCATGCCGGGCCACCCCCCCTGGAAATTTTTCGGCCCCCGGATTTTTTTTTCTCCACCCCCCCTGGTAGGGGAGGGTCACTGCACGTTAAATCTCTCGATAAATGCGATTTTTCCGATTTTGATCCTCAGAACCGCAGAAGTCCCCGAAAACTATACCAAACCACCTAGGGGACCCAAAAAACGCACCAGCGCCCCAGTTTTGACACAGAAACACTCAGATAATGCCTGAAATGCAATTTTAAAAGAGTGCCTACAGAACTTGTACCTGCCCACCCCTGTAGATAGAGCAACTCACACATCCATCACGCCTCAGTGTGAGCCAGGGGCCAGAAAAGCCCCCAAAGCCACATATTTTCACCCCAGAACCTATCCCGAGGGGTACCCAGCCTGTTTCGGGGTGTTTAGAGGGACTTGGTGGAACTTAGAACCATGTTTCAAAAAGGGTACAAGTACTTGGTCCCTTGAGAGGGCAAACCCTTGGCACAGTACTTGTACCCTTTTTGAAACATGGTTCTAAGTTCCACCAAGTCCCTCTAAACACCCCGAAACAGGCTGGGTACCCCTCGGGATAGGTTCTGGGGTGAAAATATGTGGCTTTGGGGGCTTTTCTGGCCCCTGGCTCACACTGAGGCGTGATGGATGTGTGAGTTGCTCTATCTACAGGGGGGGTGGGCAGGTACAAGTTGGTGGTCACTTTTAAAAAACGCAAAAAAGTCGCTCAGAAGTGGTCAGAAGTGCCCAAAACCGGGCGGAATTCGATTTTTGGGGTCCAAATGGGCCTATGGTGTGGTTTTTTTTGACCTCAGGGGGTATTTTTTGATTTATTGCCTACTTCACGCTTTTTGACGGCTTCAGATACCTTAGGGTGGGAAAACCCTTGGCACAGTACTTGTACCCTTTTTGAAACATGGTTCTAAGTTCCACCAAGTCCCTCTAAACACCCCGAAACAGGCTGGGTACCCCTCGGGATAGGTTCTGGGGTGAAAATATGTGGCTTTGGGGGCTTTTCTGGCCCCTGGCCCACACTGAGGCGTGATGAATGTGTGATTTGCTCTATCTACAGGGGTGGGCAGGTACAAGTTCTGTAGGCATTTTTTAAAAATTGCATTTCAGGCATCATCTGAGTGTTTCTGTGTCAAAACTGGGGCGCTGGTGCGTTTTTTGGGTCCCCTAGGTGGTTTGGTATAGTTTTCGGGGACTTCTGCGGTTCTGAGGATCAAAATCGGAAAAATCGCATTTATCGAGTACAGTGACCCTCCCCTAACCCCCCCTGGACACGTCTGAAAAACCCCCCAAGGGGGGTCGAACCCACCCCCACCCCCCACAAAAAAATCTCTGCGTGCAAGAACTAACAATTAGAACGTAATAGGAACCATACACAAAAAGTATCCTCTTTTTTGGGGCAACCTTTTGAGACACATAATAACCTATCTGGTGCTTCCCGGGGGGTATGCATTTCACAAATTTTCACAAAATGTGACAAGTTTTCACAACACGAAAACCGCTATAAAATTGTGAAGGCTGGTGAAAAATGGTGAAAAATTGTGAAAAGTTGTGAAAAGTGCGAAAAGTTGTGAAAAGTTGTGAAAAGTTGTGAATTGATTTTTTTTTTTTGGGGGGTTTTTTTTGGGTTGGGTGGTGGCCCACCCATTGAGGGGTATGCTGGGATTCACAAGATAGAACGTGATGTGGTGTACCTGTGTACCTGTGTACTGTGCACTGTGCGGAAATGACGAGAACTTGTCCATTTCGGCAAATTGACCCCACCACTGGCCGGACGGATTCCGGAAATGCAAATGCCGGCATTTAAAAGCTTCACCAACGAAGAAAAAAAGGGTGGTGAAAAGTTGTGAAAAGTTGTGAAAAGTTGTGAATTGAATTGAAAATTTGTGAAATGCATACCCCCCGGGAAGCACCACTATCTTTGTTTGGGGGTGATTTTGTCGTTTGCAACGAAACAAAATGCGCTCCCCTCATCAACTAGCTAATCGTTACCCTAGCCACAGTGTGCACACAGCGTGCACTCCACCACATACACACATACCCCCTCAACCTGCGTGGCCACAGAAGGTCCAAAATATCTGTCTGTTTATTTTTTATTTTATTTTTTGTGTTTGTTCCCCCTTTTCCCGTTCCCCTCGTGCTATCCACAATAACTCCCGTCTCCACCGCTTCTCCAGTTTTGTTTTGTTTTTTTTTTGAACCGTGTGTTGTAAAGGCAGTTCATCTCCGTAGTTTATTTGAGTTTTTTTTGCCTTACAAGTTGTGTGTATTTATTTTATCAGAAAGATGTGCAGGCCTCACGCTAACCATCGTGTCATCGTTCCGGGGGAAAAAAATTGGGAGCAGACCGAGTTAGCGTGAGGCCCGAATATGTGTATGCACCGAGGCATATTCATCGTTTCACAGCTTTCCTTTCCCCGCTTCGGTACGAGAGGCTGCTGATTGGTCATCCGGAAAAGCATTTTTTATTTTTATTTTTTAGATGTGCACAGTGCACTATTGCATCTGCTCCCCCCCCTGTTCTTTTGCAGTTCCATACTTTTCTACAACCGAACAAAAAAATTCTTGTGTGTTGTATGATTTCCCCTCTCCCCCCACACTTCAAAAAGAGACATGGGAGGTGAGGGTCCATTTTTTCCCGTTCTAAGTGCTCGTTCTTTATTTATTTTCCGCATTTCTTTTAAGGATCCTGTGAAGAAAAACCGTGGCTGCTATCTAGTGATAGTAGTCTATAATCAAACTACTGGGGGGGAGCTATTAAAGTATACGTATACTTTATTCGGCGGGAATTACTGCTTAAATGGCCAAAAAACGAAAAAGGGGAAAAAAAAAAAAAATCACTGTTATTTTGGGGTTTCTAGTGGCCGAAACCTCGCGAAAACACCACCATTGACATTTTTGGGCCAATCCCAGCCAGTGGTGGGGTCAATGTGGAAAAATGAACAATTTTTTGGTGACTTAAATTTTCACAAATCTGAACCCCATCAGGCACCAATCGTGTAAAAACTGATACACGCGTTTTAGGTCAAAAATACTCGTTTCTCAGCTCAAAGTGACCCCATCACAGCACGCACAGAATTCGGACCACCGAAATCAGTGTATTTTTTGGGCCGGTTGGGGGGGGTCAGTGACCCCCCCCAAAATTTCTCCGGAAATTTGGGCCGGTGGGGGGGGTCAGTTTTTTCAGCTGGGTTTGAGGTGTTTCCTCGGCGTGGTGTAAAAAGCTATACATTTACACCGTACCCAAAAATTTTTTCGCCTGCGGCGCCATTTTTTTTGTTTTTTTTTGCTCCGCAAAAAAAAAAATATACAGTTCACTATGTTCCCTGGTCCTGCTGAAAAATAAATTTGGGCAAAAAAACAAACTGACCCCCCCCCAAACTTAAAATCTGGATTCCTGGATAAGACACTGACCGAAATCAAAAAAAAAAAAATCCGATTTTTTGTGCAAAAATTGCTGTAAATTTTTTTTAGTAAGAAAAATGTACACAAAAACCGTATACTTTATTTCACAGATTTACACGCTCAAAATGGGTTTCCGCACCGTATACTTTATTACCCCCGTATACTTTATTAGCCCCCCCCCCCCAGTAAATTATTTTCCGCATTTTCTTTGAAGGAAAAATAAGGGCTTAGTTATTTTTTTTTTTGGTACGCGTCCGGGACCCCCCTCAAATTTTGAGCGCGCGCGCGCAAAAAAAAAATAAAATACCAAAAAAAAATAACTTGTTTTCAACTTTTGGCTGCAAAATCAATGTTGTGCCCAAAAAAAAAAATTTCAAAAAAAATATATTCGGAAAAAAAAATTGTTGAAATTTTCCAACTTTTTTTTTTATACTTTTCTATGCACACCACACCGGCATATTTTTTTTTATTTTTTATTTTTTATTTTTTATTTTTTATTTTTGGATTTCCAAAAATTTGAGCGCGCGCGGACGCGTACCAAAAAAAAAAATAACGAAGCCCTAAGTTGAATAAAAAAAAAAATATCAAAAAAATACAAACGAAAAAGTGTTTCCAATTACCGTAATCGTAAAAATGTTTGACCGTTAAAAAGGTCGAACTTTCAGAAAAATCCTGAAAAGGTCGAACATTATTACGGTCGATAATTTTTATGATTACGGTACTTTATTTATTTTTTATTTTGCACCTGAGCGCGCTAATGTAGTATCAGCGTTTTAAAAAGGCAGTACCTATTCCCCGTTCCCTCCCTGGCACCTGAGTGTTGGCTTTGAACTTTTTAAGCCTAACGCTCTTCGCAGTGACCTCAATTTGCTCACAGGACGCAGTGGGAATATCAAAAAATAAAACTCCACTCCTGGTGCTTCCCGGGGGGTGTGCATTTCACAAATTTTCACAAAATGTGACAAGTTTTCACAAATTTTCACAACACGAAAACTGCTACAAAATTGTGAAGGCTGGCGAAAAGTGGTGAAAAATTGTGAAAAATGTGAAAAGTTGTGAATAGTTGTGAACACGGATGCTGCCAGATCTGGCCAGATCTCCAGATCTGGGCCGCCCAGATCTGGCCAGATCTGGAAAAATTTTTTTTTTTTTTTGAAAAAAAAATTTTCCCAGACGTCCCAGATCTGGCCAGATCTGGCCAGATCTGGCCAAATCTGGGAGATCTGGGACGTCTGGGAAAATTTTTTTTTCCAGGTACCCCAATGACATAACGAAGTATCGCTTGAAGTACCGTTCAATATACGTTGCTCGTGTGTGCAAGTTACGAAGTAGGACACACAAGGTATATCAAACGATAAATCAATCAGATAAACGTTACATCATCGGAAAATTGTTGGCACCGCCGCCCTGTCTTCGTATTTATTACGTCGACAGGCCAAACAGCGTTGGGCTCAGAAGAAGCAGTGCAAAACACTGGGGATCAACATGAGAACCAACTCCCAACAACACAGGCTACCGAAGTAGCAGGTGGGGTGTTGCGGGTGTTTGGGGTGAAAGAAAATCGATTTTGGTAAGTTCCAGCAGAAAATTCTTAAGTTTGCACAATTGAGAAGGGTGTTACCACTGCCTAATATTATTCGTACATGTGAACCGGTAAGGTCGAGAAGGGTGGACACGGCATACAAGTACAAGTACAAGTAAGACGTACCTTCTACAAAGGCTGAATTCGCAATTCTTAAGGGATTGAATTCAGCCCCCACGTGGTGTTTTTGAGAAAATCATTCCATGGTATACAGCTAATGGTTCCCGAAGAATGATTCGCCCCTCCTCGTTCATGCAAACTTAAGAAAATTCTGAAGTAACTACAACCTGGCGTGCGGGTACAGATGCATTGCTTTGTTCTTTCCTCAAAGTCATGTGTGATCTCTCGGGTCTGTACTAAAGTCAGTGTTTAGATAAGCATCCACTTGACTCGTTCTAACAACCGTTGAAATCTAGAACAAAACAATACACTGCCCCTTCTCACACCAAGCCGCCATGCTTCAAGAGCATGCCCTGGGCAAAAATTACTCTGACAAAAATTGGTTTTCTGGGGGAACGCAATATTTTCTTGTGCCTAGTCCTCCGCAAGCAGAGGACAGACTTTCCGGATCCCGAAGTCGAATTTCTTGCACTAGCTATGCTCCCTGGATTAAATGGCTATAGCAGTGACTGACTAAGAGTTTCATAATAATTAGGGTGGTCTATGGGGTGGGTTAATGGAAAAGTTGGTATATAAACCCGACTTTTACGATCGCCACCTGGTTTTCAAATAATTGCACCAGCTCTTCCATCGGCACTGCTTCGCTGTCACGATGAAGGGTCGTCGGTTCGGGTACCTGTTAAGAGAAATTGAATGTAAAAGTAGAGACTACAACAAAAAAACAAACAAACAAACAAGAAGCCGCCCCGTACCCCTTAAACGTAAAAGTGACATTTTTGTTGACAAAAAAAAAAAAATAGCTAAAAAATAGCGGACATGTCGAAAAGGGAGAAAACCGGGGGGTTAAAAACATACCTTGCACTCGGCCCACTCTCCAGGTACAAAGAACATCACTGCACAACAAACCCACTACTACGATAGAAAATAACTATTTTTTACCAGGTCGTTTTATTGATGAGTGTTTTCTGAGTGCACACTCAGTGGGGACAAAATGCAACACTTACCGAAAAAATTCTCCAATCGGACAAAAACCTTTCTAAACACCCAAAAAAAAACACCTCAGTCCACATCCGCTGGGGTCGCGAGATGGAAATATATGGTTTTACAGCTTTTAGGGGGTCTAGCGTGGGTCCCAGATGCATTTTGCAGCGGGTCTGTGTGTGCCTCAACCGCTTCACAGTACCCTTTTTTGTAACTGAAAACGACGCATCCTGTACCTAAGTGCACTGAAGCCTTGCTTGCGTCCTCGTGGTTTTGGGCGTTCGCACGCGAGAATCATTATCGCATTCTCACATGTAATTCTCGCATCACGGAGAGGATTTTAGCGTCACGTGACCACAAAAAAAGTGCACAAAATTAGTTTGGTCAAAAATCACCTTGCACTTGTGAAGGAATTGCTAAGGAAATGTGAAATATGCGTGTTTTGGTACACAAAAGTGCGTTTTGGGTGGTTCTGAAGGGTCAAAACACCAAAAAAATGCGTTTTTTTTGCATTTTTGGTCACCCAAGGACCCACTATTTTGGTTGATATTTTTTTTTTCCCTTTGCGAAAAAATACCCAAAAATCACGGCTATAAAAACGCTAAGGAAAAATCGATATTCATTTTTTTGGGCAGAGAAGTGCGTTTTAGGCGCCCACAGATGGTCAAAACATCAAAAATTTTGTGTTTTTGGCATCTGGACACCCAAGGACCCACTATCAGGGGTGAATTTTTTTTGCCTGAGATTTGCCTTTGCCAAAATCGGAAAAAAAAAATTATGAAGGAAATTGCTAAGAAAAAGTCGAAATTGTGGGCCCCTGTAGTGCATATGGCGGTACCCCAGATCGTCAAAACACCCGACTCTTGCGTTTTTTTGCACTTTTTGGTGCACAAAAACCCTACTCAGGGGTCAAAATTTTCCCGGAAAAAAAAATTTTTTTTTTTGAGATTTTTCAAAAATCGACTTGTCTTTGGTAAAAACCACGAAATTTCGGGTTCGCAAAACCACGTTTTAGACCCCCACAGATGCTCAAAAGTGCCAAATTTTGCTTTAAATGGCCTCAAATCGTCGAAATTAGCCCTATTTTGGGGCGAAAAAAAAAATTCGAGAGTCCCTTTCCCTGGGAGACAATAGCCAGAAATCTGAGAAAAAAAAAAAACTGGCCAGATTTCCAGATCTGGCCAGATCTGGGGGGTTTTTTTTTTTTTTTGAAAAAAAAATTTTCCCAGATTCCCAGATCTGGCCAGATCTGGCCAGATCTGGAAACAAGATCTCCACATCTGGAAACCGAGCCAGATCTGGGAAATTGGCCCCCAAATCTGGCCAGATCTGGCAGCATCCGTGTGTGAAAAGTTGTGAATTGATTTTTTTTTTTGGGGGGGTTTTTTTTTGGGTTGGGTGGTGACCCACCCATTGAGGGGTATGCTGGGATTCACAAGATAGAACGTGATGTGGTGTACCAGTGTCCCTGTGTACTGTGTGATGTGCGGAAATGACGAGAACTTGTCCATTTCGGCAAATTGACCCCACCACTGGCCGGACGGATTCCGGAAATGCAAATGCCGGCATTTAAAAGCTTCACCAACGAGAGAATAAAGGGTAGTGAAAAGTTGTGAATAGTTGTGAAAAGTTGTGAATTGAATTGAAAATTTGTGAAATGCATACCCCCCGGGAAGCACCAACTCCAATTTTTCAGTCATCGGGAGGGTTTTTTCTTCAAAACCCTTTTCAATTTCAAGCCCTCCTCGATAGAAATCCCTGGTGTCCCGCAGCGTCTGCACGAACCGCGATGCCAGAGGCGTCTCGGGTTTTGCCCCGCGATAACGAAAGGTTGTCACGTGGCGCCTTTCTGACCGCTCAGTTCGTCTGAAGGTGGGGATGGGTCACGTCAACAAAATATACTGCCCTAACCGCGATGCCTGCGTTCTTTTTCTTCTTCTTCTTTTTTTTGAAAGTTTATGCGACTCCCTTTTTCAAGGTTGACATAAGCAATGCAGCCTGGGCCTCATCTTACAACCTTTTGTTGCTAAAGCGAGCTTCGTGGGAATAAAAAAAATGGCCGTCCATTATCCCAGAAACATCGCAAACCATGACCTAGTTCCAGGAGATTGGTTCGACAATGCAATCATGCGGCACCAAGCGAGTCAGTACCTGTGTATCCACCACGTTCATTGTTTTTTTTTTTTCCTTCCCCGATGGCTGTATTGTGATAACTGCCCATCATAATACATAGTACACATCACAATACAGCTGTATTGTGATGTATATTATGTATTATGATGGGCAGTTATCATAATACAGCTATCACTATTTCTTCCCCTTCCTCCTCGTATTTTTGTTTTTTTTTGTGTAAAGATAGATTTGTTCACAGTAACATCGATGGTCGACCCGTGTGCGCATGGTATACGCGTAGACGCTTTCGGTATTTATGAGATATTCATCTGTCAGGCTTTTCCTTTTATTTTTCTTCTTCTTTTTCTTCTTGTAAAGATGTGTGAGAGAATTTTAAAAATTTTTTTTTCGTGACCCTTTCTTGTTTTCTAGTGCTTTGTCTTTGTGCTTTCATCCGGATGGCTGGCATCGTATGTGGGTCAGTCGGGAGGTGCCTGCATCAACAAATTTACAGTTTGTCTTCCCTGCCTCCCCCGCCCCTCTCTCTGTCCACCCTTCGTAGGAAGAACAACGTATTTCATCAAACCACAACCTCCAGTGCAGTAGGGCCGTCAAGATAGTTCACCCCGAAAAATATACGTACCGCCCCCCAAAAAACAACCCTATTTTTTTGTAGGGTGAGTAAGCGTTAGAAAGTTTATTCATCTATAAAGTGTTTTCTGTTTTGTTGCCGTTCTGTGTGTGTGAGTTTTTCAATTTTTTCCCCCCCTCCCTATTTAAAGATAACCTACGTTATTGGTTTATCCACGCCGTTTTTTATGTTTTTGTTTACACCGAGTTAGTGTGATTGGTGGCTCACCATCTCCCAAAAAAAAGGGGGGGAAAAAACACTGCTAGTTCTTGGTAATAGGAAATAGAAACGACCGATGCCCGATAGTTTTGTTTGAAATTTTTATTTGAAAGTATATGAATTTATTACTGTCACTTCACTGACAAAGCATTTTGAACACACTTTTGCGGTTCTGGGGGACGAACCGTGCTGCAGAGCCACGCCTCACCAAACAGGTCGAGGTGTTGAGCGTTTCACCACAACCTTCTCTCCCATGGATTTTTTTTTCTTCGTGTGAAGTGTTAAGTTTCTATTTTCACCTACCACAAACCAACTCCATCCAAAAATCAGTGGGAAAAAAAAATTATCACAACAGCTGTTGCGGAGCGACAAAAACGAAAACAAAACCAGACCAAGACACCTACCCCCTTTTCCCCTTTTATTCCCACTCACCATCATACCCTGAAGTCAAGTTTCCATTTCATTTTATTGCGTCAAATGCTAAAAAAGGACAGTAGAGATTGCACAACTGTGGCAACTACACTACTCCAACAATTTATCAAAAAAAAAAAAAAAGGCATTTTTATCGCTGCTTCGGTGAGTGAGCATCGAAGTATCACTGTAAAGGGCTTTGTAACATTTTTATCAACACAGCCAGGGGAAAAAATTCTTGCCATGCATGTATATTGGGGGTGTACTAATTTTTGAGAATCTGAGTCCGATTTATTGGACATTCTGCAACGTTAGTTCCGCTCCTCACATTTACCCACACGGCATTTTTTTTCCCTTCGTGCAAAAGACTTTTTTGTGACGATTTTTTTTTCCTTCTACCCTCATAGTAAAAATAATGTTTTTTCAAAAATAAATTACTAAAAAAATGACCCAAAAGTAACATTTTTTTTGTAACAATTTTATAAAATGTTTTATTCGTTTTTTTGCAGTTGGGCAAAAAGTAACAAATGTTACAAAGAAAAAATAAAAAGCCCATGGTTGAACCACGGTAGTACCATAGGGAACTGGGTTGCTGACCACACGATCCAGGCTGTACCTCAATTTTTTTTTGCCTGCGGCGCCATTTTCCCTTTTTTGCTCCGCAAAAAAGGGTTCGTTGAGTGACTCTGTGTAAAAAGCTAGATTTTTACACCATCATGTGGCAGGGGTTTCCGCGCTGTATGCTTTATTAGCCTCCCCAGTAACATTTTTGTTACGCCTGCGGCGTAACAAAAATGTTACAAAAAAATAAAATACAAAAAATGAAAAAAGTAACAAAATGCAAAAATGTTATAAAAAAAATAAAAATCGCCGAAATAATTTATTTGTAACAATAACATAATTTATACTATGAGGGTATCTAGGATTAGGTAGGGCTGCATGGTTTGGGTGTCCACCACCCCCCCCCTTTACAGCCGGTCATTGTACTAAGGGTACACTGTTTCACGAGAGGGCTTCGTATTTCAAGTCAACCTTTTTTTTTTATCATATGCAAAATCTTGCTTTTCGTTGTTGCAAAACTGCCTATTGATCTCCCCATCCTGAAAAAAAGAAGCAAAATCAGTGAGGGGAATGCGTGCATTTTGGCAGCCACCAACAGTTTGGGGGGGTTTTTTTTTTGAAGGTGAGCTATTTTCTCCCCGACACAACAACGTTTACAGTGATCCAAAAGACAGAGGAGGGGAGGGTAAAAAAAAATTAACACGGCGGACTGGTCAGGGGACTACTAGTGGAACTACTAGTCGTAACGACTATGTGTGTGCTAAACGCTAAACTATAGTAGTGTTCCTGGTGTAATACTAGTAAAACAGTACTCATTTTTTTGGATGAGTAGCATTACTGGTAGCCCCTCTCAGTGACTACTCCGTCGGGAAGGTGTTTTTTTTTTTTTTTGGGGGGGGGGGTTTTTTCAAAACCTGAAAAAGTTTTTTTTTTTAAACCCCTCTCTCCGATGTTGTATCACATAGGACCAACGTTTCTCTTTTCTTTTCATTTTCGGCGGGAAGAGTACCGCACCTTTTTCTTTTTCTTTTTCTTTTCTTTTTTTTATGACCATGCACAGTGATGCATAATCATGATACTATTATTCATCAAGCTTTCTCCATCCCCTCTTTCAGGTTACCAAAACACAGTAAGAAGTAGGATCATTTTACAAACTTTTAAAGTTTTTTTTTGTTTTTTTTTTATAAGCCAAAAACTCCCCAAGGGGACGTTCTCTCCGACCCCACGTCTACAAAACTATCAAAGCAAAATTAAACAGAGCACAAAGCACTTTCAAACAAACAAATAGTGGAGTTCATCCTCGGGTGTCTACACTAATACAACCAAGTTTTCAAACAAAAAAAAAAAAACATTGACTGATACTTTCTGTATTAGCACACGATTGCCTCCCTGAAGGCTACGTAGCTACCTGAGTACAAACATTTTCAAACCAGGGCATATCCTAAGTCTGTACCCGGTACCCGCGGGTTTTTAAAAAAAAGTGCGCCCCTTTTTTTTGCACGGCTATAAGGTCCCACGTTGCCCCTTTTTTTTGCACGAGGGGTCTAGGGGGTCTAAGGGGAAACCTACTTGACAAAAGTGCCCGTAAAAAAAATATTTGGAAAGATCTGGTGCGAAACAGTCCAAAAACACCATTTTCGGTGGGAAAAAATTCACCCCCTATGGGGTGGCCTGTGGTCGCAGCGAAGTGTCGTTTTGTGTACCTGTGTACTGTGTACTGTATATTTGGGTTGCTAATCCTTAACACTCGCAAACCCCTGTGTGTGGGTTTTTGGGTGGTTTTTGCCCACAAACGGCTTTGTCGTTTTTGGGTGTGAAAATGTGGGTTGTGTGACAAGGCAAAGGGCACGTGTGCACGACCGTGTGTGGCCCACGCAGGGTTCTGATAACGCGCAAGCGTGTTTTCGGCGCCACATACACGGGTCTGGGCCAAAAAACCGGGTTTTGTGTTGAAACTTGTGGTTTTTGGTGCAAAACGCCTGTTTTGCCTATAGAATCCTTAAAGAACACACGGTTTCAAAGGCGTTTCCATGTAAACTCGCGACATGAAAATGGGAATTAAAAACAAATCTCTCAGAGATCTGATTTATTGAAGTTCTCAGAAATGGCCCAATCTTTCCAATGCGAAAAAATCTTACACTTTGGTGACTCTGCGAAATGTCGACAATCCAAACGATTGGTGGACCCCGTGTGTATGTACTGTGTATACTGTGTATACTGTATATACTGTGTATACTGTGTATACTGTGTATACTGTGTATACTGTGTATACTGTGTATACTGTGTATACTGTGTATACTGTGTATACTGTGTATACTGTGTATACTGTGTATACTGTGTATACTGTGTATACTGTGTATACTGTGTATACTGTGTATACTGTGTATACTGTGTATACTGTGTATACTGTGTATACTGTGTATACTGTGTATACTGTGTATACTGTGTATACTGTGTATACTGTGTATACTGTGTATACTGTGTATACTGTGTATACTGTGTATACTGTGTATACTGTATATACTGTGTATACTGTGTATACTGTGTATACTGTGTATACTGTGTATACTGTGTATACTGTGTATACTGTGTATACTGTGTATACTGTGTATACTGTGTATACTGTGTATACTGTGTATACTGTGTATACTGTGTATACTGTGTATACTGTGTATACTGTGTATACTGTGTATACTGTGTATACTGTGTATACTGTGTATACTGTGTATACTGTGTATACTGTGTATACTGTGTATACTGTGTATACTGTGTATACTGTGTATACTGTGTATACTGTGTATACTGTGTATACTGTGTATACTGTGTATACTGTGTATACTGTGTATACTGTGTATACTGTGTATACTGTGTATACTGTGTATACTGTGTATACTGTGTATACTGTGTATACTGTGTATACTGTGTACTGAGGAAATTGACCAAAAACGAGAACTTATCCATTTCGGCAAATTGACCCCACCACTGGCCGGACGGATCCGGAAATGCAAATGTCGATGTTTAAAAGCGTCACCAACGATGAAACCTGGAAAAAAATCAAAAAAAAATCCGCCCCTTTTTTTTTGCACCCTTTTGGCAAATTTGGCCGCTCAGACCTCATATTTAGGATATGCCCTGTTTCAAACTCCCCATAAAGGGGACGTTCTATTACGCAATCTGACGCGACAGCACCACACCCTCCCCCACTGCACAACTGTCCACGTGGAAGAGGGGGGGTTTGAGCTACCAAAAAGGGGGGTTTTTTTTTCCTCTTTTTCCCTCTTCGAAATACCTCTTCCTCACCACCCCTCTTCCCCTCGATGTTAACCATCTTATCTTCCCCATTCGTTCATCTTCGTTTAGTCCTTTTTTTTTATCCTCAAAACTTTTTTTCAAAATATCCGTTGAAGTGAGAAAAAAACAATGTCTTCCCCCTCAAATTTTATAACTCAAACGAAATGGATGCAGGACTGCAATGGTTGGGGTCTATCCCTAACAACAACCTTTTGTGGAAACCCACGCAGGCTGATTGCTGCGCGATTAACGAATGTGATCAAGGTTGACCAAGCAATGAGAGGCTCATCATCTTATAAGCTTTTCTTTTTGGTGCATTGACCCTCTCAAATACTTTCAATTCTGTGAACCGAAAGTATATGAATCTAACTTTTTTTCAATTCCACCATTCTTCTCCCCCTCCTACCTCAAAACAACCTCTTTTCCCCAGGTACACAAAAACCCCCTCCCACCCCACCCCCCCACCCTAACAATGGACCCACCCCCACCAGAATCCGTTGCTGCAGCCCGCCCTTCCATGACTGCAGAGGCTGGGACGATTGGGGTGTGCACTCTGAGGGAGAAGCGGAACTGGTTGATCCATCTTCTGTACGTGCGGCAGGACTTCTTCGACTGCCTGGTACTCATCGAGGAGCAGCTGCAGGAGACGCGGGGGTTGTGCGAATATGCGATCTACATTAAGGCGCTTATTAAACGCGCAAATGGAGAACTCCAAGAGTCTCTGCAGCTTTTCCAGGCAGCGACAGTCCTGAACCCACACAACGTACAGAACCTTAAACAGGTTGGACGCGCACTGTACCTTCTCGGCAAGCACCGTGCTGCGATAGGCATCTACGAAGAAGCGAAGACCTACAGCGAGGAGGACTGGGAGGTGTCGCACAACATGGGGCTGTGCTATCTGTACCTCAAAAACTACGACAAGGCGGAGGAGTGTTTTATCAAGGCGAATGTCATCCAGCGTCACGACACGACGTATGTTCAGCTCGGAAAGCTGTACACACTTCAAGACAAATACCACGAAGCAATCGATGTGTACCTGGAGTCGCTCGATTATAGTCCAGAAAACCCAGAGCTGTTGACGACGGTGGGTCTGTTGTATCTCCGCTTGAGTGAGAACTATAAGGCGTTTGACTATCTAGGGAATTCATTGACGCATGACCCGAAGAACCCGAAGACAATTTTGGCGGCGGGGTCGATTATTCAGGACCACAACGATATGGATGTGGCGCTGACGAAGTACCGCATTGCGGCGGTGCAGACGCCGAACTCGGCGCAGCTGTGGAACAACATCGGGATGTGCTTCTTCGGGAAGCAGTACTACATCGCTGCGATATCGTGTCTCAAGCGAGCGCTCTATCTGGCGCCGTTTGAGTGGATCATCTCGTACAACCTGGGCCTCATCTTCCTCAACACAGGGCAGTACGCCTCAGCGTTCCACTTCTTCTCAGCAAGCATCAACCTCAAACCAGACTTTGCGTCGTCTTATATGTACCTCGCGATTACCTTGAGGTATCTCATTTATTTTTGCACATTTTTTTTTTATGGCTGCCCCGTGTGGAATACTATGAAATACAAAACAAACAGAGTAGCAAAAACAAAATCAAAACAAAAACAAAACAAACAAACTTTCAAGCCCTGTGTGGAAAATCAAACAAAAGGGGTGTTGATTTGATCAAATCAGGGGGGGTTTTTTGAGGCATAACAACTCTGTAAAAGCTGAGGTTTTTGGAATATCAAATAATCCCATGCTTCTAAAACACCTTATCCCCCTTGCAGTCGTCTGGACGATTTCGAGAATGCGTGCTCAGCATACGAGAAGGCGATAAGCATGGAGCGCGACCACCTGTTCGAGCTCAACTACTCGATAACGCTCGTCAACAGCGACGAGCAGGACCTGGCCAAGCAGCACTACCAGGAGTTCGAGGCGTATGCTTTCCCCCCTCCCCTTCCCTCCGCCATTCTTTCATCCGGATGGCTGACATCGTACAGTGGGTCAGTCGGAGGTGCCTGCATCAACAACCCTTTTATATGGTAACTAAGCACACATTGTTATTTTATCTTATGAACCCTCTTCTCCCCCTTCAACTCGTCTACAAAACTATCAAGCAAACTTAAACAGAGCACAAAGCACTTTCAAAACATACAAAAAAACATTTTCAAACCCCCCCTTCAGCTGCTTCGCCGAGCTAGACGACGAGACAAGGCAATGCGACCAAAACATCCTTGACGCACGCAACCAGCTGCAAGCCATGTTCGGCAAGGGGTAAAGGAGACTAGACTGTCAGTTGCTCCCCCCCTCCCCCTCCTCCTCCTCCTCCTCCTCCACCCCTTCTCCAAGAGCACGTTGCCTTCCGATAGCAGCGAACTACTTACTTGGTTCATACACAACAGTGAAGTATATGACTTGACTTGGTTTTACCGTTGTAATCCAACAAATCCACAAGACAAGTTATTTTACTTTTCACCGTCGTATGTATGGTTTAGGGAGGGGAGGAAAGAGGGGGGAATGGTCTGCAAAAAGGGTTCCAGAGTGCAGAAAAAAAAAAGGCTTTTCTGCACGCTCACCTCCATTCTGGCTTCTTAAAATGATTCAGGGGAAAAAATGGGGGATAAAGGGAGGGTTGGGGGGGTTTCGGGTAGAGGGGAGGTGGTAAGAAGCCTCCCCAATCGTTTGCGATTGGTTCGACTCCGTTTTTTTTTCTCGTGTTTCTTTCCGGGGGGTTGTGGTTAAAAAAAATGGATACCTTCGATCTTATTGTATCTTATTTGCGAGCAAAATGCAATTTTTGAAGAAGCGTGCACAAGAAATTGTTCGGGTCGCTTATTTTAAAAAGCAGCAAAAGGTGACTAAACACGAGAGTCTTAGTATCATCTCATAAACCTTTTTTTATTTTCTTTTTTGCCCCCATTTTTTAAACACCTAATATTCCCCCACACACACACACATAACACCCCCAAAAAAAGTTAACTTTTTTACAAATTAAGAAAAAGCGGCCATTTTGTATTCCTCTGAGTGCAAACCCCTTCGCACCAGTCTCCTTCCCCTCCCTCCTCTCTCTCACACGAAATGGATTGTAGGACCTTGGGGTCTACCAGTCCTGCGAAGGAAAAAAAAAACTGTAAAAAAAATCTGTACATTGCGCTCTAATTAGACTCTAACTGGACTTTAACTGATAAAGAGCTCAAAATCCCATACTCTAATTAGCGATGTATACCTATCCGATCCGAATGGTGGTCAATATGAAAAAAAACAAGATTTCACTTTTTTTCCCCTAGCCTCCATTTTCATCTTCACGCCCTCTTCAGATTTCTCCCCCCTCTTTTCTTTCTCTCTCTTCTCAAAAATGCTTCAAACTATTTTGTACCTTTTAGCCCAAGGGGGTGTCGTCAATACTACCGCATATAGGGTAACCCCACTCAACTACTCCGGGAGCATTCTCAACATGGACACAGCAGACGTGTACGCAGACTGCTCCTTTGGGATCATGGAGTTGACCATGCCGTACTGGTGTCCAGAGAACAACTACACGACCTCCTGCATGAACCGTCCGATCCTGAGTGTTCCTGGCTATAACGTTTTTGAATCCCACATTATAGAACACGATACGCGGCTTGGAGCTTATGCACCATGCAACCCTAACCCTGATACTGGGGTTTTTGAATGTGTTTCGTCATTTCCTGTTGTCTCGCATTTTACCCCAATGGCACCAAAGTGTTGGTACGAAGTGCCTGAGTACAAAGACACCTTTGCGCCGTTCTGTTCTGTCAAGGAATGTGGCTGTGATGTGCTCCAGAAGTATGCTGTTGGGGTCGAGTATTCTCCAGGGGTTGACGCTCATTTGACACCGGTGGATGGTGCTGCCGTTTGCCATCCTTATTTTGTTCAAAATGGGTCGAAGCCGATTTTTGGTGCAAACCCCCCACCTTTGGAGTATGTGAACACCACGTTGGAGGGATGTTGTTCGCATATCCCAACCGGAGCAACAGAAACCATCTATGCGTATTACGATGCCAAAGCAAACACCTGCACCGTAGGAAGCAATGTCACCTCGTTTGCCGTAACGGACCCTTCGAATTCGATTCTCGCAAGCTATATGGGGGGGATAAAGGGGAACGGACACTTCTACCTTTCGGCTCTCGGTGATGTCGCGAACATCACAAATGGAACCTACTACAGCACACGCGAGGAGGGGAGGTGCAAGCCTGGGGAGGTGGTTGGGGAGGATTGCTGGTGGAAGGACCACGGCGTGACACGGCGGGTCAATGCAACGTGTTTGTCGCAGAATCTGGTGCGTGCTGTTGCGCGCCGCCGGCCTGCATGCTGGGAGCAGAGTTGCGGCGGGCTTCCTAAGCCGGAAGACAAATCCTCGTGGGCAGGTGAGTGCTCCGTACGTTGTCTGATCGCCTCGGCGCTTGGACTCCAAGGTGTCACGCCAACCCAGGCGCCTCTCGCAAAGCACGAAATATGCGAAGGGTTCTTCACCTCCCTGGAGAAGATCGACCCAGATGAGTTGGGGTGTCCTGAAATATGATAAGTGCAAATCATGTTGCTGGTTACCGTTTATTCTTCATTTGTAAACGTTCAAATAAAACCCCTTTATCTTCTTCTACTATTTGCGAACATGTGTTCACATCTATTTCTAAAAGACGTTTCAATGGAAGTGCCCTACCCCTCCATTGCACCATTTGATTCTTTTCCTATAGGGCACATTCATCGTACAGCAATATTGTTTTCTTGCGTCCAAAATGCTGCACTCTTGCAACTCCCCTTGTTATTTCTGAGGCGGTTGGCCACAGTGAGACTCATCTGACTTATATTTGTACCAAGATACTGTCACGAGAGGGCTTTGTATTTCAACTCTACTATTTTTTTATTCTTTCCACTCCTGCCCTTTGCATGAGCTCGACTGAGATGCGTTTTAACACGTTTTCAACTACTCTTTCTTTTCCCTTCAAAGATGTCTGGTCTCGCGTTATTATTGTTAAACCTTATCAGAAATCCCCCTTTTCAAAAAAGCAGTGGCAGTACACGCTCCTGTCACGTTCTCTAGTTTCCGTTTTTGTTTCTATTTCGCGTCCGTGCTTATTTCTCTTCGGCCTAAAGGTGACAACACCTCTGTCCGACTGAATACTATAGGTAGGTACATGAAACAGCATTCCCCCTCCCCGATGTGCTTTGCCATGCGAAGGTAGTACTCGTGCACAGTAGCGCCCGTTCCTTTGCTTTTATTTTATGCGGCAAGTGGCACATCACCCCACCACCTTCCACACATGTTTTTATTCAATTCACCTTCAAGGTGACTCAAATACTAAAAGTGTGATCTGAAAAAAAGCGACAAAAAAAGGTTCCCTTATGTTTATTTGCCAAAAAAATTCTTTCGCTCTGTGAGCGACGCCCTAACTGCCACTTAGATTGGCAGTTCCCTCCACCCTCTGACAGCCCTGCCCGCACTCTCACATCCGCACATTCCGAGAGCGGCTGCCCCTCTATTCTTAGCCTCCATTTTCATCTTCACGCCCTCATCAGATTTCTCTCCCCTCTTTTCTTTCTCTCTCTTCTCAAAAATGCTTCAAACTATTTTGTACCTTTTAGCCCAAGGGGGTGTCGTCAATACTACCGCATATAGGGTAACCCCACTCAACTACTCCGGGAGCATTCTCAACATGGACACAGCGGACGTGTACGCAGACTGCTCCTTTGGGATCATGGAGTTGACCATGCCGTACTGGTGTCCAGAGAACAACTACACGACTTCCTGCATGAACCGTCCGATCCTGAATGTCCCTGGCTATAACGTTTTTGAATCCCACATTATAGAACACGATACGCGGCTTGGAGCTTATGCACCATGCAACCCTAACCCTGATACTGGGGTTTTTGAATGTGTTTCGTCATTTCCTGTTGTCGATCCTCTCACCCCAATGGCACCAAAGTGTTGGTACGAAGTGCCTGAGTACAAAGACACCTTTGCGCCGTTCTGTTCTGTCAAGGAATGTGGCTGCGATGTGCTCCAGAAGTATGCTGTTGGGGTCGAGTATTCTCCAGGGGTTGACCAGGGGGTGACACCGGTGGATGGTGCTCCTGTTTGCCATCCTTATTTTATTCAAAATGGGTCGAAGCCGATTTTTGGTGCAAACCCCCCACCTTTGGAGTATGTGAACACCACGTTGGAGGGCTGTTGTTCGCATATCCCAACCGGAACAACAGAAATAATTTTTGCGTATTACGATGCCAAAGCAAACACCTGCACCGTAGGAAGCAATGTCACCTCGTTTGCCGTAACGGACCCTTCGAATTCGATTCTCGCAAGCTATATGGGAGGACTAAAGGGGAACGGACACTTCTACATCTCTGCCCTTGGTGATGTCGCGAACATCACAAATGGAACCTACTACAGCACACGTGAGGAGGGGAGGTGCAAGCCTGGGGAGGTGGTTGGGGAGGATTGCTGGTGGAAGGACCACGGCGTGACACGGCGGGTCAATGCAACGTGTTTGTCGCAGAATCTGGTGCGTGCTGTTGCGCGCCGCCGGCCTGCATGCTGGGAGCAGAGTTGCGGTGGGCTTCCTAAGCCGGAAGACACATCCTCGTGGACAGGTGAGTGCTCCGTACGTTGTCTGATCGCCTCGGCGCTTGGACTCCAAGGTGTCACGCCAACCCAGGCGCCTCTCGCAAAGCACGAAATATGCGAAGGGTTCTTCACCTCCCTGGAGAAGATCGACCCAGATGAGTTGGGGTGTCCTGAAATATAATAAGTGCGCGCAGACCATATTGCTGGCTATCGTTTTTTCTCTCCATTATTCATGTACAAATCTTCAAATAAAACCCCTTTATCTTCTTCTACTATTTGCGAACATGTGTTCACACCTATTTCTAAAAGACGTTTCAATGGAAGTGCCCTACACCTACATTGCACCATTTGATTCTTTTCCTATAGGGCACATTCATCGTACATCAATATTTGTTGTCTTAGACTTTTTGCAACCCCGTTGTTATTTCCAAGTCGGTTGACCACAGTGAGGCCTAGGTTCATCTGATTTATCTATTCTTCCCCCACCCACGTCCCACCCTTTGCATGAGCTCGACTGAGATGCGTTTTAGTACGTTTTCAACTACTCTTTTTTTTCTCTTCAAAGATGTTTGGTCTCGCGTTATTGTGGTAAATAGTTGTCTTGTTAAAACTTATCAGAAATCCCCCTTTTCAATGCAGTGGCAGGAGACGCTCCTGTCACGTTCTCTCTAGTTTCTGTTTCCGTTTCGTTACCGCTTATGTCCTATCGGCCTAAAGGTGACGACACCTCTGTCCGACTGAAAAAAAAAGGTAGTACATGAAACAGCATTCCCCCTCCCCGATGTGCTTTGCCATGCGAAGGTAGTACTCGTGCTCAGTAGCGCCCGTTCCTTTGCTTTTATTTTATGCGGCAAGTGGCACATCACCCCACCACCTTCCACACATGTTTTTACTCAATTCGTATTCAAGGTGACTCAAACACTAAAAGTTTGTTCTGAAAAAAAGCGACAAAAAAAGGTTCCCTTCTGTTTATTTTGCCAAAAAAAATAGCAAAATCGTTGAATAAAAAATGCGAAGAACTGGTGTCCTTTCCTCTGTGAGCGAGCGCCATAACTGCCACTAGATTGGCAGTTCCCTTCCCACCGCCCTCCACCTT
Organism: Rhynchopus sp. YZ270_cl-10; assembly: GCA_964035575.1. NCBI lineage: Eukaryota > Euglenozoa > Diplonemea > Diplonemida > Diplonemidae > Rhynchopus > Rhynchopus sp. YZ270_cl-10. The sequence goes on along the minus strand of OZ037866.1, from coordinate 241,166 downwards.
CCACCCTCCGACTGCCCTGCCCACTCTCACATCCAAACATTCCGAGAACGACTATCAAAGCGTTCCGTATCACCACTACGATGCAACGGGGAGTCACATCCCCTCCCCCCATCCCCCCATCCCCCCATCCCCCCATCCCCCCATCCCCCCATCCCCCCATCCCCCCATCCCCCCATCCCCCCTCCCCCCCCCCCCCTCAACACTTCTCCTCCCCACCCACCCTTCTCCACCTCCAGACAAAAGAATACATCCCAAAATGAGTGACACCGAAGCCCCCAAGGAGGTCCCTGCGACGAAGTCGAAGATGGTGTTCACTGCACCTGAAGGTGAGGCCCATGCTGTCGCACCTGCCGGGGGACGTGGTGGTGGCCGTGGTGGAGGTGCGCCTCCTGGCGACGATGAGGAGAGCTATGACGGCCCTGCTGCGCCTAGAGGTGGACGGGGCGGTGGTGGTGGTGATGCATCCGACGATGACAGCCAGGATGATGCTGATGCACCACCCCCTCGGGGAGGACGTGGCGGTGGTGCTGGCGATGCGCACGACGACGATGATGATGAAGACGATGACGAGGACATCCAAGAAGACCCCAACGCACCTCCCCCACGAGGCGGCCGTGGTGGTGGTGCCGGCACTGCAAACAGCGATGACGACGATGACGAAGAGGAAGAAGATGAAGATGCCCCACAGACAGCACCACGGGGAGGTCGCGGAGGGGGTGGTGGTAACCATGAATCCGACGACGAAGAATCAGAGGAGGAGGCATCTGGTCCACGTGGCGGCCGTGGTGGAGGCAGAGGAGGAGGAGGTGGAGGTGGAGACGAAGACAACGAATCCTCAGAGGAGGAAGACGCAGCAGCTGGACCCCCAAGAGGCGGTCGTGGAGGTGGCGGTGGTGCTGTTGAGAAGGAATGAGAAGGGGGAAAAATACTATTTTTTGATGCATTTTTTTTTGCATTTAACGGAGGATGAGGTAGTGGTTCTCACGGGGGGGTACAAATTACCCAAAAAAAAAAGTCCTTCTCGCAACGACCGCTTTAGTGGGGGACGAAAGCTCGGGACCCCAAATCACCCTCGTTTTGGCCAAAGAGGTGATTGGTGACAGCCCTGGTGGAGGTGGGGCAACACAATAATAGAAATGAGAGGGATCCTTGCCGGTGTGGAAGGCCCTGCCCCAATCGGGGGGAAAAAAAATCAGTCATTTTTTTTAAGGCTTTCTGTCAAGATTGGCAAAGAATGGCTGAGTATAGCACATTTGGGGTGAAAGGGTACATAACAACGTTCTAACGAAATAAGAATAAGGGGAAAAAAAGAGGGGGGTTTTTTTTAGAACCCGTGGAAGAAAAATGGTGTCTTGTGTCTGCAGAGGCGTTTTGCACTTTTCAACTTTTTTATATTTCGCAGCGCGCGCTGGATGGGTTTGGGAGAAGAAGAAAATACCGCCGTTTTGCGGAAAGATAAATATGCCCCAATCACCCCCATAACCCATCCCTAGATTTTTTTTTTTGTCTGCCGGAACTTACTTAGGTTTCCTTTTACATCTTCTGCTGGCCGCAGGGAACTTTGTGCTTTTCATACAGCTGGCATCGTACGTGGGTCAGTCGGAGGTGTGCCTGCATTAATAACTTCACTTTTTTCACCAGAAATCACCTCTTCCCTTGAAACGGGTTAAATGGGCACTTGCAAAACCTAGAGAGCCAAGGGGGAGGTTCACTGTTTCATCAAGCTTTGAAATTCAGTCCGCAGCGATGCTTCCTTTTATGCACCGCTCCGCGGCCCGACACTGCACTCTCTCGTATTGACAGACACTGCCTATCTGTTATTTCTCTCATATCTTCTCTCACTCCCATTCACCCTTCCTCCACCCACACACACAGAGGACCCTTTTTTTGTTGGGTTCGATCCTAAACGCAAACAATACAATGCCTCACGAAACTCTTGCCACGTCGCTTTCTCTTGTGAGCACTGTTGTTGAGCATGATGCGGTTACGCATAGCGCAGCAGCGGCTGCGTTGTACCCTGGAGTCGATTATGTGTGCCTCACTGCATTGACTGCGAACTACACTGTGCCTGCCCCGCAGGGTCCGCAGCAGGTTGCGCTGTCGGAGCACCCCTTTCGCTTGGTTTTGGCGCATTCTTGTAGTGAACGCCCTTCTGAGGTGATGGCGAGGATGAAATACAAATTTCAGTTTTTGTGGTCCTCTGACAACACCGCTACCCCGGTTTTGGTTAGTGCAAAGAAACTGCATATCGCAAAGTCCGCGCCACGCCCTGCTTTACCTGACCTATCAGTGCACCCTAATGTAACCACAGCTGATTCAACCGAGCCTGCAACGAAAAGACGTCGTTTGGAAACGGATGCCGTAGAGTTGTTTTTGTTGTCTCCAGGCGTTGCCGATGTTTTGCAAGGAGGGAAGGTGGGGGGTGTGTGCAGCATCCTCCTTGATGCGGGGGTCCCTGCGAACTGCAGTGCAGTGGTGTTTGCTGGGGAGGACGCAAAAAGGAGTGTTGTGTTTGACAATAGAGAGACCCCTGCTGTTTCGCCTGGATCGCAAATTGGTGTTCTTCTCGGATCTTATGAGGGAGTGGTTCTTGTATGTGCTGGACGTTTTTTTGAAACTACGGCCCCCCAAAAAAGCACCGCAGAACGGAATCTTGAAGACAAATTGCGGTTTGAAAAAAAGAAGAAAACGTTGACCCCTGCAGAGTCTCTCACCCAAGCTTTGAATGACCGTGGTAATGATGATGGGGAGGAGACCGTTTTGGCAAGCGATTCCGACACTGCGATGGTGCAGCGTGATGTGGCTGCGTCTGTTGTGCGGTCTGGGGAGGAGGCGCTGTTTAACGTAAAATACTTCATGGATGGGGAGCTGGAGGACCCACGATTGGACCTTTTTAGGAATCTTAAAAATAAGAAGTGTGGCTTCGCCGAAGCACCAACAGCACCGACAACAACCACCCCCCTCGTTTACGCAGAAGGAGGCAGCACGCTTCAGGTCGTCCTCCAAAACAAACGCAAAAATTTGGTTCTCTCCCACCTCCTCCTCAAGCCATCACTCTATGCGCATCATCGAGCGGCCTTGGTTGAGTCTGCATCTCTCTCGAAGGGGTCTACACTACCGGAAGTGTTTTTGGCAGAGAAATCCTCTTTATTGCGTCTTCTTGATTATAAAACCGGCGGAGGCGCGACCCAGGTGGCTACAGTGCTCAAACCCACTACTGTGTGGTCGGACTGCAGCGCTGCAGGACGTTCCGCGAAAGGGGAGAAACCGTTGCGAAAGGTGGTCGCATTGGATGGGTTGGGAAATGCAGAGAATGTGGGGGCAGTGATACGCAGTGCAGTATGCTTTGGAGCAGAGGCGATTCTGTTATCAAAGGAATGCTGCTCGCCATGGGGTAGGAGAGCGGTGCGTGTCAGCATGGGGCATGTGTTCAGCGTGCCAGTCTATCATTGTGGGATAGACAGTGTCGGTGATGAAGGAGGTCCGAAAACGCTTGAGGAGGGGATTGCTGCATTGCGTGGGGAAGGGTTCAGAACGTACGCAGCAGTGGTGCAGGACCATACGATGTTCATGCATGAGGTGAAACGGCGGGAATCAGAGGAGGCGAACAAATGGTTGGTGGTAATGGGGGCAGAGCACGACGGGGTGTCGCAAGGCGTGCGAAACGCATGTGAAGACCGTTTGATGATTCACATGAGTGAAGGAGTGGACTCTCTTAACGTAAGCATAGCAGCGTCGATCCTGCTACATTGGTTTAGCACGACGTTGTGAAGGAGGTACATAAAAGAGGCGAACCGTTGACAACATATTTGCGAGTCAATGTGAGGATGTGTCTGTAGCTTTTTTCAGATTATAAAAGGGTGGGGAGGGGAGGAGGTAGGGATTGTGGGGGGAGGGTGTCACATCAAAAGAAAAAAAAGCAAAATTTAAAAAGTAATAATCAAAATGTGTGTTTCACATCTCAGCTGCTGGAAAAAAACAGGGGAAAAAACGATAAAAAAACAGTGGAGATTGCACAACTGTGGCAACACAACCGAGGCAACTACACTACCCCAACAATTTATCAAAAAAAGAGGAAAATAGCAGCAAAAACTTCCCTGAAAAAATGCTGTTTTCCCTCTCATTTTGTTTTTCTTAAAAAATATTTTCCCTTTTTTTTTTTTACCGCGCGAGAATGTGGAGGGAACATAAATAGGTTGTAGCAAAGCAATAAAAAAGACACCCATCTTTTTTCTTTTTGTACAAAAAAAAAGCAAGGGTACTTCTTTAGCACCCTCTGTACCTTCTTTTCATTAGAAAAAGAATGTATATGAAACAACTTTTTGTACTTCCATCCAGGGCTGCTTTCACGTCCCCCCTCTCACCCCCTCCCCTTTAGCCCCTCCCCTTTAGCCCCTCCCCCTTCTTCACCCCTCTTTACAGATCTCCTCTACCTCCTCCTCCCCCTCCTTTTCCCCTGAATGCTCTAGCGTATCGGGGTGTGTTTCTAAAAATGATTCCTCGGGGAACGATGTGTGTGTATCTGTGTGTGGTGTCGCTGTTTGCGTGGATGAGCTTCTTTAGTGGTGATAGCACACCGATGGAATTGCATGCGGCAATTTCGGTGGTCGGGGCGCCGAAGGAGACGGACGCTGCCACCACCACCACCGCCACCACCACCCCAGCAACCAACACCTCCTCCCCTTCCAAACCGATTCCCGATAGTGCGAGAATCCCGCACGGATCGGCAATCCCATATGCACTGCAAACACCCCGGGATGACTGCGTTCCGGTGCTCATCGCAACCCATTCCCATGCTATCTACTTTAGCCCCGACGCGGAGTTTAAATCTGACTGTTCTGCACCAGAAGAGTTCTCTAAGAGAGAGGTAGGGGGTATTGCGTACTGCTACCACGCCGTTAACGCCACCGCGACAACGGGGTTTGGTGCGAAGTACTCTCATCTTGTGGATATCACTGTGGTGCTGTCTGCTGCGTTGTGCTATTCAGATTCTGCAGTGGATTTGATGGTATCCTCTCTGCATACCGGAGCATATACCTCAACGTGCGTTCTATCGGATGACTTTGGGATGACGGTGTCGGCAGGGTATGACGCTTTTCTCACAGAAAAACGGAGGGAGGGTTCCTACAGTCTTCGGCTCTTCCCAAGGATGAATGGAATTGAAGCAACCCACGCCGATCTTTCCAATGCAAACCAATCTGTTCCGGTTGCGGTTGCAGATGCATCGTGCTTTGCGGTGTACCACAGAACTGGAGGAGATTCGGAAAATCCGCACATCACCAAGCTCGTTGCTACCCGAGCAGCAAGCATTGCAGAAAAAATGGCGCCATTTGAAACGGACAGTTCTCTTCTGGACGACGTACGGTACGTTCTTCGGCGGTCCAAAGAAATCCATGAGAACCCGAGGAACACCATCTTTGAGCATCCTAAGACAGAGGAGGAGGGGTCTGTCGTCAACATCTCGCCACTGACGGAAGCTGACCTTTTTGAATTCGATGGACACAACCCTGCCACGCATGACACCATACGCGATTTTGATGCAATCACCTTTGGTCCATTTCCACGCGAAGTACCTCCACGCTCTTCAGAGATGGCTGCACACTACCAAACTGCCATGCAAACCACGAAACCTGCGCAAATTTATGCGCATGGTGTTGTGAAGAAAATTGCCATGGATTATGTCGCGATTGCGAGGTTGTCGAAGGATATCCAGGCAGTGAGGGAGTTTCTGAAGGCGAAGGTGCCACCTGGGGCAGTGCTTGAAAGCGAGAAGTCGCTGTTGCAGAAGAGCAAATCGGATCTGGAGCATGGACAGTCGATCACTCATGTTTTGTTGCGTGAGGTGGGCGCATTGAAGACGAACGTTGCTGAGGAGCCGCTGTTCATTTACCCCAGGAGGCTGGGTGACTTTGGGACAGATGGGCCTGACAACCACAAATCCGCTTTTGTAACTGGAGCAGAACGTATGATAGCGGGCCGCCGATTTGGAGAGCTCTCACGCCACGTTATTGTCCACACTGAACAGCTTGCGACCTCCCAAATTGCGAGCAGGGCTACTCTCAAACGCAGTTTTGGGACAATCAATTGGGATGTTATTGCGAAAGAAGTGTCTGAAAAGGCACTTGAAATTTCCTGTCGTGACGCATTCGAACGGTTAGGTCTTGAAGAGGTGTACGACGCAGCAGAGTATAGGGGTTTGCTGTTCAGAGTGTGTGAGAGAATGCTGCATGGTGTCGTGGCCAGTGGTGGGGCGATTTTTAAGTTTAAACAGAAGGCCCCTTTTGCGAAGGAGAGTACCCGGCTGCCGGAGAGGACGTTGTCAGGAAAGGAGTTTCCCACAGAGCGGAACTCGCCTCTGCTGGCGTTGTCACACCCAAGGAGGGGGGCGATCTCGCAGAAGTGGGAGGGGGCATCGGTGGCCTGGGTGTTGCCGTGCTGTCGTTGCTGCGGGTTTGTTAATGAAGCGGTCGATTTGATGTCGGGACTTCTTGCGAAAGGAGTTCCAGTACGGCTCTCTTCAACTGTCCGTCGTTGTATGTGTGAAATGTTTCCTCCTCACGTAGAGAATATGTTGAATTCCATTTACATTAATGGGTCAAGTCTCGTCCGTCTAGGTGGTTCGGTGATTCCAAGGGGGGATAAAATGGTGAATAGGAGAGTGGTCTTGATAACGCACGGCGTGCCGACGAATTTTGAGGAAATGTGGAAGCAGGCAAACTTTAATACGACCCCGCAGGCGAATACGTTCTACAACTTTTTTTTGATTTCGCGGGTCATGTATGAGTTCACCGTGATGCCAGAAGAGTTTACAACAGCAATTAATGAGTTCTCGAATGAAGCGTGGACCCCTGCAGTCTTTGTTTCAAAAATGCTCAAAAACTGCGGCGTCGAGCGTACAGTGCACACCCTCCCCGAGGCGGTTGACACAGCACGGTTCTTCCATAGATCCCCAACCTCTCAGTACCTCCTCGATGTCCCGGTCCCCTCAACCGATACGCTTCGCTTTGGGGCTCCAGACTCTCCACAAAACTTCAAATTTCTTTCAATGTTTAAATGGGAATCCCGAAAGGGGTGGGACGTATTACTAGAAACATTTTTGCATACATTTGAGAGGCGTGACAATGTGTCGTTGTATGTGCACACCATACCACATTATGGACCGAAGGCGACCAGGTTGAATATTACTAATAACATTCTTGAGACAATGAAGGAGGTGTCAAACGCTCGAGGCCTGCGTGAAGAGGACCTCCCACACATTTGCATTTACCATAGCAAGGTGCACGACCATGTGGTTCCGAGGATGTATTCTGCAGCGGATTCCTTCGTACTGCCAACCAGAGGAGAAGGGTGGGGCCTCCCGATCCTGCAGGCTCTATCCACGGGGCTGCCCACCATCGCAACGAATTGGTCAGGTCCTGCAGACTTTCTCTCCCAAGAAACCTCCTTTCCTCTGGACGCCGTAGAGGAGGAAGTGCCGAAGGATTCGTACTACGGGTGGGCAGAAGGAAAGAAGTGGGCCCAGCCCAGCAGAGCGCAGCTAAAAGCACATCTAAAAACAGTGCGGTTCGATAAAGAGCGGGCAACAAGGGTAGGAGAGTTGGCCAAGGCAGATGTATGTAAAAAGGAGAATTTTTTTTTGTTGAGGTTAAAAAAACTGTGGTCTATGAGAGATTTTTTTTTGTGTGATCTGGGGGTGAGGAAGCGTTCCAACTTTTCAACCTCTTCCCCAATTTACCTTTCTTGCGCTTTTTTACCCTCCCCCGTTTTAGAATCAACGGAGAGTGTACGTTAAGATTTCTTCAAATTTGTAGCTCTCGGTAAGCTTTTATAGCCTGTTGCGCAACTCTTCACGGAGACGAACATAGATAGCTCAACTGTAGACAAAAATAAAGAAAAATCTAGGGGATTTGGTGAAAAATTCTTTAGAAATATAGAGCCGTTTGAGCCCAGCCTCAGCATCCAATACAAAAATAACAAATTAAAAGCTTCCAAAAGAGGATTCAGTAGGGGAGGAGGGTCGATACAGCTAAACACATACCGTACAAAGGAACTATTCTGGGTCGTAACTATTTTGGGACAGAAATATTTCTGGGGGCGGAACAAAACTGGGACGCCGTTTGAGCCCAGCCTCAGCATCCAATGTAAAATAACAAAGCTAAAAGCTTCCAAAAGAGGATTTGATAGGGGAGGAGGGTTGTCGATACAACTGAACACCACATAATACACACAGGTGCATGCACGATTCAGCATCCCAGCAGTCGCAGAAGTGTGGGAGAGAGAGCTGTTGCGGGTTCTGTCAGTAATGGGGAGAAAGGAGAAATAGTGGGAGTGAACTAAACCAAAAACGGTCAAAAAACCGTTTTCAATAAAATTAAAAAAAAGCCTTCGGGCGACTTTGTGTACAGAACCCGTCCTCGGGTGATTTTGTCGAAACTACAAAAAAAAAATCCCCCCCAAAGAACATACCATAACCCACCTCACATAACCGAGCGAAGGTAGTTATTGGAGACCAAGGGAGAGGCGTAACTTCATTGTAATATTTTTCTTTTCTTTTTTGTGTTATTTTATTTATAAGTGCAATACTCCACGGGGTTTTTTATAAACCCACGGAAGCGTCCACTTATATCCCAAAGGCGTCTTCTTTGTACGCAAAAAAGTGTATTTTTTTTTTTTTGTCAAAATGTTCAAGTGATCCTTAGACTTCCTTGCCGTATTTTGCACCCCCCATTTTTTTCTTTTGTGATATGTGTACTCAGTAAGGCACATCATCACTCTTTTTAAAAAAAATTTTATAGCAAAATAAGGCATGACCACCAAGGTATCTCACATAATACAGTCATAAGTCGAAAACCCCCCCTTATGACTAAATTTATTTGATAAAGGTGACTGAGGCTCTCAGAGCAGGGATTGAGACTCAGATTGCCTTTTCTTTTATTTACCCCCTTTTTTTTTCTTCTTTCGATGTGTGCACGAGAGGCACGTTCATCTTTCATGTTTTTATTTTATTTTTTTCTATTTTTTCTGTTTTATTTTGTATTGGAGGCTGAAACAGCGATGTATCTGTAAGTAATATAACGTCTTTGTACGTTCTCTTCTTTGTCTTTGAAAGTATAGGAAACTAATATGTATGCCATAGCCATTCTTTAAAAAGTTTTTTTTTGTGCTTTCATCCGGATGGCTGGCATCGTACAGTGGGTCAGTCAGAGGTGCCTACATCAACAACTACAGTTTTTTATTATTTTGGTGCATTTTTTACCTTTTTTCACGCTTTTGTCACACAAATTTGTGCTCTACTTTGTCAATATTATAACCCGCTTTCAACACCCCCTTCCTGTAGGTGTAGAGTCTTTTCCTTTTGCAACTGACATGATTACAGTCAACGGTTAATTTACCTGCACGCTTTTTTCCTTTTGGATCTTCTGGCCAGCCGGAAAAAAAATAACAAGTAGTATTGTGCGACAACACTACTTATGGACGGTGCTAATTTTGCTGACCTTATGTCGGGCTTGCCCCCTCCTATGATGCGCGCCACTCAGGGAAAGAGCTTAAATGGCTTCCTAAAATGGCTGCGGTCAAAACGGGAAAAAAGTATAGTGGAGTTCATCCTCGGGTGGCTACACTAATACAACCAAGTTTTCAAAAAAAAAAAACACACAATGGTGGCAAATCAGTGGCAATAGTCCAGTTTTTATTTTTTTATTTTTGCACTCGCCGGAGATAACTTTATTTTCCCCCCCTCCCTCCGCCCAACCCAGCAACCAACAGTCAGGCCAGAGCTTGTTCTGTCACACCTTGGGGCAACAGTGTGCCCCTGTAAGGACGTCCATTTACTTCTTCACAAGCCCCAGAGAGGGTGAGTCCACTGTCGGACAACATGAGGCATCAAGAGATAAGTGGTATGTCCGCCCTGCTCTCTTGTCTCGACAGTCGTTCACGAAGAGTTCACAGGAGCGTCCTTCTTTCAAACGCAGCTCACAACTCTTCAGCGGAAGGTGGGCAAACAGTTGTGTATACGCCCCCCCTTTCGCCCAGCGGTTGCAACAGCCATTGGGTTGCCTTTTCACACCTTCTGCTGTTGGCCGATACTGACGCTTTTAACTACCATTTCCCCACACACGCATTTATTGCAAGGTGACTAAAGCACGAGAGGCTTAGGTTCATCTTGTAACCGTTTCTTTCTATTTTTGGTGCATTTTTTTTCTTCTTCTCCTTTTCTTTTTACTTCATACCAACCCATTCAATAGCCTCCCTGATGCCCTACCTCGTACTCTTGGGTCCCTCCCACAGAACGCGGCGCTCCCGTTTCTCATACTTTCCCACCCTTTTGTCAAAAAAAAAAATACAAATATGAGGTGATCCAGCGCACACTTTTCCACACTTTTTCACACCGTGAAAACGAAGTGAAAATATGTGAAACCAAGTGAAAATGTGTGAAACGAAGTGAAAACATGTGAAACCAAGTGAAAACATGTGAAACCAAGTGAAAATGTGTGAAACCAAGTGAAAATGTGTGAAACCATGTGAAAACACCAAGTTTTTTTTCTGGAGGAATCCACTCAGAGTGCGTGAAGCAGTTTTTTATTCACTTTCGTACACACCTTTTCACACCGTGAAACCATGTGAAAATGTGTGAAACCAAGTGAAAATGTGTGAAAAAGCGTGAGACTGGATCACCTCCAGGGGTTAAGTTAGGGCGGGTTTCTGGGTTTTCAAAACCCGGTTTTCGGGTTTTCGGGTTTTTCAAAAAAAAAAAAAAAAAAAATGGAATCCGAAAAAAAAAAATCCAAATTTTTGGGTGGTGTAGGCTGGGAAGGTGGGGTAGGGGTGGGGGCGGAGCCCCCACCCCACCCTCTAAGAAAAAAAATATCCTCCCGACCCAAACAAACCCCCGGTCAGAACTGGGAATTATTCATATGAAGAGGCAACAGGGATCTCTGGCGAACTTCGGGTTCAGTACTAGTGTTGCGAGAGTGCGGGTGAAGCAGGACGTGGGAACTGAGGTCGGTGAGGGGTACACCAGTCCTGTTCTTCAAATTTATGCTCCAAAATTGTTAGGACAAATCCAAAAATCCCCAGCCCCCCATTTTTTGGTGGGATTTTTGAACTTTGCCCAAAAATCGCGGAATTTTTTTTTCGCTCGCTACGCTCGCGGAGGTGCACCTTAAAATTTTCCCGCTCGCTGCGCTCGCGGAGGGGATTGGTTATTTTTCGCAAAATCCAGAAAAATCGAAAAAAACCCAGAAAACCCGACTCAGCGAGAAAAAAAAAAAGCTAACTTAACCCCTGATCACCTCAAAATAATAACAAAAAAAAATACATCTTGGTGTGGCTGACTGGGGTGGCGCAAGAAGTGCGAATCAGCTCTCGAACTTTTTTTGTGCATGAGGAAAAGTGCGCAAAAAGTGCGAATCACCCCCCCTTCAGTCACACCAAGATCATCCAGTGGTCGCGCTAATTATGGGAAAAAATGGGGAAAAAATGGATTTCGGGTACGAAAAAACGTTCCCAGAAAAGGTTAGCTGGGGAGGCCCGGAAACCCCGTTTTGTGGCATTTCCGGGCCAATCCCGGCTTGTGGTGGGGTATATACGGAAAAATGGACAAAGTTTTAGTAACTTAAATTTTCGCAAAATATGAACCCATACTCGTAAACAAGGGTCATTTTCAGGAAAATTCGGAAAATTCCGAGATTTGGAAGCAATTTTTCTCCTGAAAATCAGTGGGTTTTCAGCCCCAAAACACACCGCGATTGGAATTTCCGGAATCCGTCCGCGCTGTGGTGGGGTCACTTTGCCGAAATGGCCAATTTTTTGGTTTTGGTCAAAATCCATGTGGGTAAAGAGGGCCAATGTAAATCCCACAACCAGATTTTCTCTCCCTGATCCTGACGTCTTGCAACATGAAAATGCGCGAAAACACCGGCATTTGCATTTCCGGAATTCGTCCGTTCTGTGGTGGGGTCAATTTGCCGAAATGGACAAGTTCTTGGTTTTGGTCAAAACCCGTCAGTGTAAGGTAAAGGGGGCAAGTGTTTGCCTGTAGAAACTGGAAGGGAACAGGCAGCGCCGCAGGCGCACGGTAACCAACTTTTTTTTTTTTTTCCTTTTCTTTTTTCTCCTCTTTCTTTTGACTTTCCGAGCCAATTGCGTTCCACGGCGGGGTCACATGTACATGCAAGTCCACTATGTGGTGGTCTTACTCAACAATATTAGAACTTCTGGTTTCTTAATGAAATCCCCGTACTGCAAAAAAAAAACGTTCCTACCAAAACCCCCAAAAATCCCGGGATGAGGGATGGACTTTAGCGCGAGCCCTGAGATCATCTGGTACCCTTTTTTTTTTTGGTAACGATTGCTAAGAGGCTGTCACTTTGTCCAACCTTTTTCTTGAGGGGGTAGAAGTGCCTATGCCTCAAAGGCTTAGACTTATCTTATCAAACTTTTCTTTGTTGTGTGTCTGTTTTTGTTTTTTTGGTTTTTTTTTTTTTGTTTGGTTTTCTGCAGCCCCACCAAAAATTTGAGTTTTGAAAAAGTTCTGTTGCTGGTCCCAAAAAAAACCCCCTGCAAAGCTCCTTCTCGTGGCCTTCATGGCAGAGAGAAGAAGGTAGGTTACCCTAGATGCTATTATTTTTTGTGATAAATGTGCACAAGAGGTACATTTATCTCCTTTTTCTTTTCCCTTTTCCCCCCCCTCAGCCAGTTGCAAGGATGTATTAAAAGAAAAAAACAATAAAACCAGAACTAATATGAAAATACGAGTCACGAAACGCGAAAAGAGGGTCTCTTTTTGGGGTTAAGCCCATGCACGGTGGCCCAGCGGACCCTTTTGGGGGTACCCCCGGGGGTACCCCCAAAAGGGGTACCCCGCAGGGTAGGGTACCACACAGGGTAGGGTCCGCGGGGGGTACCCCCTCGCGTGGGCTACCCCAGGGGGTACCCCACAGGGTTGGGTAGGGTCCGCGCGGGGTACCCTTTGGGGGGTTTGGGGTACCCCGAGGGGTACCCCCCAGGGTCCGCGGGGGTACCCCATGGGGTACCCCCGCGGACCCTGGGGGGTACCCCCCGGGGTACCCCCTGCACACCCGGTGGCTATTGCCTCCCAGGGAAAGGGACTCTCAAAAATTTTTTTTTGCCCTATATAGGCCTAATTTCGACGATTTGAGGCCATTAAAAGCAAAAATTGGCACTTTTGAGCATCTGTGGGGGTCTAAAACGTGGTTTTGCGCAGCCGATTTTTCGTGGTTTTTTTACCAAAGACAAGTCGATTTTTGACCAATTTTTCATGAAAAATGTGAAGGAAATCGCTTAGGAACTTAGCTGTGTACGTGTTCTAGCTACTGCATACACCGCGGGGTATAACCAAAATGACCGTATTTTGGCTGAAATTTCGACTTGACAATTTTTCCTCGATTTGGTCAATCTGAGGTTTTGTTTGGGGTTTTTGGGCCATTTTATGACCAACCACGCCCGCATACGTGGGAAATTACGCGCGCAATGATGACGTCACGGCGTGGGGAGCCCTCGTAATTACGAGGGGTGCTCCCGTGATCCTTTGAGGCCATTAAAAGCAAAATTTGGCACTTTTGAGCATCTGTGGGGGTCTAAAACGTAGTTTCGCGCCCGAAAAGTCGTGATTTTACCAAAGACGCGTCGATTTTTGACCCAAATTTTTTTTTCTTCTCGCCCAAAATCGGGCGTGGTAGGTCATAAATGGCCCAAAAAATACAAAGCCTCAATGAGCAAATTGTGAAGAAAAAAAAAATTGGTCGAAGTTTTGGTCATTTTTACCATGTGGCAACAAATAGAATGCAGGTATCAGTATCAGTGGGATTGTTCGTGCAGTGATGTTCTCGTACCTGGAGAGTAGGCCGAGCGAGTGCTGCAAGGTATGTTTTTAAGCCCCGGTTTTTACACCCCCGCTCCCCCTTTTCGCCTTTGTCCCGCTCGGATGTAAATCGAAGCATATTTTTATTGTCAAAATTGTCACTTTTACTTTTTTATCATGGCATCTCGTAACCTCTACAACTCTTTTACGTCAGGGAACCGGATGAGGTGCTACTTCCGGACTGAGGAAGGGCAGTCTTTTACTTTCTTTTTTGCATGGAAGAGGTACGGAGCGGCTTCTTGTTTGTTTGTTTGATTTTTTTTGTTGTAGTCTCTACTTTTGCACTCAATTTCTCTCAACAGGTACCCGAACCGACGACCCTTCATCGTGACAGCGAAACAGTGCCGATGGAAGAGCTGGTGCAATTATTGCAAACCGGGTGGGGACCGCAAAAGTTGGGTTTTTAAACCAATTTTTCCATTAACCCACCCCATAGACCGCCCCAATTATTATGAAACTCTTAGTCAGTCACTGCTATAGCCATTAACCCAGGGAGCATAGCTAGTGCAAAAAATTCGACTTCGGGATCCGAAAAGTCTGTCCTCTGCTCTTGCGGAGGACTACAGTAGGCACAAGAAAATATCGCGTTCCCCCAGAAAACCAATTTTTGTCACAGTAATTTTTGCCCAGGGCATGCTCTTGAAGCATGGCGGCTTGGTGTGAGAAGGGGCAGTGTATTGTTTTGTTCTTTTTGTTCTAGATTTCAACGGTTGTTAGAACGAGTCAAGTGGATGCTTATCTAAACACTGACTTTAGTACAGACCCGAGAGATCAGATATGACTTTGAGGAAAGAACAAAGCAATGCATCTGTACCCGCACGCCAGGTTGTAGTTACTTCAGAATTTTCTTAAATTTGCGCGAAAGAGAGCGGGGGCAACTCCTTTGTGTCATGAGTCCGCTGTGCAGCACAAAGCGAGGAACCTTAAAACACTACCTGCGTGGTGGCTGAATTCACATCCCTTAGAATTACCAGAATTCAGCCTTTGTTGAAGTAACGTACATACTTGCATGTGCGTGTCACGCTTCTCCACCCTTAAATGGGTGCACTGCTTCACTGCAGCGGGTAAGCCTCTCTCGACTAGTGCGAACTTAAGAATGTTCTGCTGCAACTTACCAAAATCGATTTTCTCACCCCAAACACCCGCAACACCCCACCTGCTACTTCGGTAGCCTGTGTTGTTGGGAGTTGGTTCTCATGTTGATCCCCAGTGACTGTCTTGCACTGCTTCTTCTGAGCCCAACGCTGTTTGGCCTGTCGACGGGGTAATAAATACGAAGACAGGGGGGCGGTGCCAACAATTTTCCGATGATGTAACGTTTATCTGATTGATTTATCGTTTGATATACCTTGTGTGTCCTTCTTCATGCACACCAAGCAACATATATTGAACGGTATTTTCAAGCGATACTTCGTTATGTCATCGGGGGGCGGACCCCGCGCGGACCCTTGACTCTGGCACTCTGGCTGTACCTGTGTACCTGTGTACCTGTGTACCCCCAGTGCCAGTCAGGGTCCGCGCGGGGTACCCCATGGGGTACCCCTCAGATTTGGGGGGTACCCCATGGGGTAGTCTGGGGGGTACCCCATGGGGTACCCCCCGCGGACCCTACCCTAAGGGTAGGAATGGGCCACCGTGCAAGAGCACTTCTTTTTTTAAAAAAAACATAACCGAAAATAGTGTTTGCTGGTTTTTCTGATGCACGCTTCTGATATTCAGGGGTATGTAGAAAGTCTTTGCCAAGAAGCAAAATCGATTTACACGCAGACGATGCCAGAACACAACCATCTCCAGCCTTTCCCCGCAAGGCTGGCCTTGTTTTGTATATAAACGTAATGTTGGGGTATAATAGTAACAGAACAGAATGGGTTTCTCAGAAATGAAAAAAAGTGTTAACGACATTATTTCCCCTTTTTTTTAGTATTTCCCCCATCCCCGCTCTCCCTCTCATTACCCTACACCAGAGCTAAGCCAACCAACAACAAAGCCAGCAAGATGGTGAACTTCACTATCGACCAGGTGCGTTCCATCATGGACCACCCTGCCCAGATCCGTAACATGTATGTGTTCTTCCCCCCCTCAAAAATTTCGATATACCAGAATATAAGATGCACAGTACAGTAGTTTTTAAGGTTTGTTTGCACCTTCAACTTTACTTCGCAGGCTCAGAGGTGCCTGCATTAATAACTTTCTTCTTTTTGCGGGACTGCATCTTAAGCGACTTTACCACACCACACACACACACGGTACAGGTCCGTGATTGCGCACGTTGACCACGGAAAGTCGACCCTGACTGACTCCCTTGTCGCTGCCGCCGGAATCATCGCCATGGCCAAGGCTGGAGACGCACGTCTGACCGACACCCGTGCGGACGAGCAGGTATGTTTCATAGCATTATTTGGTTGCAGTTTTGTGCACACCAAATGTCTCTCTTTTTAAGGATCCTGTGAAGAAAAATTTGCGGCTGCTTAAAGGTTTTGTGTACCAGGTGCAGTGTGATTTTGTTCGCGGTCAGAATCGTGTGAGAGATATGTTCATCATTTAAGGTTGTCGTGTTGTGAGACGTTGTGAACTAATTGTATTTATTCACCACAGGAGCGTTGCATCACGATCAAGTCGACCTCGATTTCCCTGTACTTCGAGCTGTCTGAGAAGCTTCTGAACGACGAGATGCTGAAGAAGCAGACCGGAGGAGACCGCAGAGACTTCCTTATCAACCTGATTGACTCGCCCGGGCACGTTGACTTCTCGTCTGAGGTGACCGCCGCCCTGCGTGTGACCGACGGAGCCCTTGTGGTTGTGGACTGCGTTGAGGGAGTGTGCGTGCAGACTGAGACTGTGCTGCGTCAGGCCCTGTCTGAGCGCATCAAGCCTGTTGTCATGGTGAACAAGGTGGACCGTGCC
The DNA here is from genome assembly GCA_964035575.1 of Rhynchopus sp. YZ270_cl-10. Taxonomy (NCBI): domain Eukaryota; phylum Euglenozoa; class Diplonemea; order Diplonemida; family Diplonemidae; genus Rhynchopus; species Rhynchopus sp. YZ270_cl-10. The sequence continues at coordinate 224,380 of OZ037866.1, read as the reverse complement.
CTTCTGGAGCTTCAGCTTGACCCCGAGGAGGCCTACCAGTCGTTCTTCCGTACCATCCAGACTGTGAACGTTGTGATTGCGACCTACAACGACGAGCACCTCGGTGACGTGCAGGTGTACCCCGAGACCGGAACCGTCGGATTCGGATCTGGACTCCACTCGTGGGCGTTCACCCTGAACAAGTTCGCACGCATGTACGCGTCGAAGTTCGGAGTGGACGAGGAGAAGATGGTGAAGCGTCTCTGGGGAGACTCGTTCTTCGACGCCAAGCGCAAGAAGTGGACCACCGAGGCGACCGCGGGAACCCAGCGTGCGTTCTGCCAGTTCTGCATGGAGCCGATCCGTAACGTGTTCGACGCCGTGATGAACGAGAAGAAGGACAAGATGGAGAAGATGCTCAAGGCCCTGAACATCACCCTGAAGGGAGACGAGAAGGAGCTGACCCAGAAGAAGCTGCTCAAGTGCATCATGCAGAAGTTCCTGCCCGCCTCTGACGCACTCCTCCAGATGATTGTCACCAAGCTGCCTTCCCCTCGCCAGGCGCAGGCCTACCGTGCGGACCAGCTGTACACCGGAGTGGTTGAGACCGAGGAGGACTCTGGTGTGTTCAAGCCGAACAACGACAAGTACTTCCAGGGACTGAAGAACTGCGACCCCGCCGCACCCCTGATCATGTACGTGTCGAAGATGGTTCCCGCGGCAGACAAGGGACGTTTCATCGCGTTCGGACGTGTGTTCTCTGGTAAGATCAAGGCCGGACAGAAGGCACGCATCATGGGACCCAACTACGAGTACGGAACCAAGAAGGACATGGCTGTGAAGAACATCCAGCGTACCCTGCTCATGATGGGACGTTACCAGGAGGCCGTTGAGGACGTGCCCTGTGGTAACGTTGTGGGTCTTGTCGGAGTCGACAACTTCATTGTGAAGACAGCGACCATCACCGACGAGAAGGAGGCTGAGTGCTACCCCCTGAAGGACATGAAGTACAGTGTGTCGCCCGTTGTGCGTGTCGCTGTGGAGTGCTCCTCCCCCGCCGACCTGCCCAAGCTTGTTGAGGGACTGAAGCGTCTGTCGAAGTCCGACCCGCTTGTGCAGTGCTCGATTGAGGAGTCGGGAGAGCACATCATCGCCGGAGCGGGAGAGCTTCACCTTGAGATCTGCCTGAAGGATCTTCAGGAGGACTACATGGCTGGTGCCAAGTTGAAGATCAGCGAGCCCGTTGTGTCGTTCCGTGAGACCATCACGGAGGTGTCTGACCGCCAGTGTCTGTCCAAGTCGCCGAACAAGCACAACCGTCTCTTCTGCAAGGGAGCACCCCTTGGAGACGAGCTCTGCAACGCCATTGACGCTGAGGACAAGGGAGTCCACTGCGCTGCTGACCCCAAGATCCGTGCCCGCACCCTGGCCGACGAGTTCGAGTGGGACGTTGCCGAGGCACGTAAGATCTGGTGCTTCGGACCCGACGGCACCGGACCCAACCTGGTGGTTGATGTGACGAAGGGAGTGCAGAACATGAACGAGCTGAAGGACTCGTTCGTGGCAGCCTGGAACTGGGCCACCAAGGAGGGAGTGATGTGCGAGGAGACGATGCGTGGTATCCGTATCAACATCGAGGACATGACCATGCACGCTGACGCCATCCACAGAGGAGGAGGTCAGATCATCCCCACCGCCCGTCGTGTGTACTACGCATGCTGCCTCACCGCCAAGCCCCAGCTTATGGAGCCCATCTTCCTTGTCGACATCCAGACTGTCGAGCACGCCATGGGAGGAATCTACGGAGTCCTCAACAAGCGTCGTGGTATCATGCTCGGAGAGGAGAACCGTCCCGGAACCCCGATCTACAACGTATGTCTTGTTGGTGTGGCCCGATTTGTGGTTTTGCGTGTCCCAAGAATGGCCCAAGAATGGCCCAAAAGTGGGTTAAATCGAGGGGGGGTCCCTTTTTTAATTTGTTACCCGGTGTTTTTTTTGGGGTGGTTTTCACGCTAGGTCTGACCCGGAGGCACCTCTGCATAGTGACTGGAGGGGAAATTTGGGGTGGTCCGAACCTTTCGGTTAGGAATAATTCACAACACGGTGGCTAAAATCGGGGTTTTCTGGGAAGGGATACCCTAAGGGGGAAACCGATTGACCTTGAGTCCTCCTTGGCTTCAAGGAGCCAGACAGTTCACCTCGGGGGGGCACATGGCGTGCCCTGGCAGAATAATCGGGTTGAGCCTGTTAACTCCCACACCCACTACTCCCCAAGAGAGAACCAACAATTCCCTAGCCGACTTCACTTTAATAATCCCCCACTGTACTGTACTGTACTGTACTGTACTGTACTGTACTGTACTGTACTGTACTGTACTGTACTGTACTGTACTGTACTGTACTGTACTGTACTGTACTGTACTGTACTGTACTGTACTGTACTGTACTGTACTGTACTGTACTGTACTGTACTGTACTGTACTGTACTGTACTGTACTGTACTGTACTGTACTGTACTGTACTGTACTGTACTGTACTGTACTGTACTGTACTGTACTGTACTGTACTGTACTGTACTGTACTGTACTGTACTGTACTGTACTGTACTGTACTGTACTGTACTGTACTGTACTGTACTGTACTGTACTGTACTGTACTGTACTGTACTGTACTGTACTGTACTGTACTGTACTGTACTGTACTGTACTGTACTGTACTGTACTGTACTGTACTCCCAATCCCCTGTGGATACTGTGTATACTGTGTATACTGTGTATACTGTGTATACTGTGTATACTGTGTATACTGTGTATACTGTGTATACTGTGTATACTGTGTATACTGTGTATACTGTGTATACTGTGTATACTGTGTATACTGTGTATACTGTGTATACTGTGTATACTGTGTATACTGTGTATACTGTGTATACTGTGTATACTGTGTATACTGTGTATACTGTGTATACTGTGTATACTGTGTATACTGTGTATACTGTGTATACTGTGTATACTGTGTATACTGTGTATACTGTGTATACTGTGTATACTGTGTATACTGTGTATACTGTGTATACTGTGTAAAGGGCAAAAAAATTAAAAAATACACCTAAAAAAACACGGCCCAAGAATGGCCCAAGAATGGCCCAAAAGTGGGTTAAATCGAGGGGCGGGCCACACCACTTGTGTTTCTTTTAAGGGCGTGTGTTGCTCTATTGCTTTCTTTAAGACATTGTATTTAGTACTTTACCTGCCACCCATCTTTATGCACAAACCACCACAACACACCACAGGTGCGCGCATACCTGCCCGTGTCCGAGTCCTTCGGATTCACCGCCGACCTTCGTTCCCACACCGGAGGACAGGTATGTCAAACGCTGCTTTTGCGAATACAATTTTTCCTTTTCGGATTAAAAAAATTTTTTTTTGTGCTATTTTTTTTGCTGCACTGCTTTTATATACCTCTCCTATACCACGAGATACCGCCACTACCTCCCAACTCTCACAGGCATTCCCGCAGTGCGTGTTCGACCACTGGGCCATGTTCCCCGGTGATCCGCTTGCCGAGACCGGTCTCGCATCCGAGATCAGGCAGAAGATCCGTACCCGTAAGGGTCTCAAGCCTGAGGTGCCCCCTCTCGAGAACTTCTACGACAAGCTGTAAGCCCGCGGCTTGGATGTTTTTTTTTTTTTCGGTTCACGAAGCTACAAAAAAACAAAGAAAAAAAAATGGGCCAAAATATATGTCCTTCCACCCCCTACCCCTTTGTTTCTTTGTTTTTTCTTTTTCTTTTGTTCTCTTTTTTCCGTTTTTATTTTATGAGAGTTCGGAGGGGAGTTTTTGTGTTTTTTCTCGCAATTGAAAAAAAGGGAGGGGGGAACTCTCCCTGCTTTTTTTTTGAATTGTTGTTATTTTTTTATATTTTTTTCTTCAAAGTGACCTTATTTACTGCACAAAAATACTGCAACAAGAACACCCCACACTCAGTTTTGAGGTCATGAATAACGTACAAAATAAGTTCCGCATTTTCAAGCGAAAATCGAGCAAAAAAAAAACATTTATATAGAAGACAGGTAGCATTTGAAAGGGGGAAAAAAAAAAAATATTTCAAATCTCTCACACTTTCGGGGATTTTGGTGTGCCGTCTGCCTTTTTAGCAAAGACGTCCTAACACCACGTTAGATGTCGCTATGAGGCAGAACTGTTTCTTTTTTTTTTTTTTTGACAATCAGGTGATTGTCACATTATTTAAAAAAACCTTCGCGTTTTTCCCCCCACATTGATGATTCCCTCGAATTATCACATCAGTCCTATTCGTGGTCATTTACCCCCCCCCCCTTTGGGTCGGTGAACCGGAAATTTTGGAAATAAGGGGGTAAAATAAGGGGGGGGGGGGGGGGTAAATGAGGGGGTAAGGGGGGGGGGGTAAATTACCATGTTATGGGTTAGGTCATGTTTTTGGGTGGGAAGGGGGGACTTTTTCATACACGGTGGGGTAAAATTTTGCACAACACAGTGTGACGACACATGCTCTCATGACAAATGTGTCATCTGAAAAAAATTCCTCACTTCCTTGCGACATCGCAAGCAGTCATGCATCATGGATCCACATCATCCACATCATCTTTCTGCCCGTGCCTGAACCATGACTGGTCAGGGATCACGGTGTTGCCTCAGATTCCGTGAGGTGTCCCAAACGTATCGCCCACGCAGCACAAACGTACCCACCTGCACCCATCTACCTGCACACGTGATGTAAAACAGGGTGAAAGATTATTTGCACTTTACCCCTTTCCTCATTTCGAGCTTGTCTCCAGCTTCAAATCAGACGAGTCCTACAGTCTCCGGATGTACGACCCGCTGAACACATCAGCCCCTCCCAGCAAACCATAAAACAAAACAGGTATGCGCTGCACTAAGTGAAACTATTACCCCATAATTACACGCCAGGTGGTGTTTTGCCACTCGTTCCCTGAACCCCCTCGCTTCGCTCGTGGGTTTAGGTCACTCGTGACAAAACACCACCTGGCGTGTTGCGGCGATAATTACCCAAAAATTACCTGGTGGCTGGTACTTTACCCCCCCAGGGGGGTAAAGTACCAGCCACAACAGGGTATTATAAGGGGGGGGGGTAAATTACCATGTTATTTTGGCCTGAACCGTTTTTTTCTGAAAAAGGGGGTAAAATAAGGGGGGGGGGTAAATTTAGGGGGGGGGGGGGTAAATGACCACGAATAGGACTGATTTTTATTTTTTATTTTTTTTGTTGTTCGACCCTTTGCTCTCCTGTTGAGGTTGAATGACCAAAAAAGCATGACTGAAGAAAAAAAAAAGAAACCGGACCGCGTTTCAATGGGAGGATTGGTTGGAGTGGAAGGTGGGGGGGATGGGAACAAGGGGAGGAGGCGGTGTCATTTTTTTTTTTTTTTTTTGTGCCGCGCATACCGCCATGACACAAAAACAAAGAAACACCACCCCGTACCATTTCTCTCCCCCCCCCCCCCCCCCCTTTCTCCCCTCCCTTCCACCCCTATTTGCCAACCCTCTCTTGCGGAAATATCAAAGGAAAAAATATCAGGGGAAAAAAAAAGAATTTCCCCACCCCATTTTTTTGACCAACACAAGAATTTTATTTAACTTTTCGGGATTTTTCTGAACTCTTTTTTTGACGCGGTTTTCCGTCTGTTCTGCTGGAATTTTTTTTTTTTTTTTTTTTTTTTTTGAAAGCGAAGCCAGGGTCCTCAGCCTGCACCCCTCTCTGGGAATTTTGGGGGTGCAAAAATATTTTTTGCACCCCCCGACTTTTCTTTTTTTTTTTTTTTGGGTGCAAAAATTTTTTTTTGCACCCCCTTGAGGACCCTGAGCGAAGCGAAACACCATCAGATTTCTTGAGGGGGGTTTTTTTTAAATCAACTCAAATCACCTCCTTCTCTTCCCCTTCTCCAAAAAAAAACCCAAAATTCACCACAAACAGCCCCCTTTCCCTTCCCCCACCCCCCACCCCACCCCCACCCACCCACCCCAATAGATTTACGTTATCCCTGCACTTTTAAATGCCTTAAAAAGATTCTTGTAGACATCGGGTTTCCAGACTTAAGATGGGGGGTGAAGGTAAGAGGCAGGGGAGAGGTGGCAAAGGAGGGCGATCTGGTGGACGGGCGATGGGTGGAGGTGGGGGTGGTGGAGGGGGTGCAACAGCCCCTTTGGCGTCACCTGGCGGTGGTGGTGGCGGTGGTAGTGGTGGGGTCTCAATTTTACGAAGAGAAACCCCTCTTGCCCCGCAGGCAGTTCAAACCACACCAGACACCCCAAATGAAGCTTTCTCCAAAACAAGCTTCTGCCCTAACCTCCTTGACGCTCTGTCAACCGCAACGCACCGGACCGTACAAAACGTTATCACCCCCTTTCTCCCTGAAATTCAAGAGCAAAATGGCCAAAATTTTCTGCCAAATAACACCCAAATCGGCCAAATCGAGGCCTCATTTGATGTCCTCCTCAGTCTCATCGAAACCGAGCAGATCACAGACGGAGTTTTTGATATTGTCACCATTTTGGTTGACATGGTTGTGGTTGGGGTGAGAGGGCGGGCACCTTCTTCTCTCGTTAAGGCGAGGGTGCGGGTCCCAGAGGAGAGAGGGAGTGGGAGTGCCACACTGGGTCGGGTGGTTGTGCAGGCTGGTGGGGTGGTAGCAGCCCTGTTAGGAGGTGGTGGTGATGGTGATGACACCACAGCCCACACCCTTACTGTAGCCGCCCTGCACCTCCTCCATGAAACGCTTTCTGCGGCGCAGCGCAACACCCCAGCAGTCGCCGCATCCGACGCTATTCGTCTTGCCGTCCTCCTCTCCCCAGAAGCGCTCCCAGCGTGGTACACAGGGATGAAGCGCAGAGGAGAAGGAGGAGAAGGAGGAGAAGGAGGAGAAGGAGGAGAAGGAGGAGAAGCAGGAGAAGCAGAAGGAGAAGGAGGGAAAGAAGCAAGTGCCGGATTAGTTGAAATGCTCCTCAACGGAGAGCCGCATGCCGCATGGCTTGCCTTGGAAGAACAGATTGCGGAGGAGAGGGGGGCACGCTGTCCTGTGGTCAAAGCCATTCCGTCAGGTACTGTTATTTTGAAATCTCTAAGAAATGAGAACAGAAATCCAGAATATTTTTTTTTGTATTTTTTTTTTCTTCCCGAGAATAAGGGGCGTCTATTTTACCTCCTTTTTCTCTCCTCACAGCTTTTTTTTTTTTACTCGACCCCCCTTCCCTGCAAAAATAGCAACTCTCATTGAAAACTGGCAACACCTTTTGTTGTCTATAACCACTTTAAAATCTTCTCTACAGCGGACGCTATCGCCAACCTTGTTGCAACGGTCTCCCTTGCGTTCTGGCGGTGTGTTGTGGTGGTGTTAGCGGCACCCTCCACCTCCTCCTCCTCCACCTCCTCCTCTGCTCCCCTCGCACCTCAAGACACACTGCACCGCTTCCTCGCTGCGGTCGCCGATGCGCACGGAGCTCTATTGATGCAGGACGAAGCAGTGGCAACGTTGCTCCTTTCTTCGACAGCGTCCCTGCTCCCAGCGATCCGCAGCACCACGCTGTTCGCCCCACTGCAGCGGGCCTGCAGCACCTTGTACTCTGCCCACCTCCGCGCAAATGAGAGCCACGATGCGAGCTGGGGTCTTCTCAAGCAATGCTTTGATGTTCTTCTCTGCCTCGACGACGAGCAGGCGACCACAGACAGCTGTGGTCTGGTTGATGTGATTTTAGACTGCATGGAAGATCTCCGTTTCTGCGCATTTTCATCTGAATATACGCCATTCACAATCTTTGAGGCTGTCACTCAAAACCCTCTCTGTGGTTGCACCCCCGTCTCCAACGTCTTTACATACCTCAAAAGCAACCTCTCCAACGCGCGTCTTCTCTCACGAATCTATCAGGAGATTATAAAAGAAGGTTTGAACCGTCCAGCGAAATCGTTTCTCCTCAATTGTGTTGTCAATACTGACGCGGTTTTCCCACTGTTAGAACTGTTGTCTTCGAACACTTCACTGATCGTTGCCTTGAATGATTCGGTAGCTCAATGTAGTATAGAGCTGGGTGAGGGAAGACCTACCTATGAAGGTAAATCGGCGCTGCGAGCGCTCTGTGTGAAGGTGTTGGGCATGATGGAGGGGAGCCATGCAACGGTAGTGTCTTTGGTGGGGGATGCACTGCGTTCGGTATGCGCGCCGGAGAGGGGCGTGGTGAGTCTTCGCGGTGATGTGCAGCATGCACAACAGATTCTTGCATTTTGCAGTTCCGCGGCCACGGTGTTACACTCTACTTGCACGGAAGGTGTCAAAATGAATTCGAATATGTGGAATACAGTGTACGCCCCTTTAGTAGAAACCGCCTCACTCTCTTTGCACTCATTTTCCAATTCCGACAGCACCGTACAAACCTCGTGTCGCATTATCCACAACGTCGTTTCCGTGGTGGAACGGTGTTCTCTGGTGGACAATGGGGAGGTGATGGACACCTTGCTCACATTGCTTCGGGTACGTTGTGACTGCAGAGAGGGGGCATTGCGCAAGGAGGTTACCAAGGCTAGGATGTGTGCGTGGAAGGTCTCCAAAAAATTTGTTGAAAGCGAGTTGCGAGAGTCGCCGTTTTATGCTTCCTTTGCGAAGAGAGCAGATCTTAGCATTGTACTACCTGGTGCGAAGATGGCGGAGGATATGGTGGATACTACAGAGAGCGGTACTCTTCTTGCGGGGGTGCTAGGTGGTGTGCATGATGTGGTGCAAAGCGCGGTGCTGTGGGACCGCAATCAGGATGCGACAGCGCAACGTGCCCTTCCTTCCACCCTTCGAAGCATATTAAGCAGCCTGGACCGTAGAATCAAAGATGGGGCCGGGCGGTGCTCCTCATTAGTTGTCAACCAGATGCGTTTCCAGCAGGACTTTCTCCTCCGTTGCCACAAAGTGTTCAGCTCCTCAACTTCGCCTGCAGAACGGTCGTGGCATCGGTCGACCCCGTTGCGGTCGCTTTTTGTTTATAGCCAGGTGGAAGCGGTGTTGTGTCGTGGTGCTGAACATGACTTTGAAACGACCGATTTATTTGAACGAAACTTCTTTCTTGAGGTGTTTCGGGGTTTGGTTCGATCAGAGACAGCTCCGTCTTCCTCCTCCTCCTCCTCCTCCCCGCCCAATCCCAATCCCGACGAAAAAACGCTATTCGACGCGATTGAAGAGCATTTTGCAGGATTAAGAGGTAACGCGGTGTCCGCATGCGAAGCGTTGTGGAACACTGGCGCGTTAGGAGGGCTGTTGGATCCACTCATTGTACACACCTGCGAGGCTCGTCTACAGTCCGTAGAGGCCTTCCTGAGCAAAGCACCTGCTAACAAAGCTGCCCAATTCTTTGCGGAGATCGAGAAGGTTGGTCTATTTCTTTGTGCTGCACTATGTGTCCGCGGGGCCGCAACCGGGAGCCAATCCTGCGCGCATTACATCACTGGGGTAAAGCTCCGGATCGAGCACCTCGTCAAAGGCCCACTCTTCGCTCTCCTCGATGAAGATGACAAAGCTCCTATGAAACGTAAAGGGGGGAAGAAGGACAGCCCGCAGAAGGTTGCGTTGCGGAAAAAGCTTGACATATTTTCCTCAATTTTGTCAGCATTCATCAACGAAGCGGCTGGGGAATACTCCGCAGCTGTGGACAAATATATGAAGCTGTTTCATGTCTCTGTTATGTTCGAGCAGGGTACGAAGAGTGGAACAAAAAGCCCTATTTTGCCGCTTCCTGATGTCATTGTAGAAAGTCAGATTTATTCGGTTCAGGTTGCGGCAAAGAGGATGATTCAGGTGTGTCTTGCTTCAGGGTCGTACAGTAGTTTATCAGCTTTTATTGCAAGAATAGCGCTGGCTGAGAGAGAACGTGACAGCAACGGAGGAGCCTCAAACCCACAAACTGCGATGCTCCTAGGCTACCTTAAAACGGAGTTGGTCGATGCGTATAACGCTGAAGGAAGTAAGGGACAGTCCGTCGGAGGGTTTTCACCTCTCGCTCTTGCTGCAGGCTGTGCGCGGTGTTTAAGCGAATGGTCAGAAGGCACAGATGACCCATCCCAACCTACTGCAGTTCTTTGCATGAAGGCAACGTTCTTTGATGAAGTGTCCTGTGTCGGGCAGATGTATGCAGAGGAAGGAGGTGGCGCGAAGGTGGCAGCGACAGCAGTGCATTCCATGGACCCGCAGGTCCGTGCCGTGGCAGCGTTGTTGAACGTTTTGCAGACATCGGAGCGGGGTGGTGGGTTGGATGCTCGCTTCTCGACCGAAGCGTTGTCGGACAGTTTTGCGTCGCTCCGTGAAATGCTGTCCATCAACGATGTGCTTACAACAGAGGCCTTACGTAGGGCAGCGTCAGTGGAGGGTGTGCAGGGTGCGGCAGGTGGTAGGGGTGTGCCCGTGACGCTGTCGCCAGTGCGCCTGTTGGAAGCAGTGGCGCGCACTACAACAGAGGTGCAAGCAGCCGTCGCAGAAGGGAAGAAAAGACTACCAAAGGAAACCGTATCATACCTATGTGAGATCCTGATGGGTATGGAAAAAAAAGGCCCCTTTTTTTGGAGAAAATAAATTCAGGCAAATATGCTCTGTTCCCCATGCCATTTTTTTTTTTCTATCACCCCGATACTATTCTGCTGAGGTCCTCTTTCATTACCGGTCATGCTTCACTACAAAACCCCCCCGCCCCCTTCTACAGGTCGTTTTGTTTTCAATCGCAAGAAATTTATTTCTTTTATTATAGTTCAAAAAAAAAAGCAATTTCATTGGGTTGAGGATGATCTGCATCTATACCTTAGAAATTCATTAGCCTTCGGGCGACTTTGTGTACAGAACCCGTCCTCGGACAGGTGATTGTCGAAACTACAAAAAATAAACAGTGGAGATTGCACAACTGTGGCAACACAACCGAGGCAACTACACTACTCCAACAATTTATCAAAATATATAAAAACCCCCCTTCTACAGGTCGCTGCATGGACCGTGTCCCCAATGAGACCGACACCTCCACCACCGCTACCACTGCGCCTCTCCTCCACACTGCCTCTGCGGTAGGCAATGAGGCCTTCCGTATTCGGGCCGCGCACTGCGACCATACATATGAAGAATTCTGTAAGGAGGTACGCCACGCCGCACAGACGGACCAAGGCTCCTCAGACGATTCCTCGGGGCCCTCTCGCATCCTTGACGTTGCCACTCTGTGCGTCGACACACTCGCCTCCGGCACCCCATCCGGCACGTCACAGCACTTCGACGTTACCCTCACGCTTCGCATCCTCTCCTTGCTGGACCGGGTTGTGGGGGATGTGGAGGGGGTGCTCGATAGGATTATAAAGGTAGGGTTGGGGGTGTGGGTGGGTGTGGTGCCGCAGTTGTTTGCTCGGGTATTTTCTGTGGAGAACGAGGCGACTGGGGGGACGCAGCTTGCCGAGAGGGTGCTGGTCGGGCTTGCCGAGGAGTTCCCGCAGGCAGTGTTGTATCACGTTGTGGCGTACTGCAATGGGGCGAGTATAGGGGAGGCGCAAGAGACGCCGTCTGTGGCGGACCCACCGTTGACGTTTAGTTTGTTCAGTTCTGCAAGATTGCGGTCGGAGCGTGCTGCGGAATTGATTCCAAAGTGTGCGCCGCATGTTGCTCAGAGGCAGGCGCACTTTGCGGCTAGGATGCTGCAAGTGCTCCATCAAAGCAACATCTTCTCCGTCGCAGACAGCTTCGCCAAAGAAATGGTCAAAATAACCGAAACCTACGAAGATGAATTAGTCGGTGTCCTCACGGCGTGCCTGCAGTTCAGCAGGGCGGTGGAGCCTAGCTATGCGCGATTTATTTTGAAGGAGAGGGAAGATGAGGAGTGGACTCCAAAGTGTTTGACCAGGCAGGCGGTGGCGGTCAAGCTGCGGGAGTTGTTGAAGCCGATTCTCCGGTATTTAACTGTGTATGCAGAGTATGTTGTGCTTAAGACAGAGGAGGTTGCGGCAGATCGGAAAAAATGCGCAGATGGGACCTCAAGCATTGCGTCTCACGCTGCCTTGGCGTGCACCAAACTACACAGTTTTCTTGAGGCGGTGCACAGCACCGTCTTTGCTTTGAGCACCCAGGTCAACGCGCTTCACATTGCACACAACGATGACACCTCTGAGCTGACCATTCCTGAAGCACGCGAGCTTCTTCCAACAGCCGCGCTGAACCACCTCATCCACCGTCTCTCTATGCTACTGAAGGAGCGTGAGGGTGGCAAAGGGGACATCACTGCACCGTATGCCGTGCAAAAGAAGACCGATTCAGAGGGAGTTGACATTCTACAGGTGGCTCTATCGGATATCAGTCCGGTATTGCATCTGGGGATGACACATGGGGTGTACGGGAGTGTCCCCATCCCTCAATGCAGTGCTGAAGGAACCAATGACAACCGCATTCTCAGGGTCGACGGAGCCGTTACAATCCTTGCAACGCGTACGCGGCCGAAGAAAATCGGTGTGTGGTCGTCTAAAGGAGAGCACGTTAGGTTATTGCTGAAGGGGAAGGACGATTTATCGTTTGATACTCTCGTCTTGCAGGTTATGCGTCATGTAAACAATGCGTTGAAAACACGAAGCCCGCAGAAGTGGGATCGTATCACAACGTACGATGTAGTAATCTTAGGGTATAAAGCAGGAGTGGTGCGGCTTGTTGAAAATGTGGAGCCGATTTTTCATTGCCATCGGAGGTGGATAAAGCATCGTGCAGAAGTGAAGGAGGGGAGACTCGAGGGCGACACCACCAGCCCCTCTACAGGGCGGAAGAGGAAGGCTGCGGACAAACCCGGGGCTGCCAATAACGACGACGGCGGAAGCCCGCCCCGGTTCCGCCCTGTTGCACGATTTTATGAAACGTTGTTTCCGTTACTGCGGCAAGCGTTGGGGGACACATATTCGGATACAGCACTGCTCGCACAACGGGCACTGTGGCCTGAAGCGGTGCTAACAAAGGTGTTCCAACAGCTTAGCTCTGAAGTCCCGCACGACTTATTACGAAAAGAGATATTTTACGCAGCAGGGCTGGTACCACGATGCAGCAACACAAACACCACCACCCCCGGGATCGGCTTCCAACGCTGGCTCTCCGCAACCCAGAACTACACTGCCTCGCTGGCGACGATGTCCGCTGTGGGCTATGTTCTAGGCATAGGGGACAGACACCTCGACAATATTCTGATCGATTTGTCAACCGGGGGGACACTGCATATTGACTATTCTGTGTCGTTGGATAAGGGGTTGGCGTTGAAGGTGCCGGAGTGTGTGCCTTTTAGGTTGACAAACAGCGTGCGAGGTGGGCTAGGGTTTGCAGGAGTAGAAGGCGGCTTCGTGCAGGTCTGCGCAGACACATTGGCAGCGTTGCGGACAGAGCAGAACTCCGTGATGAACATCCTGAGCACATTCTCGCATCGCCCCCCTCTCGAATGGGTGACCCACCCAGAGCGCAGCCGTGACTGTCTCTTCCTCGTAAACCAACGACTCCAAGGGTTAGACAACAATGAAACAGAATCTCCAGAACAACAAGCACGAAGGATCATCCGTGCAGCCACCTCGACGGACAATCTGAAACGAATGTACGAGGGCTGGACCCCGTGGGTGTAAGGGGGGAAAAAAAAAAGAAGCGTTTTTGGTCAAGATCAAAAAAAAAGGGGGGGTGTTTTTTAGACAAATATTGCTGTGATGACATCGATTTTCGTTGAAATGGAGAGTGTGGGTTCGGATGAAAGGCCAGGAGAGAGGGTGCTTGGTAGTTCCTTTTTAAAACCACTGCGGGGGGGGGGGGGGGGGGAATCTGGCTTTCATCCTGGATGTCCTTCTCGCGATACGACAGCGCCTTCCCATGCGAGGCTTGCTTCGTTTTGCGTTGCTGGCAATAAGCGCTATCATCACCGTACGCACCATTTACACGTCCTGGCACACAGGTGCCCCACCAAACTGGTCGCTCACCGAGAAAGTGAGAATGTCGCCTTCACGGACTCCGGCTCATCCGCGGCATTGCGCCGGTACTCCGCGAGCTTCTGCATGCGTTTCCTGCACCCACTCCTACGAGGTTTCCCCGTCACCACGTCTTTCGCGCCTATTGGCGTCCTCTCTCTGACCTTCTCCACGTCGACTGAGCGAGTCTTTTTTTTTTTTAATTGTTTCACATCACACATCACCTCAGGGCACCAACCCATGAATCCGCACAATGTACACATAATACATCAGGTTCCCATAAGCGATGTTGTGCAGACCAATGTGAGGTACATTGTGCCGACTGCGAGCAGCAGCAGCCAGGTGCTGCTTCTGCCGCAACAGGCCCAGGGGCAGATTCTGCAGCAGACGGCACCAGGACGGACTCAAATTCTGCAATCCTCCCAGGGGCAAACACAGATTCTACAACCAGCCCAGGGGCAGACCCATATATTACAGCAAACACCAGGGCAAACACAAATTTTGCAGCCGCCGCAGGGGCAGACACAGATTCTTCAGGCTGCCCCGCAGTATTTTGTGTACACTTCACCGCAGGAGCCTACACAGCAGACGTTGTACCAGCAGGTCCAACCCCAACAGAGCGTTGTGCCGATGATGTCCGTCATCCCAACCACAAGCATCCAGTACAGTGAAGTCAACTCGCCTAACCCCATCGTGCAGATGGTGCTCCCGTCTGAGGAGGTTCTCCTCCCCACGGCGGAGCCCCTATCCCACCCCGAGGACGCTGTGCTTGAGGAGTACCCCGCCCCGCTCCCTTCTCAGGACTTTCTTTACTGTTCAGACCCATTTGACCCCTCTGAGCCTAGCCCGTCGCAATCCAGCGAACTCCCGCAGTTTGTCGATGAGCGCTATTTGTATGAGAGCTCCACAGCGTCAAGGGCGCAACCCCCGTCTGCAGGCGTTTCTGATGCCGATCAGTTTGCATATGGTAAAACATTGGTGCCGTGCTCGCATAATTCATGGGAAAATGTGAGGGTTCGAAAAGGGAAAATGACGGTACGATGCGCGGCCTGTCAAGGCCAATGGACTCATGCTTCAGACATCGTATGGCGTGTCATGCGCTGCAAAGAATATTCGAACCGATCCGGATGTTGGCGAGGCGACTCTTGCTCACGGCTCCATTTCAGCAGACGAAAAATGCTTCTCACAGATCGGATAAAAATTCATGGAAAAGAGTCAATTCACCCAGCTGCCTTGGAGAGCGACTCAGTTGCCCCGTCCCCTCCCGAAGAAACCATAACCTACAGAATAAAGGAAAACTCCGAGACCGCCAGAAGCAGAGAGGTTAAGGGAAAAGGAAGAGGAGGAGGAGGAGGAGTCATGGGTGTCGGTTCACGATCCTCTTTCGTGGGCGAAGGTCGACCAAACGGTGAAGGTCGACCAAGCGGAGAAGGCCGACGCGAAAGACGAGGTCGCGGTGAAAAGGGAGCAAAATAAACTCAACAAAAAAAAAATTGAGTACTGACCATAGGTTCCCCAAGCGGTCCTTAGGCGATTGTCGACAAAAATCAGAAGAAAGCATGCATAGGTAGGGAGGGGCTGGGTGATGGGAAGAGGAGTGGGGATGGGGGGGGTAGAGAAAGAATTTGCTTATTTTTTATATGTAGGGGGTCAAGGTCACCGAAGTGGTTTGTTGTCACGTTGTAACAATTTAAACGAGCCTTCCCCTCCCTCTACAGCCAAAACAAAGAAAAAGGTTACCACTGCAAAAACAAAAAAAAACAACAAAAAAAAAAAAAAAAAAAAAAAAACAAAAAAAAAAAAAAAAAAAAACAAAAAAAAAAACAATACAAAAAAATACAAAAAAACTACAAGAATGGTGTGGTACGTGCCCAAAAAA
The DNA here is from genome assembly GCA_964035575.1 of Rhynchopus sp. YZ270_cl-10. Taxonomy (NCBI): domain Eukaryota; phylum Euglenozoa; class Diplonemea; order Diplonemida; family Diplonemidae; genus Rhynchopus; species Rhynchopus sp. YZ270_cl-10. The sequence goes on along the minus strand of OZ037866.1, from coordinate 208,547 downwards.
AAAGTCTGATTTATGTAGTTCTTATGTAGTTGACATGTATTGTAAAAAAGGGGGGTAACAAAAAAAAAAAAAATGCACTCAGCCACAGGGGTCGCGCTAACTTGCTACCCACTACCGTAGATTTTTGGCGATTTTGCTCGGTACGTTTTTTTTTTTTTGCAAACCGGGGTTTCCTAACTAAAACCGGAGAAACTCATATTTCGTGTAAGGGTACCATAGCGCGTTTTTGTACACACATGTGACCCCACCGTGGAGAGCAATCGGAAGCTCGGAAAAAGCCAAAAAGCACCCCGAAAAGGGAAAAACGAGAACATGTTTCGGTAGGAGGGCAACGTGTTCTCAGAAAAAACCCAAAAATCGCCTGTAAAAATCCTTAGAAAAAACCCGGGTGCCCGATCCAAAAAAAATGGGAAAAACCCCCGGGTGCCCGCCCACCTCTGCCCACCTCGCACAAGTGTATTGTCATAATACGTTCACGGATCACGGATCTGCAATCTCGGGCAGGTATTTTCTACAGGAAATTTAGGTCTGCGATTGTTGTTGAAAAAAAGTCTGTGGCGGGTTGGATGTCGGTTGAGGGGAGGGAGGGGACAATGGCCCTTCCGCTGCAACTCCTTGATGGCAAAGGTATCCAGTTCAACAACGAGAAAATTGCACTTTTTTTACAGCCTAACTGTGTCATGGGAAGGATGGAATGCAAGCTTGCGCCGCAGGCGCACGGTACGCTACCCTTTTTTTTTTACTGGCCATATTTTATACACAAAACCTGAAAATGGCCTGTAAAAACTGATACATGCATTTTAGGTCAAAACTACTTGCTGTAAACAAAAAGTACATGAAAAGCTGGGCAACGTGCCACACCATTAAAAAAAAAAAAAAAAAATGCAAAAGCAAAAGGCAAAAAACATAGATGGTAGTCGGCCGGAGTCGGCCCGACTTTTTGGAAAATCCGGGAGCCGGGCCCACTCGGGCTGACTTGTTTTTTCTTCAAGTCGGGCCGAGTCGAAAACACAAAAAAAGTCGAAAAGTGGTCGGGCCGTCTCCGACCGACTACCATCTATGAAAAAATAATACAAAAAAAAAAAAAAAAAAAAAACAAAAAAAAAAAAAAAAAAACAAACGAAAAAAAAAAAAAACAAAACAAAAACAAAAAACAAAAACAAAGGGAAGGCTCGTTTTTCCATTTAATGTTACAAAGTAACAATAAAGGGGGGGGAGGGGGTCCGACCGAAATCCGGGGAAAAAACTTTTTTTTTTTGTAACAATGGCGGGAAAAAGTGGCTTTTTCCAACAACAATAACTTGTCCATTTCGGCAGATTGACCCCACCACAGTGCGGACGGATTCCGGAAATGCAAATGCGGGTGTTTTCGGATGTGCACGTCCACTGCGCCTTGTTGTTACAATAAATGAAAATTCGGAAAAACGGTTTTTCCGTGTAACATAGGGGGTGGGGAGGGGGGGGTCACCGGGAAAAATGGTTTATTGTTACTTTGTAACATTAAAAGGAAAAACGAGCCTTCCCAAACACAAAAACAAAACAAACAAACAAAAAAAACAAAAACAAAAAAACGCAAAAAAAAAAAAAAAAAAAAAAAAAAAAACAAACAAAAAAAAACAAAAACAAAAACAAAAAACAAAAAATACAAGCAAGAACATCCACTATCCAAGAAAAAAATCGTATGTTTCAATTTCCCCAAAATTGCTTCCCCCTTCTCCTGGGCTTGTGGGATTAGTATACTCGTGACCCACAACTCACTGCGTTAAATTGTGGGGATACAATTTAACGGTAATTATAAGTTATTTTTTTAGCACCTACTCTTTTAGCTCCTTCTCCTGTTTCTTTTTTAAAAGGAAAGTCGCTCCCCCAAAGCGATGGCATTGGATGGCACGTGCAGATTTACGAACTGAGCCATGATTGCCCTTAGGGTCCCCGCTATGCTCCCACGATAACACATGCAAAATCATATAGGTTTTTTTTTGGCCATAAAAAAAGGCTGGGGTATAAAGAGGTCACGTGATTCGTGAACCGCCTTACGGTACGGAACACCCACGTCCCACCCTTTGCATGAGCTCAACTGAGATGCGTTTTAGCACGTTTCAACTGCCTCCCTCCTTTTTTTTTTTTAACCCTTTAGACCCGAGATACCCATATATGGCCACCCGAATGGCGCCATACAATTAGGAGTGTTCTACTCAAAATGGGAAAAACATTTTTTATATTTTGAAAGATTTTGCGCCGATCTTTCAAAAGAAGCAAGAATCGAAAATTTTTGTTCATCTGATATTTTTTTGGATGCTGGAGGGAAGGCGGAGCTGCCACGGAAAATCATGTTTTTTGACCAACACCCCCTAAAATATCCCTCCTAATACCACTAGGCTATTACTGGGGTTCTACTCATTTTCAGAAAAACATTTTTTTATATTTTGAAAGATTTTTAGCCGATCTTTCAAAATACGCCATCTAAGAACACTTTTATGCATCTGGGTTTTCCTTGGATGCCGGGGAGCATGAAAAAGTACGGGAAAAAGTCACTTTTCAGAGCCGCCATGTGATAAGAATTTTTCTAGTCGTTTTCGTGAAAACACTTTTTTTGTGTGGAAAGATTTCGTTCACATATTTCAAAATACGCAAAAATCGAAAACTTTTATGCATCTGTGATATCCTCGGATTTTGGTGTAATTTTACCATCAAAATCACGGGTTGTACGTTGCTAAGGTCGTAAGGCTGGTAGGGTTGATAAGTAGGGTTCTACTCACTTTCGTGAAAAGATTTTTGCATTTTTGGAAAGATTTGATGTCAAATCTGTCAAAAGAAGCAAGAATCGAAAACTTTTGTGCCTCTGAATGCACTTTGGAAGTCTGTGAGAACCACCACCAAAATCACTGTTTTTCTGACTATTCTTTGCCTTATTACCACCCAAAAACACGTTATAAGCCGGGTTTTCACTATTTTTTCGTATTGCGGGGTGCTTTTTTTGTGAATTTTCGGCACACAGGGTAGTTCTGACCCATTCTGGGGGTGTTTCGGACCTGTAGATGCCCAAAAACGTGAAAAAAATCGCCTTTTTACGTGTGTAGTAGTGTTTCAGTGTAAATCGTTAGGGAAATCGATTTTTAGACATGCTGCTAACAGAGCTACACTCATCTAAGTTGGATTCTACTAGGACTTTTTGCTCGATTTTTTTTTGTTTGAAAAGATTTTGTGGTCAATCTTTCAAATAACGCCATTTTCGGACAGCAATAATTTACGGTGATTTTTTTTGCCGGAAGGATCAGTAAAAAACCAAAAGGTGGATTTTATGCGTACCTCATTTTGGGTAAAACATTTTTTTGCGAAAAAAAACTTAAAATAATGGAATTGAAAGCCGTGTTCAAAATCTTTCAATTGCGGCCAGGTACGATTAAAAATTTGCATCTGGGGTCCCTTTACCGGTTGGAGAGCCCCCAAAACCAAAACTCAAAAGTGGGTCGAAAATCTGGCTTCGGGTCTAAAGGGTTAAAAATATGTCATCAGGGAAATAGCTTGGTTTTTCTCCAAACCCAGGAATTATGCGAAAAAAAATTTTTTTTCTCTGTTGAAAACGGTCGTCGCGCGCTTCGCGTGCGCCTCCCTGCCAGACACACAATGGTCAATTTGCGAGATAGCAAAAAAAAAAAACACACACACGCAGGGTGACCAAATTTTGAGACCAAAAACCAAGCGGAAGCCCTGTATGTCAAGTATGGGCAGGAAGAAATAGAATTGACGGAAGGTGCGTGCCTGCAAATTGTTTTTCACTCAGTATTTGTTTTATCAATCCTTACACTCATACAGCGAAAAACGCAACAAATTTGCAGAGCGATAAAGGGAAAAAAAAAACTCTTTTTTTTTTCCTCTCTCTGTTTTCTTTTTGTTCAGTTGCCATACAGTGGGACGCAATATTATGGGCAACTTAATTATGGGTAAATATTGGATTTACCCATAATTAGGCGCACCCGTAATATTGATACCCACTGTATACTGAAGTCAGATCTTTTTTTTTTTTTTTTTTGAAAACTTGGTTGTTTTAGTGTAGACACCCGAAGATGAACTCCACTATACTATATATATATATATTTTTTTTTTTTTTTTTTTTGTTTACATCAGGATCTCCGCTAGGATTTCCGATTTTGAAAATATTCTGTTGATGGTCCACGTTGGTGGGGTACATGCTTGCGCCGCAGGCGCACGGTACGCAACTTTTTTTTTTTACCAACGCCCGATTTTGACTTTTTTGGGACGTTTGAGCACTCACCTCTCCATATCTTCTTCTCCTGAGCTTTTTTGACAGGTAGAACGGGTCTGAACCACTTAGCAGAACTTTTTTTTTTTTTCTTTTTTTCCCCATTTTCAAAAAGTTCTGTTGACAATCAACAGAACTTTAGTACCTAGCGGAGTGCCTGGTTTACATTTCCCCCCCTCTCTTTAGACTAGACGTTTTCGTGTTTTTCAAGGTCACTATTTCCCCTCTTTTATCCTTTTAGCGAAAAACACTTCCACCCCAATCCAGAAACCTGTTTTTGTCCCCAGACATCCCCCCCTGTTTTGGATACGGAGTGCCTTTTTGTTTTAAATAAAAAGAAATTTATTTCTTTTGCTTCTAAAAACCCCCTGTTTTATCCTTTAGGTACATCGTCACGAGAGGGTTTTGTATTGCATACATGGTAGCCTGGCCGACCCTGCCAGGCTTTTGGAAATATTGCATTTTCTTGACTTTTCGACCCACCTCATTCCCCGTCTCCCCCTTTTTTTGTTTTTGTTCACAAAAATTCTGCAGTCCATCCTTTTTTTAAACATGTTTACTTTCCTTGTTCAGGTACCACAGGACCTGTTGGAACGTTCCCCCCCTCCCACCCTATTCCCAATCCCATCCCCCACCCCTTCTTCGTCCATTTTTTTTTCTTTGTATTGCACTACACCTAACATAGCACATAAAAAGTTGGGAGCATTTTTGTTGATCCCTCTTCCTATGCTTTCAATTTATTGATTGCATATGTTGAAAAATACTGTATTGTATTACACCTTTTGCCGTTGATGCAGGAATCTACGTTTGTGATTATCGGTGCCTTATGTAGGTCCAACATGTTCAACCCCCCCCTACTCACGCATGTGTGGGGATGGCGGAATTATAGGTTTTTTCTCTCCCGTATTTTCCCCAAGAGTCGTTTCCGCTTGTACGTGGATTTTTGTGATGTCTGCGAGAAAAAAAGTGTTCGCAATGATGTGGCACGTTTCACAGAGCCGTCAAATGGACAACAACAAAAAAAAGTAGAAGAAGAAGAAAGTGGAGATTGCACAACTGTGGCAACACAAACCACTACTCAGAATTTAGCAAAAAAAAAAAAAGTCGTAGTGTAGTGGAGTTCATCCTCGGGTGTCTACACTAATACACAGGCCTAATGCTAACTTTGGGGGAGGGGGGAAAAAAGTGAACCAACGGAAAAAAAAAAAAAAAGCGAAAAAAAAAAAATTCCCTCCGGGAAGGGGTCCAGGGTTTTCGCTTATCTTCATGAAAAAAAAATTTCCCCAAAATCGTGAAGATATGTCCAAAAAGGGGTCAACAAAAATTTTTTGCGCTCCGCGCGAAAAGGTCCGTTCATTTTGCGTAAATACGTGATGACGTGGGATGGTAACGTACATCAAGAACCAAACCAACCCTTTTCTCACGTTTTTCCACGTCAAGCCGTCGCACTAGGTTCTCTCTAGTGAACCAAACCTTCCCTCAGTACAAGAAGAAACGGCGATTGACATCAAAACTTTCTGGCGAAGCCACGGTACGCAACATTTCAAAAATTGTGACCTAAAACCGAACATTTTTACAGCCAAACTATGGTAGAGGGCTGTGGGCTGCCAGGTTTTGAGCTGCGCCGCAGGCGCACGGTAGGCTACTTTTTTTATTTTTGCCGGCAAGGGGGGTGCATCATTGAATCCCTGAAACAAGTCTCCATCGTCACTGCCACCGCCATCGCAATCGCCATCTTCGCTTTCCTCTTTAACATCAACAGATGCGACACCGCTCTCTGTATCAGAGCTCAGAACTTCTCCAACACTCGATGTCTCGTCGACTGACAGACCCTCCTCCTCCTTGAACCCAGTGGTGGGCCGCAGTATGCACCGCTGTGTCCTTCTTTTAATCTCCCTTCCTCCTGAAGATGCGGGCGCAGGCGCCCACATCTCCAGGACCAAGGTACCCACGGCATACCACAGGCAGAGAACCCCCCATCCCAAAAAACCCCCATTTTTAAGGGTGAACCGACGAACCAACGGATAAAAAAAAAAAAAATAAATAAAAGTGAACCGACGAACCAACGGTTAGCATTAGGCCTGATTACTAATACAACCAAGTTTTCAAAAAAAAAAAAAAAAAAAAAAAAAAAAAAACCAAAAAAAGTCAGTGTGACATCTGCCACACAGGAGAGATCATCATTGTGTTCATCAGCGGTTACTTAACAGCGTTTTTTTTGTATAGTGGAGTTCATCCTCGGGTGTCTACACTACTAATACAACCAAGTTTTCAAAATAAAAAAAAACGCGCCGAGTAATCCCACCTGGTGGGATTACTCGGCGATTGTCGACACAAAAAAAAAAAAAAAAAAAAAAAACGAAACGAGAGGAACGGCTACGCGGAGCTCACGCAAGAAAAATGCGAGGTGTACTGGAAAAATGCCAATATTTCCTGGGAAAAGGGGATGAAGACCGAAAAAGTGACCTGGAGAAGACAGTGTCCTGGGCAATAGTTTTTTTTCCAAAAAACCCTGAAAACCCGTAAACCCGCAAACGGGTTTACTTCAAATGGTGTGGCGGATCTGACGGTTGGACCCTTTTAGGTCATTCTCGGGCCATGTGTTTTTCGGTGTTTTTTTTTCCCCCCCTTTCCCCCCCCCCCCCCCCCCCAACTTTTTGGTTTGATTTGCATTTTTTAGGATCCGCCCGTGCAGTGGTGGGGCCGATGTTGAAAATTAGTCAATTTTTTGACCACTTTAATTTTGGGAATATGAGCCCGGTCACAGGCCGGGACATAGGTGGGCTTATTTTCGGACAAAAAATTTCGGGTTGTAATATTGACCTTTTGTGGGCGACGAGACTGTTCTGTGTGAGGTTAACCCCATTTTTGGTGGTGGTTGTTTTGCATCCCTCACACATGATGGACCTCTTTTTGGATCGACGCACTGGTGAGTCCTTGGCGGTTACTTCGCTTTCCTCTTATCCGCCCTTTTGGTGGGGTTATTAAGTCGGCTGGAGAATTGTTGGTTCTCACGGGGAGTAGTGGGTGTGGGCGGAGAGAGTGTTGTGAATTATTCCTAACCGAAAGGTTAAGTCCACCCCAAATTTTCCCTCCAGTCGCTGTGCGGAGGTGCCTCCGGGTCAGACCTAGCGTGAAAAGCGCCACCCAAAAACAAAACCTATCTGAAGCAGAAGCAGAAGCAGAAGTCATACCAAGGCTCTGCGACTGCTCAGTGTACAACATCATCCATCGCCTTTTTCTCGACCTCTCTTCTTCCCCGTTCTCCACCACAGTGCAGGACCTTCCTGCCTTCCTGTAACCTGCAACCACCTTCACGCGTGAAAATGGAAATAGTGAAATATGTGAACAAGAAAAAAAAAGTAGCTCTCAAGGGTTCAGGATGATCTGCGTCTATACCTTCTGCAGTACAAAAGCTTCGGCCGACATTGAGTACAGATCGTTATACCAGTAGGTATACCGATCTGTACTCAATGTCGGCCTAACGTGATTGTCGATACAACAAAAAACACTGGTCAAAAATTACAAAAGGGACAAGAAGGGCCCAATAATGCCCAAAAGGGATTTAGACCCTTTTGGGCCATTCTTGGGACAGCCAAAACCGCAAAATCCGTCACACCAGTCAAAAAAAAGAGGGGAAAAAAAAAACCTAACGGCGTTTTGTATAGTGGAGTTCATCCTCGGGTGTGTCTACACTACAATACAACCAAGTTTTCAAAAAACAAAAACAACAAAAAACATCAAAAAAAAAAAAAAAAAAAAAAAAAAAAAGACCAAACACGTATCCAGGCTTTGCGCTAATTTTTGGCCCTTGGCCCGGGATTTTTGGATATTTTTGTGGTGCGTTTTTTTTTTTGCAAACCGGGGTTTCCTTAAGAAAACCAGAGAATCTCATAGTTCATAGGAAGGGTACTTTAGAGTGTTTTTGTACACACATGTGACCCCACCGTGGAGAGCAATCGGCTCGCGCAATCAAAAGAAAGCAGAGAAAAGGGAAAATAAAAAAGAAAAAAGTTGGGTACCGTGCGCCTGCGGCGCTACCTGTTCCCTACCCTACTTTATTTCTAAATATGATGTACTTATGTACAGTGTTCATTTTCTTTTGAGTACGACAATGCGCTGCTGAACCGTCTCCACCCTCGCTGCGTGAGGGCGGCACCCCTCCGAGGCTATAACCGTCCTGGTTTTTGTTCTCACTCTTCTCTGTGGTCACAGAAACCCCATAGCTTCTTCAGTTCATTGGTGCTTGCAGTCAAAACACCACAATTTCATGCCAAGTTGGGTTTTCAGACTGAAAATGACCCTTGTTTACGGTATGGGTTCATATTTTGTGAAAATGTAAGTCACTGAAATTTTGTCCATTTTTCCGTATATCCCCCACCACAAGCCGGGATTGGTTCGGAAATGCAACAAAACGACCTCTTGGGTGGAAAAAAAAAAGGAAATTTACGCACTTTTTGAGACCGAGGTTTCCTTACTAAAACCGGAGGAATCTCATAGTTCATAGTAAGGGTACTTTAGAGTGTTATTGTACACACATGTGACCCCACCGTGGAGAGCAATCGGCTCGCGCAATCAAAAGAAAGCAGAGAAAAGGGAAAATAAAAAAGAAAAAAGTTGGGTACCGTGCGCCTGCGGCGCTACCTGTTGCCAACAGCCAGTCAAAAACACCGCAATTTCATCTGAATTTGGGTTTTCAGACTGAAAATGACCCTTGTTTAGGAGTATGGGTTCATATTTTGTGAAAATTTAAGTCACTAAAATTTTGTCCATTTTCCCGAATATGCCCCACCACAGCCCGGGATTGGCTCGGAAATGCCACAAAACACTGTTTTTTCACCCCCAGACGTAACCCTATTTGAGGTGCGTTTTTTTGGGCCCGAACCACGATTTTTCAGATTTTTTTCCAAAAGTTAGCGCGAAGCCTGCACGTATCATGGATGTCCAAAGTACTTGAAGTACTTTTTTCGGATTTTTTATGGTACTTGAAGTACTTGACCCCCCTTTTTTTTCCTCTCAAAATGACAGTCAAGTACTTGAAGATTGATCAAGTACTTGACAGAAATCAAGTACTTGATACCCTATTTTTTTTTCTCGTACTTTTTTTACTTTTTTACCCTCTGGCAGAGTCTGTCAAGTACTTGTTTTCGCAAAAAAACGTCAAGTACTTGATCAAGTACCCACTTTTTTTTTGTACTTGATCAAGTACTTGACGTTTTTTTTGTGAAAAAAGTACTTGACAGAGGGAGAACAAGTAAAAAAGTACTAGAAAAAAAAATAGGGTGTCAAGTACTTGAAGTATCAAGTATTGGATTTTTTGGGGGATCAAGTACTTGATATACTTCAAGTACTTTGGACATCCATGGACGTATGGCAAATGATAATTTATTATGAGATCTCATAATAAATTATGAGATCATTATGCGCTATTATGCGCGCTCATAATAATCGCATAATGCATAATAGCGCATAATAGCGCATAATAGCGCATAATAGCGCATAATAGCACATAATAGCGCATAATGATTATGCGCTATTATGTGCTCATTATGTGCCCTACCCCAATGCCCCAAACCAGAAAATACCACCCTCAGATGTCCAAAAATCCATCTGCGCCCGGTTTTGAGCAGTTTTGAGCCTCAAGAAGCCCCGTATCTGCTTTTTTCAAAAATGTACATACAACTTGTACCTGCCCACCCCCCGTAGATAGAGCAACTCACACATCCATCACGCCTCAGTGTGAGCCAGGGGCCAGAAAAGCCCCCAAAGCCACATATTTTCACCCCAGAACCTATCCCGAGGGGTACCCAGGCGGTTTCGGGGTGTTTAGAGGGACTTGGTGGAACTTAGAACCATGTTTCAAAAAGTGTCAAGCACCTGGTACCAAAGGTTTTCCCACCCAAGGTATCTTAAGCCGTCAAAAAACGTGAAGTAGGTAATAAATCAAAGAAACCCCCCTGAAGTCAATAAAAACCACACCATAGGCCCATTTGTACCCCAAAAATCGAATTCCGCCCGGTTTTGGGCACTTTTGACCACTTCTGAGCGACTTTTTTTTGGGTGGGGGGGTGGGGGGTACGGCACATAATGAGCGCATAATAGCGCATAATAGCACATAATAGCACATAATAGCGCATAATAGCGCATAATATCACATGTAATATGAGATCTCATAATAGCGCATAATATATTATCATTTGCCATACGTGACCAAAAAAAAAATAATAAAAAAGAAAAAATCCAACAAAAAAAAAAAAAAAACAAAAACAAAAACAAAAACAAAAAAACAGTCTCATCGCTAAATCGGGGCCGGGTAAAATGGCGTTTTTCACGGGGTTTTTTCATGGTTTTTCAAAGTGGCCAAATGTATAATACTGCTTCCCACCACGCCGTTCTGGCACCCCCATGCCTGCCCAAAAACGGAAAAAAACACCGCTGATTGCCAAAAATGACAAAATAGTACAAAAATAATACTTCCGGCAGGTGTTTGTTAAGGGATTTCCTTGCTGCTATCCACCCCCTATTCCGCGCTGTGGTGGGGTCAATGTGCTGAATTAGACAAGTTCTTGATTTTGGTCAAAATGAGTGGAAGGTAAAGGGGGCCAAGTGAAAACATAGAGAGAGGGCCGGGAGTGAAAAGTGTGACAATGGGTAGAGGACTGCCCGCCGTAGGCGGAATTTTTTTTTTTCCGACCCAATCTCAGCCCCGCCGCCAGGATTTTGGGTTTTGAAAAAGTTCTGTTGATGGTCCAAAAAAAATTTTTCGCGCTTCGCGCGAAAACCCCTGCAAAGCTCCTTCGTCGTGGCCTCCGGCGGAGAGATGCATGTTCCCCAAGCCCGGTCAGAGTTCCTCCGAATCAGCGACATTTGCTCTTTCCTCTCACCATGCTGTACATTGTACTCTACGGTGGCCGTCCACAAGCCGTCGTGGGTGTCAGCCTTCTTATCAGTAAGCAGCGGTCATGGTACCCAAAGGTTCCTGGCGAAGCCACGGTACGCAACATTTTTAAAAAATGTTCCCATAAAATGGGACTGCGTTGGTGGGAGCTGCTTGCGCCGCAGGCGCACGGTACGCAACTTTTTTTTTTTCCAACACTCGATTTTGACTTTTTTGGGACGTTTGAGCACTCACCTCTCCATATCTTCTTCTCCTGAGATTTTTTGACAAGTAGAACGGGTCTGAACCACTCAACAGAACTTTTTTTTTTTTTTTTTTTCCATTTTCAAAAAGTTCTGTTGACCATCAACAGAACTTTGCTAGGTGGCGGCGCCCCTGCCCAATCTGGTTTTGCTCGATTATTTGACCGGGCTGGTTGATTGCATTCTGGGAACCTATAAATTCGACTTCTGGAAACACTTAGATCAGGTCTCAAACAGGGGTTTTGACCCAAACCCCGGGAAGATGGTACTGAATTAGCGATGAGCCTGGCAAAAAAATAAAATAAAATAAAGCAAAAAAAAAAAAAAAAACCCATGGTTTACCAAGGATCGTAGTGAGAAATGATTTTTTTTTTCCAGCCGACCTCGCATGCCCAGGCATCGCGAACACGGATCCATTTTTTTAAAGGTGTCTAAGGGGTGACTTTTTTTAACAAAGTACCCTGCTAAATGCAGAGTAACTGCCTTGGATGAGGTGAGCTACGATCATCCGAAAATATAAAACAAGTTTTTTTTGAACATGATCCACTTTTATTTTTTGCATTTTTTACTTTCATTCTTTTACAATGTAGGTTTCGAAAACTGTTTGGGCCTTGAGCGACAGCGGAACACTAACTACAAGTCCACAGAGGGTCATGCACTGATGATGTCCACCTCTGTTTACAACTAATGTATGCGTTTAGGACTGAAACATGGACTTGTGGTACAGATGTACCACCCTACAAAAACTTTTGAATATGCATATTTACCAGGGCCTTCAACCATCGACAAAGCCCGTCCACAGTTTTGTCGAAGTAAAAAAAAAAAAAAAAAATGACCTCCCGAGCAGGCTATTTCCTAAATCTGAGTTTCGATTTTAGGATTTGAGATTTTGGAAATGCCGCACTTTTTTTACCGACCAAATTTTCCCGGTTGCCGCACTTTTTTTTCGCCTAAGGGGGAAGGTAGGTAGGGCACTTCTGTCTGGGAAAAAGTGACCAGGGAAAAAAATGTTGGGGTCCCGTGCTCCCAAATGTGCGAAATAAGCAAGAAAAAAGTATTTTTGCGCACATGTGTATAAAAAAAATCTGCCTCCGGCGGGGTTCGTTTTCGAGGGTTTTCAGAGATATCACGATATGAGGATTCCTTAAGAAACCATTGAATCTTATTTCAGAATAATAGTACCTTAGAGTGTTTTTGGACACATATGACCCCACCGTGGAGAGCAATCGGCTCGTGCAATCAAAAGAAAGTGGAGACAAGGTACAAAAAAAAAGTTGGGTACCGTGCGCCTGCGGCGCTTCTTGTTCCCTACCAGTTTCTACAGGCAAACACTTGCCCCCTTTACCTTACACTGACGGATTTTGACCAAAACCAAGAACTTGTCCATTTCGGCAAATTGACCCCACCACAGAACGCACGGATTCCGGAAATGCAAATGCCGGTGTTTTCGGGCATTTTCATGTTTCAAGACGTCAGGATCAGGGAGAGAAAATTTGGTTGTGGGATTTACCTTGGCCCTCTTTACCCTACATAGATTTTGACCAAAACCAAGAATTTGTCCATTTCGGCAAAGTGACCCCACCACAGTGCGGGCGGATTCCGGAAATTCCAATCGCGGTATGTTTTGGAGCTCAAAACCCACTGTTTTTTTCAGGGGAAAAATTGCTTCCAAATGTCGGAATTTTCCGAATTTTCCTGAAAATGACCCTTGTTTACGAGTATGGGTTCATATTTTGCGAAAATTTAAGTCACTAAATTTTTGTCCATTTTTCCGAATATGCCCCACCACAAGCCGGGATTGGCTCGGAAATGCAACAAAACGCCCTCTTGAGCGGAAAAAAACCTCACGAAAATGCCGCACTTTTTTTGCATTTCTTTTTCGAAATTTTGGAAAAAACGCCCCAGAGTTAGGAAATAGCCTGCTCCCGAGCCCGCGCGCGCGAACCAACATTTCAAATATTGCGCATACCATGGCGCTTTATTTACAGCCAAACTATGTCATGGGAAGGGTGGGATGCCTGCTTGCGCCGCAGGCGCACGGTACGCTACTTTTGCCTGGCTCACTCCTCGCTGGGTTCTACGAGCTCTGTCCAAATGGTCACAGTGGATCACAGGAGAATGTTAAAGTTAAAACCCTGAACCGAGTTTCTCCCGTGGACTACCCTGCAACTCGGTCAGAGATAAAAGGATTTTGCTAAAATCCCATACCTACCCCCCCCCGTGCATAAGTCTGCGTATAAGTCCGATTTTTGGGGGTGCTGAGGGCCTCCGGACTTATACACGGGGTATCAGACTTATGCACGGGTATCGGACTTATACACCGTGCACCCAGGTACCCAGACCCATGCAGTGTCACATGACCTCAGTGTGAGTGACCCACACATGAGGGAATGTGACACCACAAAATTTTACCCTGTCTTCGTGCACCTTCGGTACAACGCCGCAGGTAGTCCAAACAGCGTTGGACTCAGAGGAATGCCTGCTGTGCAGGTATCAAACATGAGAACCAACACCCAAGGGGCACCTTTTGTCTGTTGAGACTGTTTGGGGTGCAAAGTTTTCCACAATTTTGCAGTACAGGTTCACATCTTTGAGAATTGTGAGGATGATGTTTTGACATGAGAAGCGTGAAGATGATCCCTGGTGAATGCATTGCCAATAAAAATAAAATTGCGCTCGCTTCGCTCGCAGAAAAACACCCCAATTTTTTTTCCCCGCTCGCTTTCGCGAGCGGGGAAAACGCTCTAAAAATATTTCTCCCCACCACCAGTACACAAAACCGGTGCATAAGTCGGCCTGTGCATAAGTCCGATCCTGAGCCCAAATCTGCCCGGACTTATACACGGGTCATCGGACTTATGCACGGGTAATGAGGGTCGGACTTATGCACGGGGGAGGGTAGGTATTTTTTTTTTAGATTTGTCGAACTTCGACAAAAAAAAAAAAAACCAAAATAAAAATGTTGTCGAAGTTAAGGCTTAACTTCGACACGTTGAAGGCCCTGATATTTACAAAAAAACAAAAAACAAAACAAAAAGGATCCAAAAATACAACAAAAAAGATTGATGAATAACCAATGTTCAAAACATTAAGTAATCTAATCAGACTAAGGGGTGACGCCACCCCTAAGTACGAGAGGTTTATGGTTCATCTTATGATTTTGTCTCTCTTTTTTTGTAGTTTTTTGTCAGATCTGAGGAAAACCGTGGTATAAAACTCAAATAACACTCAAAAATTTAATTCACTTGTTAAATAAAGTTCTAGTGGGGCTCCGTTGGAAAGGGTAATTTTAATTGTCGATAATTTGTCTCTGTGGAAATAAAACTACTGTATTTTCACTTTTTTTCACTTGTGTTTTTATTTTCTGTCGGAAAATACGTAGGAGCGTGATTTTTTTTTTTTATTCCACTGGGAAATAAAGTATACGAAGGATTTGGCACTTTTAGCGGGATTCTTTTTAATGATAATTTCACGCAGTTTTTTTATCGCAAATTAAAAACCCGCTCATTGAACTTTATTTCACGCGTTTTTCACTTTTTTTCACTGCAATTCCTTCAGAGCGGGATTTTATTTTTGTTTTTTTCACGCTAAAACAGGGGTTTTATTTGGCGATAACTTCACGCTAAATTTTGGTACATCCTGCACCACCACCCACGTAAAAATTGAAAATTTCGAATTTTTTTTGCACTTTTCCCATTTTTTTTCTGACACATGCAACATGCCGAAGGATGTAAGACGCAAACGGTCCTCCGACAGGAGATGGACAAGCACTACAGTGGTTTTGCTGAAGGACTAGCATTGTCGACACCGTACGTCCGTGAATGGGACCGCTTTTTAAGGAATTCATTGGCAAGCCTGACGGTAAGCCCACAGAAGCCGACTTCGTTTCGTACATAGTGTATCTCCGTGACGATCTCACTATCAAGACGAAGGACACACCACCCCCTTTACTTCATTGTGAGGAAGGTGGTGGCTGGCATGATATTCTGTGATGGGCGGGGATCTTCTCAATGTGTCTCGCTCTTGCACGACAGCCATTTCCCGACCTCCCGCTAGCACCCGAGGGGACACTGAGGTGGCGAGAGGTCGGGATGTAGCTTTGTGTACCGTTGAGGCAGCTTTCCAAACCCGACCACACGCTGCGCTACGCGCTATGCGTACACGTGGTGTGGGCTTTTTAGGCTACATACTGTACGCGCTACACGCAAAATGCCGTTGTTGTGTGTGTAAAAACGTGGGTTGCGTGGTACTGCATGGGGTCACACGTGCACCACCCTGTGGCTCACACATGGTTCTGCCACCCCAAAAATGCGTATCCCACCCCACATACCAGGGTATGGGCCCAATTCACCAGTTTTTTGCAGGTTCCCAGCGAGCAAAAGCTAGCGGGAGGGTAATGAGAGCTACCTGGAGGGACACATACTCGTTAGTTATTGCACAATAAATGAGTCCCGCTAAAAGTGCCAAATCCTTTCGTATACTTTATTTCCCGTGAAATAAAATTACGTATTCACCTCCTTTTAGCGGATTATTTTGCGATACTTCACTTATTTTTTTCCCAGGCTCGTGCACTCAATTTGCCTCGCTTCGCTCGGCAAATTACTGGGGGGGGGGGGTCGAATAAAGCACGTACGTGTTTTATTAGGCGTCCCTACACTTCAGATCCTGAGGTTTAAAAAAAAAAAAAGTTCGAAAAGGCGAATAAAGCACGTACGTGCTTTATTCGCCTTTTTGAACTTTTTGGAAAGTTTTTCCAGTCACAATTTTTTTCCGATTTTTTTTTCGCCCAAGAGGTGATTTTGCTGCATTTCCGAGCCAATCCCGGCTTGTGGTGGGGGATATACGGAAAAATGGACAAAATTTCAGCGACTTAAATTTTCACAAAATACGAACTACCTTGTCACAACACAGGAAAAGTTCAAAAAGTCGAATAAAACACGTACGTGCTTTATTCGACGCAAAAAAAAGCAAAAAACCCATTTTTCAAATGCGTGCTTTATTCGACGTACGTGCTTTATTTGAATTACCTCGTTTATTCGGCCCCCCCCCCAGTAAGTAGCCCTCGCCTGGGAAAAAAATGCGTGAAGTTATCGCAAAATAAAACCCCGCTAAAAGGAGGTGAATAAACAGACCTGACGCTAAACAGTTACGAAAATCGCACTTTTTGGGCTTGGAATTCGGGTTTTTTTACGGGTTTTTTTACACGGGAAAAAGGTACATTTTTCGACCCTGGTCCATGTCTGGTGGTGAAAATCATAATTTTTTTTGCCCACATGATACGTTTCGAACACACTTATCGCTAAATATGCCGTTTTCCCCGAAAATTTTGAGAACCCCACGTCCAATTTCTTTCGTTTTTGGTGCTCCGGAGGGGTCGATATTGACAGGTCGCTGACACAGGGACTCTATACACACACCCCCTGATATTGACAGGTCGTTGACCGACTTCCGAAAGCACCAGTTTTGGAAAAAAAAAATTCGCGCTGCGCGCGAAAAAGGTCCTCAGAAGCTCAATTCCAAAAGCAAATACGGGGAGCGAAGTCTTCCAACTCCTCCGCCATCAGCAGGAACACCTCCGTTTTCTCTTGAACCTGTTACGCTTGTGCTGAGAAACAAGGCAACAGCGTGTTCAAGAATATTCCCCATCTTTTCGTTGTTAAACTCGGGTGCCTGTTCATGAAGAACCATCAGCTTCTCAATAGTGCTGTGAGAAAGGCGGTGGCGTCTCTTTGCGTAGATGTAGTCAGGAGAGAGAATCCTTGTTCAACAGCAACCAAAGACGGGGAGTGCACTACCGGTGCAGCCTCCAAAACCCGTGCGAGAGTGTCCCCATTTTCCAAGAAAACTTCGAGAAAACCGCGTTCTGGCGAAGCCACGGTACGCCACATTTCAAAATCGCGCTTAAAATTGCACTTTTTTCGCAGCCAAACTATGTCATAAGAAGGGTGTAATGCAAGCTTGCGCCGCAGGCGCACGGTACGCTACTTTTTTCTTTGGCCATATCCTTCTTTCTCACTCCTTATTGGGTTCGACGTGCTCCGTCCGTCAAATGGTGGGGTCACAACATGCAGCAAAGTTTGCAACTACGCAAACTGCCCCCACGTTCACTTTGTACTTTTCCTTCAGAAGACAAGTACCATCGGGAACATACGGAACTGAATTTTTTTTTGCGAAGCAAAAAAAAAATAATATAAAATGGCGCCGCAGGCGAAAAAAATTAGGGTACGGTGTAAAAATATAGCTATTTACACCACAGAGCAGTCACTCAACGAACCCTTTTTGCGGAGCAAAAAATGAAAACTGGCGCCGCAGGCAAAAAAAAAAATTGAAGGTACAGCCTCCCGGGTCAACCCTACAGAATTTTCCCGTAAAAAAAGACTCCTCAAAATTTCCCGGAAAAAAAAGGATTTTCCCACGTAAAATTTCCCGTAAAAAAAACGACTTCCCCACGTAAAATTTCCCGTAAAAAAAACGACCTCTCAAGGATTTTGGAATTCCACTACGCGGTTTAGCAACATCCCTGGTGAATAAATAGTTATTTTTTTTTTTTCACGCCAGTGGCGTGATTTTTTTTTTTTTTTTTTTTTTTTTTTCACTGTATTTTTGTACAGGAAAAACAGCATTAATGGATTGCACAACAAATAAGTTACCCTTTTCCAACAGAGCCCCCACTAGAACTCATGGATGTCCAAAGTACTTGAAGTATGTTGCGTACTTGGGATTTTTTTTTTCTGGAGTACCAGTAGTTTTATTTTGCGATAATTTCACGCTAATTTTCGATGCGAGTGTGGTTAATTTGCCGAGCGAAGCGAGGCAAATTGAGCTCACGAGCATCGAAAATTAGCGTGAAATTATCGCAAAATAAACTACTGTATAAAAATTCGAATAGGTGATTTTAATTTGCGTGTTACATAAAGTTCTACATGGATGTCCAAAGTACTTGAAGTACTTTTTTCGGATTTTTTATGGCACTTGAAGTACTTGACCCCCCTTTTTTTTCCTCTCAAAATGACAGTCAAGTACTTGAAGATTGATCAAGTACTTGACAGAAATCAAGTACTTGATACCCTATTTTTTTTTCTCGTACTTTTTTTACTTTTTTACCCTCTGGCAGAGTCTGTCAAGTACTTGTTTTCGCAAAAAAACGTCAAGTACTTGATCAAGTACCCACTTTTTTTTTGTACTTGATCAAGTACTTGACGTTTTTTTTGTGAAAAAAGTACTTGACAGAGGGAGAACAAGTAAAAAAGTACTAGAAAAAAAAAATAGGGTGTCAAGTACTTGAAGTATCAAGTATTGGGTTTTTTGGGGGATCAAGTACTTGATAACTACGCAACAAGTACGCAAAATGTACGCAAAATGGGGGTGGGCTTCATTTTTACTTTGTGGGTATTTTTTGGGGTTTTTTGGTTTTAGGGTTCCAGAAGCCAGTTTGTGCACAACATTGACCCCAAAAGTGCAGAAATCACCTGAAAGTGGCAAAAAGCAAAAGAAAAGCATGTTTTGCGGGGGGGAAAATTCCAAGGTTTTTTGTAGGGATGACCACCGCATAGGCTGTACTGTACTGTACTGTACTGTACTGTACTGTACTGTACTGTACTGTACTGTACTGTACTGTACTGTACTGTACTGTACTGTACTGTACTGTACTGTACTGTACTGTACTGTACTGTACTGTACTGTACTGTACTGTACTGTACTGTACTGTACTGTACTGTACTGTACTGTACTGTACTGTACTGTACTGTACTGTACTGTACTGTACTGTACTGTACTGTACTGTACTGTACTGTACTGTACTGTACTGTACTGTACTGTACTGTACTGTACTGTACTGTACTGTACTGTACTGTACTGTACTGTACTGTACTGTACTGTACTGTGTACTGTACTGTGTACTGTGTACTGTGTACTGTGTACTGTGTACTGTGTACTGTGTACTGTGTACTGTGTACTGTGTACTGTGTACTGTGTACTGTGTACTGTGTACTGTGTACTGTGTACTGTGTACTGTGTACTGTGTACTGTGTACTGTGTACTGTGTACTGTGTACTGTGTACTGTGTACTGTGTACTGTGTACTGTGTACTGTGTACTGTGTACTGTGTACTGTGTACTGTGTACTGTGTACTGTGTACTGTGTACTGTGTACTGTGTACTGTGTACTGTGTACTGTGTACTGTGTACTGTGTACTGTGTACTGTGTACTGTGTACTGTGTACTGTGTACTGTGTACTGTGTACTGTGTACTGTGTACTGTGTACTGTGTACTGTGTACTGTGTACTGTGTACTGTGTACTGTGTACTGTGTACTGTGTACTGTGTACTGTGTACTGTGTACTGTGTACTGTGTACTGTGTACTGTGTACTGTGTACTGTGTACTGTGTACTGTGTACTGTGTACTGTGTACTGTGCGGAAATTGACCAAAAAACGAGAACTTGTCCATTTCGGCAAATTGACCCCACCACTGGCCGGACGGATTCCGAAATTGCAAATGCCGGTGTTTAAAAGCTTCACCAGCGAGAATTTTTTTCAAAAAAAAAAAAATACCCACAAAATGAAAATGAAGCCCCGTGCTTTCACGAAGTACGCAAGAACTACGCAACAAGTACGCAACAAGTACGCAAAATGGGGTTATCAGGAGCACCAACTACTGTATAATTTATACTATAATAAAAAGTCGAATAAATAGATATTATTTAGAAAAGCACACATCCGCAGTATCAAATGACAACGTCAATTTAGGCATATTTGGCATTTTTTTCAACTTACCTTCCTTCACCCCCCCTGTAAGGGTCAAGGAGCAGACCGCCGAAACCAGACCTTTTTTTTTTTTTTTACCCGTTTGCTAACGACATCAAAATACAAAGACCTTTTTTTATTTTTTATTTTTAAACATTTTTCTTTTCTTGTAGTGAGGCTTCAACAGGAATTAGTCGCTATCTTAACAAAGAAGCGCACCTACCTCTCAACTTACAAAGTACTACAATGAAATACAATACAAAACAAACAGAGTAGCAAAAACAAAAACAAAAACAACAAAGTTGAAACAAACTTTTTCAAACCCCCCTGTAAGGGTAACCGTAGGTGAAGTAAGGTATAGTATTGAAATCGATGTGGGGGGGGAGTAAAGGGTCAATTTTACAAAACCAGATTTTGAGGAAAATTTTAGCCGAAAATGGGCCCCACGTATAAGCAACCGGGC
This sequence comes from Rhynchopus sp. YZ270_cl-10, assembly GCA_964035575.1. Taxonomy (NCBI): domain Eukaryota; phylum Euglenozoa; class Diplonemea; order Diplonemida; family Diplonemidae; genus Rhynchopus; species Rhynchopus sp. YZ270_cl-10. Next base: position 187,937 of record OZ037866.1, on the reverse strand, counting down.
TCATATTTCTCAAAATTTAAGTGGTCAAAAAATTGTCCAATTTTCGAGATTGACCCCACCACTGCACGGGCGGAGCCCAAAAATGCAAATACGTACCCTTTTTAATTCGTTCTCTTGAAATGTGTAATTTCATGTTTTCGCGAAAAAAATTACAACTGATCCTACAAGGGTTGAAGGAAGGTGGTTGAAAACAACAATAACAACAAGGACAAGTAATTGCTAAGAAAAAAGCGGGGTGTGCTGTGGAAAACTCCGCGCGATTTTCGAAACCACCGTAGCATCCTGGCGATTTGCTGGAGGTGCTGATGCGCCTGGTGTGATCGATGTGTTGTAGTCTGTGCATTCTGTGTTCCTTCCGCACTGCTCCAACGACGACGACAATGTGGGGACCCTGTGGACAAACACGAGCTGGACCACGCCGAGCCTGCCGAGCGGGCGTCCAACAACGCTATCGAGCAGATGGTGCTGGACGAAGAGGACAGCCCCCCTTCTTGAACGTTTCTGCTGGCGTCCCAGTGGGTCTGGCAGCGTACGAAGAGCGTTAGCATACCTGCAGAAGAGCAGAATACTGGGCGTGTTGTAGATTATTTCTACAGGATGGAGTTCCACATCACACCCCGTTTTTTTTCCGATAGCAATTACTTGTTTTTTTTTTTTTTTTTTTTTTTTTTTGGCCACGTACCGCAGGGGTGCTCATACGAGATATGACATATGATCCTGATTTTTTTTTTTTCTTTTTTTTTTTTTTTACCCTTGTTTAAGAGTATGGGTTCATATTTTGTGAAAATTTAAGTCACTAAAATTTTGTCCATTTTTTCGAAATGACCCCACCGCTTTCTGGAAAAGATTCAGAAATGCCAAAAACCGATGTTTTGGGTCACGAATCCCGCACCCCGTCACCGAAAAAATCCCGAGAATCCCCCTGCGGCCCCTACAAGGATCTCATGACAACAAAAAAGCGAACATCCTCTCCCATACCATACTTTCCCCCACTATCCCCCACTTTTGCTGCCCACACCACATGCACTCAAAATAAAAGATTTCAACAAAAAAAAAGTTGGGTGCGCACGGGGGTCGCGCTACGCGCCTACTGACTACCGTAGATTTTTGACGATTTTGCTCGGTACGTTTTTCCTTACTAAAACCAGAGAATCTCATATTTCACAGTAAGGGTACTTCAGAGTGTTTTTGCACACACATGTGACCCCACCGTGGAGAGCAATCGGCTCACACAATCAAAAGAAAGCAGAGAAAAGGGAAAAAGAAAAAAGACAAAAGTTGGGTACCGTGCGCCTGCGGCGCTACTGTGTTCCCACTCAAAACACCACAATTTCATCTGAAGTTGGGTTTTCAAACCTGAAAATGACCCTTGTTTACGAGTATGGGTTCATATTTTGCAAAAATTTAAGTCAATAAAATTTTGTCCATTTTTCCAAAATGACCCCATCACTTTCTGCAATCGCACCGAATCGGACGATGCGATCGACAAAAACGCCCAAAAATGCACCCCATACCCCTTTTTTTTTTCGTGATCTGGACCCCAAAATTTTGGTCAAAATCACGTGATCTGGGAACATGCTTGTTCACCACCAAAAATTTTTTTCCACCAGGTTTTTTTTTTTTTTGGATCATATCTCATATCTGAAAACCGTCATATCTCGAATTCGAGATATGACTTATGACCCCGCCAAACCCCTGTTTTATGAGCACCCCTGCACGTACCGATTTGATCAACGCCCCCTGAAAATAATTTGTGGACCAGTTCAGGGTTTTATATAGCCCCCCCTAGTGTGAGGCGTTTCCTCACACAAAAAAAAAATATATATATAGATTTGGATTTCGGGAGGAAAAAAATATGGGGGGAAGAACCGTGGTTGAACCACGGGAGTACGCAGTACCCTGGGGAACTGGGTTGCTGACCGCACCATCCAGGCTGTACCTTAATTTTTTTTTGCCTGCGGCGCCATTTTTCCTTTTTTGCTCCGCAAAAAAGGGTTCATTGAGCTCCATTTGACGGACGGACCTTGAAGAACCCAACTAGGAGTGAGAAAAAAGATATGGCGAAAATAATAAAAGTAGCGTACCGTGCGCCTGCGGCGCAAGCTTATCACACCCTTCCCATGACATTGTTTAGCTGTAAAATAGTGCGATTTTTAAGCGCGATTTTAGAAATGTTGCGTACCGTGGCTTCGCCAGGAACCTTTGGGTGTCATGGCCACCGTTACTTTTGTAAATGTACTGACGTTACCGATAATAAGGCTGACACCCACTACGGATTGCGGATCACCAGTGGCTGAAAGCTACCGGCTGCACAGAGAAGGGGAGGCTTTCCCGCAAGGGTTGGGGTGGTGTGGGTTGCCCGTGGATCACAAATTACCGAGAAAAATTTTCGCTGCGTTTCCCCCACAGAAAAAAAATAACTGCCTCACACAAAACCACCTTTTTGGTGGGGGCTAGGGGGGCTATATAATACCCTGGACCAGTTTTTCAAAAAAAAAAAAAAAAAGAAATTGACCAAGAGCTGGCAGAACCGACCCAGACTACCATCGAACTCATGAATGAGAAAGTACTTTCCCCCGAAAGAAACACAACGTTCCTGGTCAATTTTTTTTTCTTTTTTGAAAATCTGGTCAACCTTTTTTGGTGGGTAGGTCACCACCAAGCCTTAACCGAAATTCGGTCAGGCCTGAGCTGCGTGGGTACCCGGGCGCGCGAAGCGCGCCTGGCCTCGACCGAGTTTCAGCAAACCCCCAAAACCTATATAATCCTGTTAACCCTTTAGACCCCAAGTGGCCATATATGGCCAGCCGAATGGCGCCATACAATTAGGAATGTTCTACTCAAAATTGGAAAAACATTTTTTATATTTTGAAAGATTTTGCGCCGATCTTTCAAAAGAAGCAAGAATCGAAAAGTTTTGTTCATCTAATATTTTTTTTGGATGCTGGGGGGAAGGCGGAGCTGCCACGGAAAATCATGTTTTTTGACCAACACCCCTGAAATATCCCTCCTAATACCACTAGGCTATTACTGGGGTTCTACTCATTTTCAGAAAAACATTTTTTTATATTTTGAAAGATTTTTCACCGATCTTTCAAAATACGCCATCTAAGAACACTTTTATGCATCTGGGTTTTCCTTGGATGCCGGGGAGCGTGGAAAAGTACGGGGAAAAGTCACTTTTCATAGCCTCCATGTGATCAAAAAAATTCTACTCGTTTTTGTGAAAACACTTTTTTTTGTGTGGAAAGATTTCGTACACAGCTTTCAAAATACGCCAAAATCGAAAACTTTTATGCATCTGTGATTTCCTCGGATTTTGGTGAGATTTTACTACCAAATCACGGGTTTAACATTGCTAAGGTCGTAAGGCTAGTAGGGTTGGTAAGTGGGGTTCTACTCATTTTCGTGAAAATATTTTTACATTTTTGGAAAGATTTGATGTCAAATCTGTCAAAAGAAGCAACAATCGAAACTTTTGTGCATCTGAATGCACTTTGGAAGTTCGTGAGAACCACCACCAAAATCACTGTTTTTCTGACTATTCTTTGCCTTATTACCACCCAAAACACACCATAAGCCGGGTTTTCACTATTTTTTCGTATTGCAGGGTGCTTTTTTTGTGAATTTTCGGCACACAGGGTCGTTCTGACCCATTCTGGGGGTGTTTCGGGGCCTGTAGATGCCCAAAAACGTGAAAAAATCGCTTTTTTACGTGTGTGGTGGTGTTTCAGTGTAAATCGTTAGGGAAATCGATTTTTAGACATGCTGCTAACAGAGCTACACTCATCTAAGTTGGGTTCTACTCGGACTTTTTGCTCGATTTTTTTTTCTTTGAAAAGATTTTGTGGCGAATCTTTCAAATAACGCCATTTTCGGAGGGTAATAATTTAGGGATATTCCCTCGCTCGGCTGGACGAGTAAAAAACCGAAAGGTGGATTTTATGCTTACCTCATTTTGGGGATAACATTTTTTTTCGAAAAAAAACTTAAAAAAATGGAATTGAAAGCCGTGTTCAAAATCTTTCAATTGCGGCCAGGTACGATCAAAAATTTGCATCTGGGGTCCCTTCACCGGTTGGAGAGCCCCAAAAACTAAAATTCAAAAGTGGGTCCAAAAAACGGCTTGGGGTCTAAAGGGTTAAATATAAAAAAATGCTGCAGTGGAGATTACACAATTGTGGCAACACAACCGAGGCAACTACACTACTCCAACAATTTATTACTAGGAATGTGCCAGGTGCCACTACCCAGGTACCCAGGTACCCCAATGACATCACGAAGTATCGCTTGAAAGTGCCGTTCAAAATACCTTGCTTGGGTGTGCATGGACACTGCTCTCCCGAGCTGTGAAGGGTCGAGAAGCGTGACACGCACATACATGTATGTTCGGTACTTCATACAAAAGCTGAATTCTGGTAGTGTCCGTGTTTGGTTAAGCATACACTTGACTCGTTTTAACACAACCATGCACCACACCAAGCCGCCATGCTTCAAGAGCATGTTGGGCCAAAAATCCTGTGCCAAAAAGGCAACAAGACCACCCACAAGGAGTGCGAATTGTGCACAGTTTTCTGGAGGACGGACTTTCCGGATTCCAAAGTTGAATTTCTTGCACCAGCTAAGTCCGCCCTGTAAAACAAAACTGAAATCAATGATGAGTCATTCACCAGTGTAGCATGAACGACTAAGTGGCTACTGATAACTTGCCCTTGACTGTCATCTTTTGACACAGAGAGGAAGAGATGCAGCACACCCTGCTCCTGCACTGCCGCGGCGGGAAGCTATTATACCGCGTGTCATAGATACGCGGTGCCGCACTGCTACCGCTGCGGCTTCCCGTGTTCTCCTCGTGTGCAAGGATTAGTGATGCAAGTACAGAACGAATCTCCTCAAACGAGTCGTCTTGCCCACGGCTTCGCTGGCACTGTCTCCTTTGCTTGAGAAAGTAGCTTCTCAAACCTCCGTTCGTTGCGTTCTGTTGCAGCATGGTCAAAATGACCCGAACATGACCAAAAAAAAATATTTTTCACCAGCATCGTGACACGATAGTTTCTTTGGATTTCTTGGCATCGATTGTGACCTCCACAACCCGACTTTGGGGATTTTTTCCTCCCCCCCTTACCCGTAGTGTTAGAAACCCGAATAATATAGCCAACGTTTAATCGCCCTTTAAAAATCACTTGCGCCAAATTCAGATCTCACACTTCAATGAAAGTTTGATTTGTCTTTTAAAGTTTGCAAGTGCATAAGTGGCAGCCACATTGTTCCAACGCCTTTAAAAAAATTATGTAGTCACACACAAAGTTCGACACTTATTTTTTTTCCCCCCCCCAAAATTAAAAAAAAGACAAATTGATCCGTATACCTTTTGTTCCCGTTTGCGATAACACGTACACAAAAAGTATACGTGGTATCGCGAAAAAGTGTGCGCACAAAAACGTACGTGCTTTCTTCTTCTAAGGTGCTTGCTTGATATTGACAGGTCGCCGACAGGTCGTTGACCGATTTCCATAAGCACCACTTATCGCAATTTTCCCTTTAAAAAAAGCAAGTTGAAAATGTATAAAACTCTCCCCCGACGGAAGTACAGCGAACCTATGTTTCTTTTGCTGCTTATCTGTAAAACAACAAAGTGAGTGGGAAAGGGCACTTCTCCATTTTACTTTTCAAAAAAAGCAATACCATTTTTTCGTTGCTTTTCACGTTTAGTGCCTGCGTCTCTGAGGCGTTTGTACTGTCGTCCTTTCACTTAAAACACACACACACACACATACGCTTTTTTTTGCTCCATGGCTGACCTCGTTGTAAAGGTTGTGCAGAGTCCAAGGCCAGGGAGCCACCCAACAAGGCTACTGCCACAGGGGATGTGTGCTGTCCGTGTAGTCCCCTCGAATCACGAAGAGGGAAACTGCCTCAAAAAATTCAAAAAAAAAAAAAAAAAAAAAAAAAAAAGTCCGAGAAAAAACGGCAACTGGGACCCGGTCCCAAGGACTACCCTTGGTTTACACGCCATAGTCAGAGGTGACTCATTCGTATAATCAAATCGGCTACTTTATTTTATGTTATGTTATTTCCAGTGCGTCCGCCGATAAGCGGTGAGGTGTTTGTGCTTTCAACTCTTTTATTTCATTGTTGGGGTTTTTTTTAACGGACGCAGTTTTTACCAAACATTCAACGGCGAGAGGGTTTTTTTTTTTATCATTTTTTTTTCAAAATACCTGACGCCTTCTTTTCTCCTTTAAAAAACCCCACCCCCTCCGGAACCCCTGATAACAGTTTTAAATTTCTACTTTTTATTTTTTTCAAAAAAATTTTCAAAAACATGGATGTACAAAGTACTTGATTACTTTTTTTCACTTTTTTTTGGTGTACTTCGTAGTAGCGGTATCCACGAAACGAGAGAGAGGCGAGGAAAGGCAGCGTGGAGTTCACACGAGAAAAAAGCGAGGTGTCTACACGTCATCAATTCATCAATTTATCAAAAAAAAAAAAAAAAATGTACGTATGAATTGGTGTGGCGGATTTTGCGGTTTTTGGATGGCCAATAATGACCCAAAAGGGGTTTAAATCGTCTGGTCCGCCACACCACGTATAGTAATTTTTTGACCCCTCCAAAAAAAAAAAAGGGGTGATTGTCGAAACTACAAAAAATGAACACCGAGACCCAAACCTTGTGGGCTAAAAATTAAAATGAAAGCCGCGAGGAACTCTCCAAGCAAGCGGGAATACTAAGTGCCAACGTCCCATACTTTTCGAGGCTACCAGACTTCTGACTGAAACAAAAAGGGGGTCGAATGGTGTGCAAAACCTGTCAGCGAGCGAGCTACCAGTTTTTGAGCTTTTGTGGAACACCAATATTAAACAACAGAGTTTTTTTTTTAACAGAATTTTCTAATGTCCCTGTGCCTCATGTTTTTGCACAGCGAGGTAACCAGTGTTAGCCGTCTTACTTAGAAAAGAATTAACCCGTCCCCCACCGCACGCACCCATATTGAGAAAGAAAGATAATAAGGGAAGTAAAAAAAAAGCAGGCCTTTTGCTAACTTTGGGATTTCCCCCCCGTGGCATGATGGCGGTATGACCAGCCTAACTTTTTAAAAAAAACGGGGGGAGAAAAAAAAAGTTTTGTCGGGTGGTTCAGACCCGTTCTACTTAAAAAAATCTCGGGAGAAGAAGATATGGAGAGGCTTTGTATTTCAAGTCAACCCCCTTCTTTTTTTTTTTTTTTTTTTTTTGGTTGTTTGTTGTTCGCTTCCACACCACTTCTGCATTCAGATTCAAGTCTTTTGGCTGTCCTTACAAGCGCCTGCCAAAACGCTCGCCTCGTGGGTGTGGACTTTTTTTTTTTTTTTTTTTTTTTTTTTTTTTTTTTTTTTTTTAGCCCTAGGCTCGACTTTTTTTTGTTCCACATCAAACTGGACAGGGCAAGGGGGGTACGTTTATAATGCACATGAAAGGCGCTTGGTCCGAGCGAAGCGAGGGCCAAAAGTCTTACAATCAGTACATGTGCCGGTTTAGTTAGAACGAGGCACAAAAGTGAATTAAACGAGGGAGATATTTGTCATCAGCATGTCGCCCTATTATGTATCGTTGTTTGCCGAGCGAAGCGAGGCATACAACTATATTTAGCTCTATGACAATTTGGGATAAAGGAGGGGTGAACATTAACACGGGAGAGGCAGGGGTGAATATAGACTGTCCAGTCTGTGTGGTTTTGCTGTTTTTTTTTTTTTTTTTTTTTAATTGGTCAGGGTTTCCGCCAGGATTTGGGGTTTCAGAAATTGGGGTGTACCATGAAAATGACCCCCAAAAAAATTTTTTTTCTCCCCGAAAAAGCGGTCGTCGCGCGCGCCTCCCTGGCAGACACAGGTAGAGAGGCGAAGCGTGCGGGGGTGCTCCAAAAAAATTTTTTGGGAACGGTTGAAAGGGAAGAAGGGGAGGCGCGAGATACGCTCACTACCGGTTGAGGTGTCACTTCCACTGGGCTGCAGATATGTGGCGCATCTCTGCAGCACTGTAATCACTGTGTAGCGCCATGCAATGAAAAAAGCAAATACCATCACCCTCTCACAAGACTCCTTTACCTTGTGAAGCTTCCACCCCCGACCTCCAAACGAACCAGCTGTGAAGTTTAACATGGTTGCTATCAAAGCTGGTGCTAAAACCCAAAAAGTTGCCAAAGCTGCGGCAGAGCCGACTTGTCTTGGTCAAGAAGGAGACCCCTCCCACGGTTGACGAGGCGATACGGGCATCACTTCGGCTGGAGGAGGTGGAAGCGGAATCAAGGAGACAATGGGGAAAGGTAAGGAGTCTTGTGAGAGTGATTAGAGGGATGCCGTTGGGACATGTAGTAGAAAGTGAATGCATTCGTCGCTTGCACCGAAGCCTCCTTTAAAAAAGGGGCAATACACAGAAGTGTCAATGATAATATAGCAACATCAAATAGCCAGCAACACAGCGCCGCAGGCGCACGGTACGCTACTTTTTTTTTTTCTTTTCCCCCTAGATTTTACCCCCCTTTTCTTCCACTTCTTTTGACACAGCGAACCAAACGCTCTGCACGTTGGGGTCACATGACCACGGGGGGTCATCTACAACCTCTAAAACCCCATTTTTCTCGGGGTGTACTTTGGTACACCCCGAATCCCTGTAAAAATCCAATTTTTTCCTGGAAAAATATTGGGGTGTACCAAAGTACACCCCGGTACACCTTGGCGGAAACTCTGTTGGTGTCTCAAACTTTGGTACAATAGGTACAAATATCGTTTCTTTTTCTTTTCTTTTTGTTCTTATACCTTACATCTTCTGTTGTTTGCCGCAGGGTATTTGTGCTTTCATCCGGGGGCTGCCATCGTATGTGGGTCAGTAGGGAGGTGCCTTTCAACAACTACCATTTATTGCACAATGTATGATCAGACAGAGCGCAATACATGGGGAGAGACCGTAACCACAACAGAGAACAGTCATCGATGAAAAAAAAAAAAAAAAAAAAAAAAAAAAGCACAGTGAGTGGGAGATTGCACAACTGTGGCAACACTATCGAGGCAACTACACTACTCCACACAATTTATAAAACAAAGACATTTTGTCTGCGGGGAATTATGTCATCGTCCGTAGGGTTGACAACATTTCTTTTTTATAAAAAAACAGAGGGTAATGTCTCCCCCTTTGCCCATGGCGCTCAGTTCGTCATTTCCGAACATTCACTATTGTTTTTCGTGCACCCACACCCCCAATACCACACAACGTCCAGAGGTAATGTTGTGTACCCATGACACTGGTGCTCTCAAGATCCTCCACGTAGGGAGATTTTCCTCGGGGAGAGGGGGAGGTAACCATAATCCGGCCCTTCATTTTATGGTTACCCCTGGTGGGAGGGGAGTTTTTTCCCTTAAATTAGCGACTCGATACAGACGTATTGATTCTTGTACGATTAGTGGATTAGAAGGTGGTTCTGTGCCGTTTTTTTAAACAGAACCGACTCGTAGAGCTTCCCAAAAAAACAAAGGAAATGAAAAAAAAAAAAAATGTTGCAAAAAAGTGAGAACAAAACAATGTGGTTTTTCCTGACTATAAAAATCAATGAAATGCTCCTCTCATTTCGAAAATTCTGCTCTTTTTTTTTTTTTTTTTTTTTTTTTTTTTTTTTGTGAAAACTTGGTTGTTTTAGTGTAGACACCCGAAGATGAACTCCACTATACTGTGAAAAAGAAAACCGACGCAGGAGTCTTTTATTCTAAACTGTTTTCTTCTCCGCCAACACACAAAAACACTTGACAGAAAAAACTTTTTCACACAAACGTCTTTTTCTGTCTACTCTCTGTTTTTTGTTCATCTTTTTTCAAAAATTGTGGTCGCGATAGTTTTCGCGAACTTTCCTGCAGTCAACGCAGGGAAAGAACAATCAACGATGTGATACAGGATATGGGTGGTTCAGTGATTCCACAGAACCGACACCATTGATGTGTCTCAACCAAAACCAAATCAAACAAAAAAGAGAGAGTTTTTGAAGTAAGGAAAGAAAATGGCGGCGGCGCCGGCTTCGTCGTATGCGCCTTGTGAGGCGTCTTTGCCCCACCAGTAGAGCCAAGCCTCCTGCTGGTGGGGGGGGGGGGTCGTTGCGGTGGCATCTGGGCAGGTGCCGGGTGTCTCCTTCGCTGGCGGTGGTGCCGCCGTCACCTCCGTCGTCTGCTTCTCCTCCTGCACGACGGGGGGTTCCTCTTCTTCTGCTGCTATGCGCAGCGTGGCCTTCCGTGCCTCCTCCAACAGGCGTCCCAAAGCCTGTGCACGGTGCAGCTCCTCCTCGGTCTCGGCGTCCAACAGACGGGCCTCCACCATGGCGAGCAGCTTTTCATGTTTTCTTTGCAAAAACAAAGACATATTCACGTGTAGTACAGGAGAGGGCAAAGCCCTCTCCCCTCCTGTAGGGGACTCCACTGGCCGAGACCAATGAAGTACAGTTTTTTTTTTCCTCTTCTCTCTGCTGACGCTGATGGACAAAACTCCATCTTTCGACGGAAAATATTATATTAGTCATCTTCTTTCTGCTTTACCCCTCCCCCTAGGCCCGTAGGGAGTTGTGCTGTCTGTATACTACTTTGGGATACTCATGTTGCGCTTATTGTTATTTTGTTATTTTTCTCTTCTTTGTAATTTTATTCTCCTGGTACGGGTCATCTGGGCAAGCGTCGCTCAACCAATGATACGTGGACGCCGTTTTTTGTTACGCCAGATACAAGACAGAATATCTCGTTTACGTTTTATTTTCAGCTGATTTTTTTCTAGTGTTTTTCGTCCAGTGGATGTTTCTCGGTAACTGATCACTACTTGAACACGCCACGACTCCTTGGTCCCTATACATGCTAGTTTTCGGACCTCGTGTTTTTTAGGGCTAGATGTATTATATACTACTTGTATGTATCTATGTATACTCCAAATGGACTTTGACTACCCGATGTTTACATCTTTTCTTTTACCTTTAATCCTACCTTTTAGCGAAAAAACACTCCCCAATACAGAAATCTGTTTTTGTCCCCAGACTGCCCCCCTGTTTTGGATACGGAGTGCCCTTTGTTTTAAATAAGGAGAAATTTATTTTTCCTACCTATTTAAAAAAAAATATATCCCGAAAGCGAATTAGGATTTGCCCAATATTCGGATCCGAATCTATGCAGCATTCACCCGAATCGGATCCGAATAGGTCCCCAGGAGGAGTATTCCCTATATATGATGCCCTATGTTCGGCCCCCCTCCTCGTGTATTTTAAAATTAATTTAAGGTTAAACTCCCCTTTTATTTTGGTTTCTTGTTTCTTGTTTAGCGTTTGTTTTTGATTGGGGGGAAAGTGCAAAACAAAATTTAAAAAAAAAATACAGTGAAGACTCGCTAATCCAAGAAATTATCTAACAAAAAAAAAAAAAAAAAAAAAAAAAAAAAACTACAAAACCACCCCCTGTTTGGTTTTATTCATTGTGCTTCGTACTTGTTTACCCACATAACCCCCCACACGTCCCCCAGAGTGGTCGACACGCAAGCCTTGGAAAGCGATTTCCGTTTTTTTCTGGTTTTCGTTTTTAGAGATGGCAATGCACTGAGATGTGGTTGCATCTTGCAGTACTTTGTTTCTGAGATGGCTGAGCAACGAGTTGTTTAGAATCATCGTAACAGCCCCCCCCCCCACCCCCCACCCCCAACCCCCAACCCCCCCGCCCCCTCTTTTTTTTGTTCATGTTTCAAACGCAGTCCTCAGCCTAAACATCGACCAAGGTTTTTGATTGTTTTTTTTTTCTTAGCAGTGACACCTTTTACCACTTCTGGAGGAACTTTTTGGGGGGTCTGGGGGATTTTTTTATTTTTTGCCTGCGAAACAGACGCCAATGAGACCGAGAGTCTCTCTTCTTACTTGTGTGCTATAGACAAACATGACAACGCTAACCACGACTGCCACGGCAGAGCGGGGTCCCTAACGGTTCACTGGGGGGGATCCACATAGATAAAGAAAACAAAAACACGAAAGCAAGGAAGGAAACCAGTCAGGGGTTTTTCTAAGGGGCTTGGAGGGGGGTTTTTTGGATTTTTTTTTTTTTGTGTGTATTTCTGTGTATACTGTGTATACTGCGGAAATTGACCAAAAACGAGAACTTGTCCATTTCGGCAAATTGACCCCACCACTGGCCGGATGGATTCCGGAAATGCAAATGCCGGCGTTAAAAAGCTCACCAACGGAAAAAAAAAAAATTTTTTTTTCCAACACCCGTGGGGAAAATTTTTTTTATACACCACCCCCCCAAAAACGCATGCTAAAAAAGTGCTAACAAACTGCTAAATAATACCCTTTTTTTTGGGTTCAGTCACACCAGATTACTGGGGGTTTAAAAATCACCACAGGTGGTCAAAAGTGCGCGTGAATACGCTGGTAACGCATTACAGCACGGTCAAGGCTGTGTCGGTACAGGACAACAAACCACAACGTAGGCGCCAGTGCGGAATGTGGAGTACTGCAGCCACATTCGCCACCGACTACCTCAACTGTTCCAGGCTCTATGAACTTCCAGAGACAGCGCCAAGGACACCTCTTTGTTCACCCTTTGAAGAGGGGTTGAAGTATGCTTGTGCACAAGTGCCTTTTCATCAACCTCCCCCCAAGAAAAAGCCCACACTATTGACTCATGAGTCCTGTGACTCGCAGGGAGACGCGCGCGAAGCGTGCAGGCGAGCGTCATCACAGGGGGGATTTTTTTTTTTTTTTTTTACCGCCCCCCTTGAAATGAAAAACCCAAATCCTAGAAAAACCCCTGACCAGTTTAAAAAAAAAAAGAAGTCTCAAATTTGGTACCCCAGAAATCCAAAATAACAAGTTCGCGTCAACTGCGCAAGAAGTACGCAAGAAGTACGCTATATGGGGTCGTCAGGAGCACCAAAAATTACACTTTATTTTTGGGATGAACCATGCGAATTATTATTATTCTCTGACAGTATGGGCAGGCTATTAGGTTTCTTTTTTTTCAAATACTTTCAATTCTGTGAACTGAAAGTATATGAATCTAATTTTTTTACACCTGGTATCGTACGTGGGTCAGTCGGAGGTTGCCTGCATCAACAACTTCACCTTTTTTTTTTTTTTTTAAATCTGGTTGTCAGTGGTTGATGGTTTTGGAGTCAACGGTAGTGCCCCCCCTTTGAGTTTGAATGTTTCCAGTATTTCTGATGTCACATTCCAGTAGAGTGGGGCCTAGAAACGAGAGCCCCGACCGGGTTTGCACCATCTGGAAATATTTTAAAATTGACAGGGAATATTCTTTAGGTTATTAGGTGTATAATAGGTGTAAATTTCTCCAAGAGTTAGGCTGAAGCCTGCATGTTTCCGGTGGTGGGTGTGCTTTTCATTCCCACCCCGTCCACCCTTTTTTTAAAAACTTTTCAACCAAAAAAAAAAAAAAAAAACAAAGAAAGGGTGCATGTGTTGACCCTCTCAAATACTTTCAATTCTGTGAACTGAAAGTATATGAATCTAAACGTTTCTTACAAACCCCCTTTTAATAATCGGGCCTGCACGGTTAGGGTACACCGTGCATCGGTCAGACCAAGGTCTGGCTTGTATTTCAAGCCAGATTTGATCAGTGCCCGCATCCAAGCAATGTTCGCCTTGTATTTGAGATGGACTGAATGAAAGGAAACAGCTGCGGCAAAAATCGTTCTTTTTGTCCACTCCAGTCCACTCATCATGTGACTCATGCGGGGAAAAAAAAACAACGCAGACCGCGAAATGGAAGTAAGCTGGGCGGAGGGTGGGCGTGGCGTGGATATATTCTGTTGCGGCACGTGATTTTTCCAAGTTTTCAAAAAAAAAAAAAAAAAAGGAACGTAGCGTCCACACTCCTCCTCCTCTCCCTGCCCCGCCCGCGATACTGTTCGTTCAAAATTGTCGATGACCACCCCTCCCCATTTCGGCTTCATTTCATTTCAAAACACTCCCATCCACCCCCAATACAGGAACCTATTTTTGTCGTCTACACTAATACAACCAATGGTGTGATTCAGGGGGTGCGGATAACCCACGGTTATGATCCCCCCGCCAACCAGCCACACCCCAAAATTGACAAGTCCCCGTAAAACGGCCCGAACAATTCTGGGACGTAACAAACTGGGACAATTGGGGAAAAATCTGGGACTTGGGACATTTTTACGTCCCAGAATTTTTACGATTACGGTATTACTCTAAACCCCCCCTCAACTCCACCCCCCTCCACCCCCCCTCACCAGCAACACCAACACACTACACTACACCATGTCTCGCAGCTACCGCAACGTGAAGCTCCCAGACCCGACCACGGGGGTGCGCTACACCTACGAGGAGTTTGTCTCGTACTATGGGCCTGCGAGGGCGGGAGCTGTGTGGCGCGAGGCCGAAGCGGCTCTTGCGCGTGGGTCCTCCTCCGGTGGCTACTCCTCCTCGTCTCGCCCACGCTCACGCTATTGGGTAGGCCAACGCGTGCGGGCCTTGCTCCGTCTTGAAGGCGAGAACGGCCAGCGCGTATTCAAAGGGAGTCTCGGAACGGTCACCAGCGTCCCCGGCCCGGGAAGTGACATCGGGCCCGGTGCTGTGGCAGAAGTGCTTATCAATGGGGTCCGCTTCGATGCAGAGCCCAACATGATAGAGGAAGTGAAAGAGGTATATAAATTAGTTAATTTAGGGGGTGTGAAGGAAAAAAAGGGGGGAAATTATGCAGTTTTAAAAGAGATAATTACGGAAAATGGTGTCCCGCTTTTTGAAAAAAAAAAAATGCTCCCTTCCCGTACAAAGGCTTCGGCCAACATTGAGTACAGACCCGAAATTCTCCCTGGTGGGATTACTCGGCGATTGTTGAGACAACAAAATAAACCACCACAACATCCAGGTGCAGCAGTCTCGCTCTGAGGAACGTCGCACCGATTCCTCAGAGACAACAGGCAAGACGTACACGAAGGAGCAGTTTTTGGAGCTCTATGGGCGAAGGGAAGGCGAAGCTGCATGGCGTAAGGGTGGCCGCGTCAGCAGGCCTGCACAGGGCGATAGAAACAGCAAGCGCGAGGATGACAGCAGGGTATGCTTTAGGATGTGGTCATATTTCTGCAAACCCAAAGACTATATTTTTATTGTTATCAAGATCAGTTGGCGGATGATATTGTCTAGTTTCTTTTGATCCAACCCTGCTTGCTTCACACTTACCTTACTCACAATAACATCAGGAGAAGCGCCGCGACCCCTCCGAGCCAAACAGCAGAAAAACCTACTTCAAGAGTGAATTCATCAAGCTGTATGGTGACCGCAAAGGCACCAGCCTGTGGAATCGTGCACTGGAACGCCGGGCAGATCCTTCTGAGAAGAGAGGAAAGAAGTACAGCAAGAAGGAGTTCTTGGATCTCTACGGCGCGAAGAAGGGGGAGGCAGTGTGGCGCGAGGCTGGAAAGAAGCAGGAGCCTGCGAGCTCTGCGGGGGATGCAAAGCTAAAGGAGGAGTACACCACCGTCACCACGCATGAAGTGACGAAGCAGGACGGTGCCATCGGCTGGGCTCGGCTCGGGGTTGTTGTTCTGGAAACCGAGGCTGGCAGTGGTGCGCGCGCTGCTGGCATAAAAAACCTCTCCAAAATCATCAAAATTGGTGACGAAGCTGTCAGGGAGGCAAATCTTTCAGAATTGATCAAGGACAAAGACAGCTTCTCGGTGTCCACCATCGCGGTGCGTCCGGAGCAGGGCAAGTACTACACTTTCTCCGAATTCATTGAGGAATACGGACTCACAAAGGCATCCTCCGTGTGGGCACGTATCTCGCAGAGAGTTCAGCGCAAAGCCAAACCCGAGGAGAAAGCTAAGCCCGAGGAGAAAGAGGAGACAAAAGAAGAGGAGAACACCAAAGAAGAAAAATAAAGTCAGAGGAGGAGGAGGAGGAGGGGGGGTGTTTGGGTGATAGCGAACGTTGCAGAAACGGTGGGTTTATAGTCGAATGGGGGATAAAAAGTTATTCATTAGCCCCTACACGGTGGGGTCCAGCCCCTGGGATGGAGTGAAAGGGAGGCTCAACTAGAGGGTGTGACATACCCGCTAGTTGAGACACTAGCTTTTAGTCCAGCTCCGAGGCTGTGCCCCACCGTGTAGTGTAGGGCGAAACTGTTGTACAGAATCCGTCTTTTGGATAGGTGATTGTCGATACAGTTATCTCGTAGGGTGTGACCCTGTCCTAACCTTGTTTCATTCTAAGAGGTGTGAATGGTGGTTTGTATCGCAACGAGGCAAACCACCGATCATCCAAGTTGTCTTTATTTCGAATTTTTATTATTATTTTGCACCTCCCCCCTTTTCGAGAGGTGGCTAAAAGCAATGCGAGGCTGACCGTGGTACTTTCGGAAATAGGTCAACGACCTGTCAGCGACCTGTCAATATCGACGCCTCCCGGAAGCACCATGACGGTTACTTTTTAAAAATTTTTCATTTTATAATTTTTGTTCTTCGTCTTCATAGTATGTGAAAGCGCTTCGAGCGTTTTTTCAGATTTTTTTTTTGAGGGATTTTTTTTTTAATGCTTTTGAACGTCCTTTTTTGTGTGTGCTTTTCTTTGATTTGGAAAGTATACCGTAAGGATCTTAAGGAAAAACGTTTTCAGTTCTTTAAAATCCAAAAACAACAAACAAAGTGCCAGATCTACAGCATGTGGCCCCCCTATTCCCCATATCCTTTCCCTTTCCTCCCCACTGATTAGGCAGTTTTGCTGTATCTCATAACAAAGGGAAAAAAGGATAACTGAAATGACAATAAATTCTGTGTACATCTGCGGAATATGTGGTTCGATAGCCCCCGCGGCACCTTTTATTTTTTTTGAAAAAGCAGTAAAAGTTCCCTTACAACCACTGCGACAGAGTAAGCCGGAAACTACATTAACGTTCGCACATCGCTTTGGTTAAGGATGTAAAAAGCTAAACAAACACAAACAACAAAATAGCAAAAACAAAGAGTACAAAACATAACAAAAAAACATCTACAAGCCCGCGACACTGATTAAAGGTAAGTCGTTTTTGCACCTCCACGAACAACTTCCCTTTTTTCAAAGCGGCATTCTTTTGTTTTCCAGGGTTTCATTTTCCCGAACCACCTTTTTTGATTTTTTGTTCCAAAACGATTGTTTCATTGAAAAGAATGGGGGTTCTGAGTCTTCATTCGTTTTCCCTTCCCTCCCCTGGGAGGACCAGCCATTTTTTTTTCTTTTTTTTTTTTTTTACCACCTACTTTTTTTAAACCACCCTTGAAGGGAATTTTGTCATACCCCGTATGCTTTTCTCTGAATCCACCTGATTTTTTGGCCCAGTAGCAACTCCCGCCAAACGGTGAAAATAAAGGTGGCGAATAGAAAAACATTATGGTTTCGTTATTTTTCCTATTTCTAACGTATGTAAGATGAGGCGTTTTTTGGACTCTACGTTTTTGGAGGTCAGCAGCGTCGAAGACTGCGACGGAAAAAAGTTGGAACCCCAGAAATAAAAAAAACCAACAAAAAAAAAAAAAAAATGGATCTGTAGCGTGCGCAGCACACAGGAAAGGGGATAGCCTCCACTGCGTCTGTCAATGAGTGAGCCATCTTCCCCCTTCCCCCACCGTCACTTCTCCCTGCCCACTTAACGTTTTTCATATTTTTTTTTTTCTTTTCAAAATTACGACGTTCAGATACACAGACACAAAAAAAGGTCTTTTTGATGTATTCACCCCATCCCACTCAAAGAAAGACGTCTGAGAGCTCCAAGCTCCAACGTTGCAAACTTAAAGCTGACATTCAGCCAACTTGTTCACACACCACCACCCAACCACAAAGGGCCATATTCTGCGCAAGAATTACCCTCACTAGGCATTACAACCACCCAACCACACCTTAGGAACATTGCTCAACCACAATGGCACGCCGTTACGACCCCTTTGACAAGTCGAGCACGACGACCTACACCCGCCAGGAGTTCGTGAGCTACTACGGTGAGGCCAAGGGCGAGCAGGCATGGGAGAAGGGTGAGGCGTACCGTGTGGGCATGCGTGTTGAGGCGCTTGTCAAGCTTGAGGGTGAGGAGCGTGGGCAGGTTGTGCAGCAGGGGATGACCGGGGTGGTGACCTCTCTGCCGGGCCCGGGCATCGACCCCAACGCAGTTGCGGAGGTGCTGATCAACGGTGTGCGCTTCGACGCACTGCGTTCCATGATCCGCCCTGCAACCCAGAAGGACTCCAACCCGCGCCAGGAGCGCAGGGAATACCGCAGCCAGGACACGTTCGGAGGGAACCAGCGCGACCAGCGTGACCACCGTGACCAGTACAACACACGCAGCAACAACAACAACAACGACTACCAGCAGGACAGACGCAACAACTACAACAACAACAACAACAACGGTGGCTACCAAAACAACAACTACCCCAACAACAGGAACAACAACAACAACTGGGACCAGAACCGCAACGCACCCGAGGAGCGTCGCTACGACCCCAACGAGAAGAGCGGTGGACGCAAGTACACCCGTGACGAGTTCCTCGCCGAGTACGGCCCCCGCAAGGGTGTCGACGTCTGGGGAGCCGCCGGTCGCGCCCAGGCCAGACAGCAGTCCGCAAACAGAGTCCAGCAGCAGACCCAGCGCCCCGCCCCCAGGCAGGACGCCCCTGAGAAGCGTCGTGACCCCAACGAGCCGAAGTCCAAGAAGACCTACACCAAGAAGGAATTCGTGGATGAGTACGGCAAGAAGGAGGGAGAGGCACTCTGGAAGAAGGCTGCCCCCAAGGATGTGAAGAAGGACGATGCCCCTGAGAAGCGCCGTGACCCCAACGAGCCCAAGTCCAAGAAGACCTACACCAAGAAGGAGTTCGTGGATGAGTACGGCAAGAAGGAGGGTGAGGCTCTTTGGAAGAAGGCTGCCCCCGCCAAGGAGGTGAAGAAGGACGATGCCCCCGAGAAGCGCCGTGACCCCAACGAGCCGAAGTCCAAGAAGACCTACACCAAGAAGGAATTCGTGGACGAGTACGGCAAGAAGGAGGGTGAGGCACTCTGGAAGAAGGCTGCCCCCGCCAAGGATGTGAAGAAGGATGACGAGCCCGAGAAGCGTCGTGACCCCAACGAGCCCAAGTCCAAGAAGACCTACACCAAGAAGGAGTTCGTGGATGAGTACGGCAAGAAGGAGGGTGAGGCTCTTTGGAAGAAGGCTGCCCCCGCCAAGGAGGTGAAGAAGGACGATGCCCCTGAGAAGCGCCGTGACCCCAACGAGCCCAAGTCCAAGAAGACCTACACCAAGAAGGAATTCGTGGACGAGTACGGCAAGAAGGAGGGTGAGGCACTCTGGAAGAAGGCTGCCCCCGCCAAGGAGGTGAAGAAGGACGATGCCCCCGAGAAGCGTCGTGACCCCAACGAGCCGAAGTCCAAGAAGACCTACACCAAGAAGGAATTCGTGGACGAGTACGGCAAGAAGGAGGGAGAGGCACTCTGGAAGAAGGCTGCCCCCGCCAAGGAGGTGAAGAAGGTATGTGTTCGATCCCCAACATTAATTTATTTAGGATTGTTTCAATTAATATTTGGTGCGCTGTGCAGCGTAAGTGGCGAGGTATAACACACATGACACATGACACATGATACATGGCACATGGCACATGGCACATGGCACATGGCACATGGCACATGGCACATGGCACATGGCACATGGCACATGGCACATGGCACATGGCACATGGCACATGGCACATGGCACATGGCACATGGCACATGGCACATGGCACATGGCACATGGCACATGGCACATGGCACATGGCACATGGCACATGGCACATGGCACATGGCACATGGCACATGGCACATGGCACATGGCACATGGCACATGGCACATGGCACATGGCACATGGCACATGGCACATGGCACATGGCACATGGCACATGGCACATGGCACATGGCACATGGCACATGGCACATGGCACATGGCACATGGCACATGGCACATGGCACATGGCACATGGCACATGGCACATGGCACATGGCACATGGCACATGGCACATGGCACATGGCATATGGCACATGGCACATGGCACATGGCACATGGCACATGGCACATGGCACATGGCACATGGCACATGGCACATGGCACATGGCACATGGCACATGGCACACATGCTGAAGAACTGTATTGTGTTCAGCTTCTGTCGCGGTCGTGCCTTTTCTCCTGATGAGTCACTAACAACATCACTTAGAAACACACATAATAAACACCACCCCAACCTATTCAGGATGACGCCCCCGAGAAGCGTCGTGACCCCAACGAGCCGAAGTCCAAGAAGACTTACACCAAGAAGGAGTTCGTGGATGAGTACGGCAAGAAGGAGGGAGAGGCACTCTGGAAGAAGGCTGCACCCGCCAAGGAGGAGAAGAAGGTATGTCATCACCGCTGGTCACGTGCTGTGTAACTGTCACCGACTCCGTTCTCGTCTTCGTTTACGGAGAGAGACCGACTCGGTAGTGGGGTGCGCCCGTAGCGTGTAACATATTATTATTTCATTGAAATACAATGGACATTCTCATTACCAACCCAGGACGATGCCCCCGAAAAGCGCCGTGACCCCAACGAGCCCAAGTCCAAGAAGACCTACACCAAGAAGGAGTTCGTGGATGAGTACGGCAAGAAGGAGGGTGAGGCTCTTTGGAAGAAGGCTGCCCCCGCCAAGGAGGTGAAGAAGGACGATGCCCCCGAGAAGCGCCGTGACCCCAACGAGCCCAAGTCCAAGAAGACCTACACCAAGAAGGAATTCGTGGACGAGTACGGCAAGAAGGAGGGAGAGGCACTCTGGAAGAAGGCTGCCCCCGCCAAGGAGGTGAAGAAGGTATGTGACATAAGTACCCAATAAAATTTTCTGTGCGTGCGTACGCTGATCGGAAACTGACATAATTGTTGTGGCCTCCTAACGTTTTACTGTGATTCATGTGACCCCGGCCCCAACAGTTGACTATGTCAAGTATTCCCGTAAGCAACCCCTCGTACAAGATTCCGGATGACCCCCACATCCAGAGGTGTTTTGCACTGTCAACTTCCCGGCTTATTTCATGAAAATATTTCCCTTTATCAACACCCAACCTATTCAGGACGATGCCCCCGAGAAGCGCCGTGACCCCAACGAGCCGAAGTCCAAGAAGACCTACACCAAGAAGGAATTCGTGGACGAGTACGGCAAGAAGGAGGGAGAGGCACTCTGGAAGAAGGCTGCCCCCGCCAAGAAGGTGTGTGGTTACCTTTGCAATCCTTTGTCGTTGTGTTGTAAAATACTATTGTGTGGAAGGTAGTTGTTATACATCTTCTGGTTTCCATCAAAGGGTGCATCCTCCCGTTCGTGAACTAACCTTTATTTTGAAAAGGTCCCCACCACTTAACCCAAAACACACATAATAAACACCACCCCAACCTATTCAGGACGACGAGCCCGAGAAGCGCCGTGACCCCAACGAGCCGAAGTCCAAGAAGACCTACACCAAGAAGGAATTCGTGGACGAGTACGGCAAGAAGGAGGGAGAGGCACTCTGGAAGAAGGCTGCCCCCGCCAAGGAGGGCAAGAAGGAGGTGAAGAAGGTGGAGGACAAGGTGCAGGAGGTGACCCTTGAGCGTGCTGAGGGCGAGCCGATCGGGTGGAGCCGTGACGGTGTGTACATCCTCGAGGTTGAGGAGGACAGCGCTGCGGCCAAGGCTGGTGTGAAGAAGTCTGTCAAGATTGTGTCGGTGAACGAGAAGAAGGTGAACGGCCGCACCCTGGCGGAGGTGCTGAAGGAGGCTGGCAACAGCGCAAAGCTTGGGCTTGTTGAGGTGCGCACCGACAAGTCGGACCCTGATGGCAAGATGTTCACCTACGCTGAGTTCCTGACCTTCTACGCTGATGAGGGAGCACAGAAGTGGAAGTCTGCCAAGCCACGTGTCCGCAAGGAGCGTGCTGAGAAGAAGGAGGGTGAGGAGAAGAAGGAGGATACCAAGGAGGAGGAGAAGAAGGAGGAATGAAAGCCACCCGCCGTTTTTGGGAGTGCGAACGTTCAGATAAATTGAAGAAAAAAAAAGTATACAAAAAACAAAAAAAAACAAAAAAAAACACTAAAAACAAAACAACAAAAAATAACAAAGCAAAGATGCCCCCAATATTAAACAAAAAAAGCCACTCCCACACTCCCAAACATTTTTTGGTTTACAACGGGGGTAACTTTTTAACAGAAAAAAAATGAATAACGACAGCAAAAAAAAAAAAAAAAACAAACAACAACAAAAAAAAAAACAAAAAAATATTCAACAACAAACAAAATGAACAAAGTAAAATACAAGAAACGTTTCCCACCCCCCCTTCCCTTCCCTTCCTATTTAAAAAGTATTCTTTTTATATTATCCAACTAAGGAAGTGGCTCGAGGTGTTTTTGTTCTTGTCTGCAATTCCAAAGTGCAGGACTCTGTGGGTTCGATAACAGAGTGCACAATGTGTTCCAGAGACGTTCAGACATCTCGACCATTTCCACCAGTTAATTGATTTGATGTTTTTTTTCTTTTTTGGGTGGGGCCTTTTTGGGGGGTTTATTTTGATGAAGTAGTCTCTGGGGGGTTCGACACCCCTCGGGGGAATCAGTGCCTGCGTTTGCTGGCGTGTAGGGCGTTTTCACTTTTTCAACTTCTCTTTTGGATATGATACCATCTCCCCCCCCAAAAAAAAAAAATCTTTTTTCCGTATAGAGTAGCTTGTAAACTCTGAACAACAAAAAGGAAGAATAATAATATGGGTGGAATGAGGATTTTGTGTGAGGTGATTATCCTCAGTGTCCACCCCTAATTTTTTTTCTGTTTTCTTTTGACGAAGATGGATTTACCTCGAGTGGTTTTTTTTCCGCTTCAAAGAAAACCTGACCCCCCCCCTTTTTTTGTTTACAGCGAATGGTCTAGCGGACTCACACCTTTTCGATATTGATTTTTTGATTTTTTTTTTTTTGTTTTACGACGATACGAAGGCATGCTATATTTTTCTTATATTTGCCTTTTTTGTTTTTCCCCATTTTCTTCTTCTTCTTTTTTTTTTTTTGGCAAGAACCCCCCATCCCCCCCCCTAACCAGAAAGCAAGGCAAATGAAAGGAAAACATTGCGGGGTGGGTACTTTAAAAAAAAAAACCTTGGGTGGAGGCAGTCATAATTATTCTCCAGATGGAAAAAGAAGAAAAAAAACGATGACAGCAAAAAGAAGAAAAAAACAAACAAAAGGGGTGGTCTCATATGCACCTGCTCCAGAGCACCAAGGGGCAAACCTCACCTGCCCAAAAATGCTTTTCTCGCTTCTCTTTTCAAGTTTTTTTTCTTTTTTTTTTTCATTTTTAAAGTTATGGGGTGAACAAGCAAAGCGCAACAACCACAAAATACAAGCCCCCCTTTTTTTTTTTTACATCGCCCAGCTGTGATTACCTCCATCCTCATTTCAACTTACAATTCTTCACAGAGCAAAAAACAAACACTCCTTTTTTCCCCCACTCTTTTTTCTCTTTTCTTACAAAATGCGCCGTTACGACCCCTTTGACAAGTCGAGCACGACGACCTACACCCGCCAGGAGTTCGTGAGCTACTACGGTGAGGCCAAGGGCGAGCAGGCATGGGAGAAGGGTGAGGCGTACCGTGTGGGCATGCGTGTTGAGGCGCTTGTCAAGCTTGAGGGTGAGGAGCGTGGGCAGGTTGTGCAGCAGGGGATGACCGGGGTGGTGACGGCACTCCCTGGCCCAGGGCTGGACCCCAACGCCGTTGCGGAGGTGCTGATCAACGGTGTGCGCTTCGACGCACTGCGTTCCATGATCCGCCCTGCTGAGGGTGGCTCGCGTGGCGCAGCGCGCGCACCACGCGCCGAGCGCCCTGCCGGCCCACCCCAGCACGACCGCCCATCACAGCCACTTCGCCGCCGCGACCCCAAGGACGGCCAGCTCTACACCTTCGAGGAGTTCCAGAAGTACTACGGCCGCGACGGTGTGCGCACCTGGGAGGAGGCAGGCGGAGGACGCAACAACGCTCCCCCCGCACGCCGTGAGTACAACAACCGTGACGCCAACACCTTCGGAGGAAACAACCGTGACTTCGGAGCACAGCGCCGTGACCAGAGAGAGGAGAAGCGTGCCGACCCCAACGAGCCCCGTGGACCCCGCTACACCCACGCTGAGTTCATCGCCGAGTACGGTCGTGGCAAGGGCGAGGCCCTCTGGGCGAAGTCCGCCCCCGCAGGTGCCAGAGGAGACAGAGGAGAGGTCGAGAAGCGTCGCGACCCCTCCGAGCCCAACTCCCGCAAGCGCTACACCCGTGCCGAGTTCATCACCGAATACGGCCGTAACAAGGGAGAGGCGCTCTGGAAGAAGGGTGCCCCCGCCGGGGAGGGACGTACCTCCGACGGACCCGAGAAGCGTCGTGACCCCAACGAGCCGAAGTCCAGGAAGACCTACACCAAGAAGGAGTTCGTGGTTGAGTACGGACAGAAGAAGGCTGACGCCCTCTGGAAGAAGGCCGCCCCTGCTGAGGGACGTGCTGCTCGCTCCGAAGGCCCCGAGAAGCGCCGTGACCCCAACGAGCCCAAGTCGAGGAAGACCTACACCAAGAAGGAGTTCGTTGAGGAGTACGGACAGAAGAAGGCCGACGCCCTCTGGAAGAAGGCCGCCCCTGCTGAGGGACGCACTTCCGACGCCCCCGAGAAGCGCCGTGACCCCAACGAGCCGAAGTCCAAGAAGACTTACACCAAGAAGGAGTTCGTTGAGGAGTACGGACAGAAGAAGGCTGACGCCCTCTGGAAGAAGGCCGCCCCTGCTGAGGGACGCGCTGACGCAAACGAGAAGCGCCGTGACCCCAACGAGCCGAAGTCCAAGAAGACCTACACCAAGAAGGAGTTCGTTGAGGAGTACGGCCAGAAGAAGGCTGACGCCCTCTGGAAGAAGGCGGCCGAGGTATGTACATCTTCACACCCCGTTCACGTCTAGTGCATACACATCGTTCGAAGATCACTATCTAGATCCCCACTTAAACTTCATCGCTATGGCGTTCACACATCCGTTGCTAGGAGACTGGAGCTGCCACGTGCTCTACTGCCCACTGATATTCCACACCACCTGCCAGTGCAGAGGCACTTTATCTATACACACTGCTTTGGGTAGGAACTGTATAATATTATGAACACTTTCCTTTGCCACAACAAAACACCATTACCCGACAGGATGAGAAGCGCCGTGACCCCAACGAGCCCAAGTCCAAGAAGACTTACACCAAGAAGGAGTTCGTTGAGGAGTACGGCAAGAAGGAGGGAGAGGCCCTCTGGAAGAAGGCTGCCCCCAAGGATGGCAAGAAGGAGGCGAAGAAGGTGGAGGACAAGGTGCAGGAGGTGACCCTTGAGCGTGCTGAGGGCGAGCCGATCGGGTGGAGCCGTGACGGTGTGTACATCCTCGAGGTTGAGGAGGACAGCGCTGCGGCCAAGGCTGGTGTGAAGAAGTCTGTCAAGATTGTGTCGGTGAACGAGAAGAAGGTGAACGGCCGCACCCTGGCGGAGGTGCTGAAGGAGGCTGGCAACAGCGCAAAGCTTGGGCTTGTTGAGGTGCGCACCGACAAGTCGGACCCTGATGGCAAGATGTTCACCTACGCTGAGTTCCTGACCTTCTACGCTGATGAGGGAGCACAGAAGTGGAAGTCTGCCAAGCCACGTGTCCGCAAGGAGCGTGCTGAGAAGAAGGAGGGTGAGGAGAAGAAGGAGGAGACCAAGGAGGAGGAGAAGGCTGAGGAGAAGGAGCAGTAAGAACGGAGCTGCCACGGGCACGGGTAGCCTGCGGCACTGTCGCGCGCTGTGCTCTCGTGTGCCCTGCTTCCACCTTCCCACTCTATCCCCCGAGCACAGATGAGTTTCACTCTGCACGAGCACCCGCAATATTCAACCTGTTTTTTTTTCTCTTTTCGCGGTTTCTCAACGCACAGCACTTTTCTAGCAAACAAAGCACCGTCAAAAAAATGGGAAAAAAAATTGTAGGGGAAGTGAGGCTTTTTTTTTTGGCGAAACGCTTTTTTGCAAAGATTTTATTTTTGGCCACAAAACGTTAACGAATAAATGGTGGGAACGGTAATGGTGGTGATAAGGTATTTGTGTAGCATCAACAGAGTTGTCCCGCGGGGATTCCAAACTAATAACGCGCCAGCCCTAATTCTTTGCTCCCCCCCTTTCCCCCCTTTTTTTACCCCCCATTTTCCGTTCTTCTTTTTATGTTTTTTTCCCACAACCTCAGTGAAGCTTTTTGATTGTTTTGAGTGCGACAATTTACCCGACCTGCGCCTTTTCTGTGTCATGTTTCTTTTTTCATATTTTTTTTTTTGTGCGTTTTACTTTTGCATTATTTCCTTGTTTTATGGAGCTGTGATACAGTTTCACGAGGGAAAATGGTTGGATTGAGTAGTTTCAGATTTACTTTACTTCACACCCGTGAAAGAAAGTAAAACCTAAACTTAGGGGGTACCATCCAGAATACGCAAAACCGAGT
Organism: Rhynchopus sp. YZ270_cl-10; assembly: GCA_964035575.1. NCBI lineage: Eukaryota > Euglenozoa > Diplonemea > Diplonemida > Diplonemidae > Rhynchopus > Rhynchopus sp. YZ270_cl-10. The sequence goes on along the minus strand of OZ037866.1, from coordinate 161,392 downwards.
AAACCACTGATTTAAAAAAAAAAAAAAAACAATTGAAGAAATTACACATGACGTTTGAATAAGGCCTCTTGGTATTTGAAAGCAATGTACAGAGAGAACACTAAAACACTTCATCCCGACGGGGGAAAAAAAAAAGAGAGAAAAAAAAAAATGGAGGGGGTGTTGGGTTAATTGAAAGAAGGGGGAAGGGAAATGCTAAGGAAATATAGGGGCTTGGTGGGATAACTAGGTAGGAAGAGGTGAGGACGGTAAAACGACGTTGTTGTGATGGCCACGTTCTTTTTTTTTTAAAGACTGCTTTTTTTGAATTTTTTTTTTTTTGGAAAAAAAAGAAAAAAGAAAAATAGCAATTCAAAAAAAAAAAAAAAGGGAAAGAAGAGAACCGTTTTGTGAAGAAAAAATAAGGTTAGATTATTTGACCAAAATGATACTCGTCAGGAATCGACGTAGTTCGCAACCAAGGGTTTGCAAGGCGAAAAGGTTGATAAGGAGGTGACCCAGGTAATCGGTACAAAGCTAGTTTTTTTTTAATTTTTATTTTTTTAAAATTGGGATACAGAACAACAACCCCAGAAGGTAAGGGTATTTTTTTTTTTTTTTTTTTTTTGAATATTTTCTTTTGGAAAAAAATGTAGTTCTTTACTTTACTTTCAATTCGCTGAATGTACGTATTGCACTACTATTTTTCATTTTCTATAGATGTGTTGTGAGGCACATTTCACAGTTATTCTGTTGCAGTTTCTTTTCGTGCATGAAAACAAAAAAAACAAAAATATGCAGAAAGAAATGCAGCTGGATAGAAAAAAAAATAACATAAAAAATATACAAAAACAAAAACAAAACATAAAGACTTCCTGAGGAAAAGAGGAAAACAAAAATAGTACTCAAGAGTCTTTTTACCTTTTCGAGACACAAAACAAAAAACAAAACAAAAAAAAAACTACAAAATTTTGGGAAAATACAAAAACAAAAAAAAAAAACAAAAAGTAACCGACGATATAAAAAAAAAATATGAAAAAAAAAAAAAAAAAAAACACAACAAAAAAAAACGGGATTAAAATAAACGGGCGTTCAAAAATAAAAAACTCAACAAAGTAATAGTAAAACTTGCGAGGCAAAATACACTATTTCAAAAAAAAAAAAAAAAAATACAAACAAAACAAACAAAACAAACGGGGAATTTTTCGACTTGATTTTATTATTCTTTTTCAACCTTTTTGTAAAAAAACAATATCCAAAAAGGAAGGAAATAGGGGCGATTTTTTTGACCCGAAGGTGCCTGGATGTCATCTAATACCGGATCATATCGACCCAAACCCCCTTCTCTTTTGTTTATTTTTTTTGCTGCATTACCAGAAGATGTAGTTTGGGTAATGTTTTTTTATTTTTTCTTTTTCTTTTTCTTTGAGAACAGCGAAGCACCCTCTCCCTCCCCTCCCCTCCTCCCCCCCCACAAAAAAAAATATTACCATAACAATAAGCTTGAAAGATGATGTAGTTGTTCTTTCATCGACGAAAAATTATTTTTTTTTTTTTCTTCCCACCCACCCCCCTTTTTTTTTTTTCGCGAACGTTATTCACCCCACCCATTCTCTTTTTTGAGATCTTTAAAAGTGTGTGTGTATATTTGAAAGCAAAATATGGATAATTGTTCCCTAAGGACAAACATAGCCCAAAAATCCAGAATGTGTGTTGTTCTTTAAAATACAGTCTACTGGTATTTATCTTTTCTTTTGCCCTGCAACAACTCCACAGGGTGGTCGGAGGCGCAAAAAAAACGAGAAAAGAAAAAATAAAAATAGAGAGAAAAGAAAAACGACCTTTTTTTCCCAGCACATTGAACGGCTTTCAAAAAAAAAAAAAAGATTAAGTACAAAGCCTTAGGGCGACATTGTGTACAGATCCTACCTCGGTAGGTGATTGTCGATACAACAAAAACCTCCCTCCCCTCTTTCTCTCTTCGCTTCTGTTCTCTTTTTTGTTGTTGTTTTTGTTGTTTTTGTTTTTTGGTTTTGGTTTTTCTAAGGTGACTAAGCAAAGGGGTGAGGGTCATCTTGCAAAACCATTTTTTTTTTTTGCCTCCCGCGATTTTGTTTTTTTATTAAAATGCATACAAACAAACAAAAAAAAGGATACCCTTCTCTCTCTTCTTCCCTTTCCTCACTCTCCTCACCCCCCCCTTTTTTTCTTGATTCTGTCTTCAATTCTGTGAACTGAAAGTATATGAATCTAATTGATTACTCATATTACTCCATGGCCCACCTGGGTCCGCCAAAAAAATTCACCAAAGACCCGCCCGAGTTTTGGCGGACTTGAGACGGACTATGGCACATGATTATTCACACCCCCCTTTTTAAACCCCCTTCTTCCACAAAATCAACAAAAGGCGGGGGGTGTACACGTGGAGTAGGAAGATCTGGCGGGCTGAGGGGGGTGCGGGAGACAACCCCCTCCACTTCTTTCCCCCACCCCCACCCCCCACACACACACGCTTTTTCACACACTACAATGGAGACCATCCAAATGGAGGAGAGTGACTCCTTTACGAAGAGCGTGTCTGTTGCGATTCCGTTGAGCACACCGCAGCAAAATACACTTGCACTGTCCCCCTCGACGTCTTCGCTCTACTCTGTTGATAAAGGCAGCCCTCCTCAGGTTCCGTTTACATTGACAGCGGATAGGCCTCCTGTGCATCCGGGAGGGACACCGTTTCGTTCGTTCACATTCGGGAAGAGTAATGAACATAAAGACAACCCCAAGGAAGACAGCTCTCCGACCACCTATCGGTCTCTCCAGTTGTGCTCCTCTTTTCGACAATTAAAACAAGAATTGACCCAACGTCGTGCCTCCTCCTCAGTACATAGCGGTGACATCCCCGACCATTTGACCAAACGGAATAGTAGTTTTAGACAACGTCCATCACGGCTGGTTTCAACAAAGGGGATTGTTCGCGCATCGTTCGCAGTGGAGAAGGCGGACAGTGTGTCCTCGGAGCATCCGACCCCTGGGTTGGGGGGTTCGATACGGAACTCATTTTATAGTGTCGGGCGGTGCAGTGCGAAGCAGGGCTCGTTTGTGTCTGCGCCTGGGGGTGGTGCGGGGGTGTCATTGTCGTTGTCATTCAATAATTTAGGGAATATGGCCTCCTCCGTGATTGCTTCTGAGGATATGGAGCATTCGATGTGTTCCACCACAATGTCTCCCATCGGACACTCGATGCGCATCCCGGCACAATCCCGCGAAATTCCTGGCGCCTTCGCAAAGTTTTTTTCCTCCATCGACACCTACGATGTGGGTTACCTTACCCTAGACCAATCGGGGTTGCTCCTCAGCGCCCTCGGGGTCGAATTGGAGACCATGATTGAAGGAGATTTCTTTACAGAGTTAAATGCAACAAAAACCGGGCGAATCACCCTCGAACAGTTCTATACCACGTACCAATCCTTCCGACCGCGTTTCCTGCAGTATCATGGAGTGGTAAAACTAAACTGCGCAATCGCCGCAGAAATGGGCGTCACACCAGACGCCGTCCTCCGCGCCTGGCAGGTTTACGACCCAACCTTGGACCACGAAATGACTACCACAGAAATGCTAGCGCTTCTCCGTGACCTCGGGTTGGAACACACAGTGGAGGAGGTGGAGGAGTGTTTTAAAGAATTCGACTTTGATGGAAACGGGAAAATGGCGTTGGAGGAGTTTATTTCTATGTTTGTTACCGATGATTCCGCGAGGGAGGAAGACAAATTCGATGAGTGGATGCAGGAGCTTTGCCAGGTAGTCTCATCACGCGATATACGCTGCTCTGAAAACTACCTAAGCGATGAGCAGGTACGTGAAGACGCCTTGACGGCCCTCCGACGCTGGTTTGAAAAGCAGTACGCCTGGGTGATGTTCTTCTACATCCAGCTCCAGGTGTTGGTACCGCTCTTTCTCTTCTGCTTCAAGATCTACCCTAGCTCCATCATAGAATCCGAAGGCACGGCTATGTACCTCACGTTGACGCTTTACTTCGTTCTGCCCTGCTCCGACATTATATTCGTGTACGGTGTCTTCATGAAAGGATTGGTACCAAAGGTGTCTGAAGGAAGCACGCTGTTTAAATTTTCGGATCGGATTGAGGTTTACATGAATTCCAAGCAGTTTCTCTGCGACTTTTTTATTTTGATTCCATTTGACATTTTGGTTGGAGCGTTTAAGCCGGGGTGGTTTTTGCATCCGTCGCTGCGCTTAACAAAACTGCTTTTGCTTGGACAAAATCAATACCATTTTCGGCAGTGCGTTGTGCCGCTCTTTGGGACCAGATGGTGGCGTATTGCGAATGCGTTGTATTGGTGGCTCATCTTGGCGCACCTTATTGCTTGCGTCTTTCATTCTATCTGCATTCACCAAGGCGACGTAGAGACAGAGGTGCTCCTCACGCTTAACGACTATTCGAGCCTCCGTATGTCGCTTCAGTACTTTCAGTCGCTTTCCTATACTGTCAATACCATGGCAGGGCTTTCGCGTGGGAGGTTCCCGGACAATGATATGCATGCATCGTATGCGCTGTTTACGGTTGTGGTCGGTGTGTTTGTGTATGCGTTTGTGCTTGCGGTGATCTCGACGTCGTTGCGGGTGTTGTCGCGCAGGGCGCAGTTCAGTATGTATCTCGAGGAGGTGCGCGAAATGCTCTCGCAAGAAGGTGAGGCACGGCTGCCAGGGGAGTTCCTGAAGGAGGTCATGCAGCACTACAAGCATATGTTCCACACAACAGGGCATCTGACCATGGAGGACAACGTGCTCGAGGCGCTGCCGCCGCAGCTGACCGTGCACATAGGGTTGGTGGTGGGGCGAATGGACCTGGAGCGGTCGACAGTGTTCCACGGTGCGTTGTCCTCAGATGAAGCGGTGTATGCGTTGCAGAGATGCATGCAGCTGCGTGTGTACCCGCCGGACTGCCATGTGATCGTGCAAGGGGAAATCGGTGAAACGCTCTTCATCTTGCAAACCGGGGAGTGTGTAGTGCACGACAATCTAGGTATTTTATTTTATTTTTGAATAATCAAGCATTGACAAAAATAGAAATGGAAAAACGACGGATGCCCGCTTTTAGCGGATTTGGATTTTCACTTAACATACACCTCACTCACATTCAGGATAAACACATTTTTTTTGCGGTGCGATAAACGAAAAAGGTGTTTTCTTGTCTCTCATTTATGATTTATGCTTCATATCCTGAAGTCGTTTTGTGTATCAACGAGGGGGTCAATAGCGTTTCCCTTTATAATCTTCCGCTTCTGTTATGCCTTCAGCGTTCTTAGGTACCGTTCGTGCATTTTATGGACGTCTGTACACATTCCCTACGTCACCCACCCCCTTTTTGGGTGACATTTGAAACTAACAAAACAGGCGACGAAATCCACACCTTGACACGCGGCGACGTCTTTGGTGAGATCGCTCTCCTTGCAGGTGTCAGCCGCACCGCGTCTGTCATCACGAAGACACACACCAACCTGCTTGAGATCGACGCAACCGACTTCAACGTTGTGATGGGGCGCTTCCCTGACATCTATACACAACTGGTTCAGCGTGCACGACAACGACTGCAGGTGTTGCGGAAGGCTATGGGTGGGCGGGCGTCATCTACGTTCATGGAACATCGGCCACGAATGTCGGTCTATCGACGAAACAGTCGCGGTACGGTAGAAGGGGGTGAAGGCGCTGGGTCATCGAATGCCTTGTCGGGGAACAGATTGTGTATTGAGATAGCTTCCGATCCTACAGAGAACACCGAAGAGCAAGACAAGATGAGCGTCGACGAGTTTGAGTGGATCCGGTGTCTCGACAACCAGTCAGAGGAGGCGGGGTCGAAGAGGAGCCCGCTTTCCACGACGCACAATTCGTACCGAGAGGCGCGGTCGCCTCGGTCAGCGGGGCGGCCCTCTCCACGATCCTCACCACGCTTTCACGGAAAGAGCATAGCAGATAGTCAACACTCGCACTTCCCATCGGGTTCGCAGTTCCTCACGTCTCTCGACCCCACCTGATCTGCTTTTACATCAAGCCGCTGGAAGGCCGGAGGGACTTTCCTCATTGTCTCATGGCAGCATTTATTGATTGCATTTGATGAAAATACTAATTGTCTATGGCAGCGTAGAGGAGTGGTGCGATGTAGCGTGGAGGTTATTGAGATGGGAGGACAGAAAAGTCTACCCAGGTGGGGATGATATGGTCTGCAAATGGCCTAATATGGGGGGTATTTTTACCGTTTTTTTAAGGGGGGAAAAAAATGTAGGTCTGATGGCAATAAGCCAGCCCAAAAACCCACCTAACTTTCCAGTTGGTGAGCAGCTTTGTTTACTTCTTTTTTTTTTTTTTTTTGACGGGCAGAGGACCCCAACCGGTATACAACAGGATTCATGTCCCTGTTCGCAATGATCCCCGTCCATCTGGCTGATGAGTGGTGAAGATCGCAGTGTAGCTGTCTGTCTCTGGCTGGTATCCTTGCACTTTTTACGCCCAGATGTAACGTCATTATTGGAGGTGTGGTTGCGCCCTGTTGTTTCCCCTTCACCCTTTTTTTGTGGTTTCTTTTTCCCTTTCTAGATAGTGAAGACTGCATTTTTTTTCGTAAGGCAGCTACACTAAACCCCATGGATTATCAAAAAAAAAAGGGGGAGAAAGTGTTGTTCGCTTTAACAAGTTTTCAACACCTTTCAGGTTTTGGTATTTTTTTTCTTCTTCATTTTTTTTTACAGTTATGTTCGGTGGTTCCTCTTTTTGTTGTTGTTTGTGCTTGCATCCTCCTGATTTTACACCTGACATCGTGCGTGGGTCAGTCGGAGGTGCTTGCATCAATAGCTATTCATTGAATCTCCCTCCTCGCTTGCTTTCCTTTTCTTTTTGGAATCTCACAACTCTCTTACTTACATCCATACCTTCCAACCCCCCTTTTTTTTACAAAAAAAAATTGTTTTATTGAATGATGACTAAAAAAGGCTGATAAAAGGATCTGATGATCATCTGATAAATCTTTCTTACTTATTATCAATCTTTCTTCTTTATGTTGGGGATATGCGTGCATGAGGTGCACGCACCTTTGCCTTTTTTCACCAAGAGGGTGCCCCTGCCTGTATACTATGCAAAACAAATGTACAATTTCCCCTCTCCCCCCACCACCCAAGCACAACACCAGGTTTGGTAACCCACGGAGTGTCAGTGCGTCCGCAGAGGCGTAAAGTGTGCACTGTCAACTTCGCCTTTTGTATAGAAGGTGACTAAGCACGAGAGGCTTAGGATCATCTTACAAACTTTTCTTTTGTTTTTTGTGCTCGGTACATAACCTCTTCTCTATTCCCCCCCCCACTCCGACTTTACAAAAAAAGGATCTTGACATCCGTTTTTTTTTTGGTTTTTGAGGGTTCAGGTGTGGTTCATCCCATAAACTGTTCTCATTCTATTGGCTTACATCTTCTGTTGTTGGCCTCAGGGTACTTTGTGATTTCATCCGGGGCTGGCATCGTACGTGGGTCAGTCGGAGGTGCCTGCATTAATGACTTCGTTTTTTGTATTGTATTCTTCTTGGTGAAGGGGGGGGGGGGGGGGGGTAGGGGGTCCGACTCCTACACGGCGGGGTCCACACACCCGAGGGTCCGTAAATTTTACGGACCCTCATTACGGACCCTCAAGTGCGGACCCGGGTCCGTAATTACGGACCCTAGGGTCCGTAATTACGTACCCTAGGGTCCGTAATTACGGACCCTAGGGTACGTAATTACGTGGTCTAAGGTGGGAAATCACTGTTTGGATGTGTGACTGCTGGTCGAAAAGCCCTGGGAGCAAACCGAGTGGTACACAGGTACCACATGATAGACCATGATCATGTGGGCCTATCCCAAGTTACATACCGAAAAAAGTCGTGAGCTCGGTTAGTTGTCAAAGACGTCTTCCACCATGCACTGAGGAGATAATGATCCAACAATTTACAAGAAAGATTACTTAACCTACTGCTGGAGTTGCCAGGTCGTAGTAACACACAAAGTGTGCCTCCGTTCGGGAAGACCGGATATTCTAGAGACCAAAAAGGCCTCAAGAATATCTTCCGGTAGTCAAGGTATAACCGAGTGAACGGCCCAAGACCCCCGTGGAGAAGTTAAATGTTGTAATGCTATCAAGTACAAACTGCGAACACTGTCTTACCCTCCTCAATACATGGTGGAATATGTCTTTGACAACAAACCGAGCTCAAGAGTTTTTAAACTTCCCTGAGGGAATGCGAGACGCAAAATTTACCACCAGACCCTGTCTTCGTGCACCTTCGGTGCAACGCTGCAGACAGGCCAAACTGCGTTGGACTCAGAGGAATGCCTGCTGTGCAGTGTATCAATGAGAACCAAGTCCCAGCAACAAGGGGCGCCTTTTGGCGGGCGTTGTTGAGGGTGTTTGGGGTGCAAAGTTTTCCACAATTTTGATGCGCGGGTACAGAAGTGTTGTCTTGTTCTTTCATCTTTAGGAATGTAAATGTCAATCGCGTTTAACTACCACTAGGGCTTGTTCAGTGAACCCACAAGGGGTCGAAGGGGGTTGGTTATCCCATAGCTATCAAAGGTTGTGTCGACCAGGCTAATCCACTATGTTACGCTGTACGTTGTTAAATCCGAAGAAATAACACTTTAGCAGCCGCAGGAAGTTTGCTAAAAAGAGTGCCTCACGCTACACAAACCACCACCCGCGATTGACTTAGATGTTATAACAAAGAGAATTCAGAACAAAACAACACCCTGCCCCATACACACTAAATTGTCATGCTTCAAGAGCATGCCTGGGCCAAAATTACTGTTGACCAAAAAGGCAACAAGACCACCCACAAGGAGTGTAAATTGTGCACTGGTTTTCTGGGGGAACGCAATATTTTCTTGTGTCTAGTCCTCCGCAAGCAGAGGACAGACTTTCCGGAAGGTTTCCAAAGTCGAATTTCTTGCACTAGCTATGCTCCCTTGGTTAATGGCTATAGCAGTGACTGACTAAGTGTACCCACCCCCCTCCACCCAGATCTTCGTCCGCAAACTCAGAATAGATTGATGCGGGTAGATTTTGAGTTGTTGAATGTCGGACCGCGGTGAAGCTTCTCATCGCAATCGCGGGTGCAGTTCAGACTTCACGATCCTGTGATAAGTGTAAATGTGGGGTGTGATTAAGTTATGGTATACAAACGTAGTAGTCGGGAAAGGTGAGGTTAATAAAAAAGGCTATTTATTGCCGTGAAATAAGATAGATTTTTTCCACGCTACAGGTCGAGAGAGTGACCTGCTGCACAAATGGTTCGAGTGAAGCGAGGTGAATTATGTGAAGCAGGTAACGAGCGCCTGTGGAACCAAATAGAAACGTAACACTCATCACACGATAAAACCCATGGGAGAGGTTGTGGTGAAACGCACACACCTCGACCTGAGGAGTGGCTCTGCAGCGCGGTTCGTCCCCAGAACCGCAAGTGTGTTCAAAATGCTTTGTTTCTATTTCCTCCTTCATGTCATGAGGTGACACAAAATGATTGGTGCGTAAAAAAATAGCTATTTAATAGTGTGAACATTACGCGTTTATTTCGAGTTGAAAACACGAACAAGTTGAAATATGCGGCATTTTTTTGTTCAATCTTCACTAGTAACTGAAAGTTAAACATAATTACATACCTTGTCTTCCCCGTAACCTGCGCCTTCGCTGCTTTTAAGGTGCTTTCTCTGGGTGCCCAGTACCCAGTACCCAGTACCCAGTACCCAGTACCCAGTACCCAGTACCCAGTACCCAGTACCCAGTACCCAGTACCCAGTACCCAGTACCCAGTACCCAGTACCCAGTACCCAGTGTCTTCGAGAACCTAAAAATGCATTTTGTTGAAATTTTCTGGCTTTTTCTGAACTTTTCCCAGCTACTTTTCTGGTCGAGTAGCTATTTTCACTTTTCTGGTGTATGAGTAGGTTTTCTGGGTGGGAGACTGGATTCTGGGTACAGTGGTGTGTCTGGGCACCCAGGCACCTGGGTACTGGTGTATTTTCGGCCCAGTACCCCGGTACACGATACACTGGTGTACAAGGAAAAAAGTTGTGAAAAAGCAACCACAGCTCCACATGACAAACACAAAAGTGTCCAGTCACGTGGGGCATTCATGCACTGAGGAGATAATGATCCAACAATTTACAAGAAAGATTACTTAACCTACTGCTGGAAATTGCCAGGTCGTAGTAACACACAAAGTGCGCCTCCGTTCGGGAATACCGGATATTCTAGAGACCAAAAAGGCCTCTTCCGCTGGTCAAGGTATAACCGAGTGAACGGCCCAAGACCCCCGTGGAGAAGTTAAATGTTGTAATGCTATCAAGTACAAACTGCGACCACTGTCGTACCCTCCTCAATGCATGGTGGAAGATGTCTTTCACAACAAATAAGCTGTACACAGGTACACAGGTAAAACCCGTTAAAATTGTGTGTGAAAGTTAAAAATAGCTATATTTGCATTTTTCGCCCAGCATTGAGGACACATAGTCCCACCAAGGGCAATTTTGTGATGTCAAAAAAAATTTTTTTTCGGACCAAAAATTGACTTGTTTTCGGTAAAACCCACTAAAAATTGTGGTACTCTAAACTGCGTTTTAGACCCCCACAGATGCTCAAAAGTGCCAAATTTTGCTTTTAATGGCCTCAAATCGTCGAAATTAGCCCTAAACGGGGGCAAAAAAAATTTTTCGAGAGTCCCTTTCCCTGGGAGGCTCCGTAATTACGGACCCTAGGGTACGTAATTACGGACCCTAGGGTCCGTAATTACGTACCCTAGGGTACGTAATGACACTCCGTAAAGAGGGACCCTCCTAACATGCCGTTTTACGGACCCTCGGGGTGTGCGGACCCCGCCGTGTAATAGACTTGTGTATAAAATTTCGTACAAAAAACTCATTATTAAACTTCTGGTCATTTCCAAGGCAACTGCGGGTGAAAAACACCCTCAGAGTGGGTCACAGGGGGCCTGTGGGCCGAAAAACGACCCAGAAGTCACCCCAGAATACAAAAAAATGGAAAAAAATAGTGAAAAAACGGCTTTTTTCAGGTTTTGGCCATATTGGGCAAAATAGCGATTTTTCAAGAAAAACCCAAAAAAACGGTTATTTTTTGACATCACAAAGCCTCCTTTGGCACAAATATACCCCAAAAGTGGCCCGTGAGTCCATTCCAACCTGTTTTGGACATATTTGACACTTTTGGAAGTGTTTTTTTGGTGTTTTTACGTCAAAAAAAATACCCTGGCAATACCCTGACCGCGCTCCGGCAGCATTCCAGCATGCTGTTTGACCCATATAGGGGTCAAGAAATGGCCAAAAACCCCTGAAAAAGGACCCTGGGAGCCCAGATAGTTCCAAATTTCCACCACATCCCCACCCAAACACCGCAAAAACACGACAGAAAATCGTCTTAAAAAACACACTTTTTTCAAAAAGGTCGTCAGACAGGCTCCATAATGACCTTTTTGAAAAAAGTGTGTTTTTTAAGACGATTTTCTGTCGTGTTTTTGCGGTGTTTGGGTGGGGATGTGGTGGAAATTTGGAACTATCTGGGCTCCCAGGGTCCTTTTTCGGGGGTTTTTGGCCATTTCTTGACCCCTATATGGGTCAAACAGCATGCTGGAATGCTGCCGGAGCGCGGTCAGGGTATTGCCAGGGTATTTTTTTTGACGTAAAAACACCAAAAAAACACTTCCAAAAGTGTCAAATATGTCCAAAACAGGTTGGAATGGACTCACGGGCCACTTTTGGGGTATATTTGTGCCAAAGGAGGCTTTGTGATGTCAAAAAATAACCGCTTTTTTGGGTTTTTCTTGAAAAATCGCTATTTTGCCCAATATGGCCAAAACGTGAAAAAAGCCGTTTTTTCACTATTTTTTTCCATTTTTTTGTATTCTGGGGTGACTTCTGGGTCGTTTTTCGGCCCACAGGCCCCCTGTGACCCACTCTGAGGGTGTTTTTCACCCGCAGTTGCCTTGGAAATGACCAGAAGTTTAATAATGAGTTTTTTGTACGGTAATTTTACTCACAGTCGGACCCCCTAGGCATACCTAGAAAGCGAATATGATATTCGGCCTATATTCGGATCCGAATATGCGTATTCGCCCTATATTCGGATCCGAATATAGGCGAATATAGGCCGAATATGACCCGAATACACGTATCACCAACAGGAATGTATCATATTTTTGAAATAGACCCCACCACGTTCCGCAATTGGCTCGGAAAATCCAAAAATGGGGGGGAAGGGGAAAAAAAGAGAAAAAAAAGTCCAAAAAAAAAGAAGAAAGAAAGTCACTTTTGTATTTCGAAGCCCCGCGGGCTTTCCATGAATTTTCGCCGAAAATTATCGCGTTTAGGTTTGCACAATATATGACGTGCTTCGGTGAATTCTTTTCGGTGCACCCCTACACTATCAACAGGAATTTATCAGTTTAAACGCTAAAAAAAATATCATCAATGGGCCCAAAAAGCAGAAAGAGGAAGGTCGACGAGACGACCATTGTCTCGAGCAACACGGACGCGAGCGATTCCTCTTCCACCAGGGCACAAACAAAGAAAAGAGTGAAAAAATCAGCGAAGAAGGCAACGAATAAGCCTTCTACAAAGACTGCAAGCAAGCCACCAGCCAAGAAAGGCGGCGCGATAGAGAAGACCCCGGCGGAGAAGCGCAAAGAGACCATAGAGTCTCGGAAGAAGCTGAAGGAGGTGTCGGCGGAGGCGAAGGCGGGATCGTCGGTAACCGCGCAGGGTCGTTTAACCGCGCTGGAGAAGTACGACCGATCAATTGCAGAGTGTTATGAAGTATGTATCGCTAAAAATGTATTAAAAAACCGGTCAGTATAGAACAAAATGAGGGGCCACACTGCTACGGCGGCGCTAAAGTGACTAGGGTGAATACAAAGTAATAAAAAATAAAAAAAATGTAACAAATAACAAAAAAATCTCAGGTAATGGAGGTTGATGAGCTCCCCTTCGAGGAAAAGGCAGCAGCGAAGAAAACAGGGCGAAAGGGAGACGACACAGTTCTTTTTTGTGTACATTGCCGTGGAGTGGTGCAACACGGTGAAAGTAGTACCGCCAAGGTACACGTCCAAAGCGACCGCCACAAAAATAATGAGCGTAGGGAGAAGAAGAAGAAGAAGAAGGCTGCAGCTCCAGTTGGTGACACGAAGGAGAAGCGGCAGCAGGTGTTGACGCCGGTGATGGGGTTGGCGGCGTTTGTCACAACATGGGCATTGGCTGTGCTGGTCTGCGGACTCACAGAACGCCAAGCCGACATTATGTCGCTGCCAGTGCGTCCCCTCTTCGGAGAGGACTTCCCAACCGGGAAAACGGTCCTGGGCCGCTCCACGAAGTTCGTGAAGGAGATCGAGGGTGTGCTACTGAAGTTGGTTGAAGGGAAACCAATCCCTCTCGGGATAGATGGATCGGGTATGCTAATAAACAAATGACCACTATCCCAAAATTTTTATTGCAGGACAGAGACACCTGGGTTTTTCGACATTGTGCATTGTAGCGTTCGTTGCAGGCCAAGCCCTCCTCATTCATATGGACGTAAAAGATACTGGAGAAGTCCACTGTGGTCGAGATGTGAAGGAAGCTATCAACACAGCTCGAAAAAAATTTAATATCGCGCATTCTCCCGTGGTTGCTGATTATGGATCGATAAATGTGGTAGGGTTGTCTGACGAGGAAGCCAGTTGGTGTTTTGGCCACGTGACAAATTCGGCACTGAAAGCACACGTAAAAATTAACTACCAGCTGTCATATGTTTTTTGTACAGCGTTTAGTCAGCTTTTCTCTTGTAAAAGCCGACGAGTGCGCTGGCTCAATTTCCAGGAATCTTCTGTCAGCAACGCGCGTGAGTCGGCGGCGGACACACAAGACACCAGGATTCGTTTGAAAGTCGCTGTGGAGAAAAAAAGTGTCAGGGGCATGCAACGTTTGCTTCCGGGGCCGAAAATAGATGATATTGAAGAGCTTCTGGCCAAAGCAAAGGAGGTGTTGAGCGAAACGATCGATGTTGACGTTGAGAATGTTGATACGGCATCGCCGAAGACACCATCACTCACCAGCGACACCCGGTGGTTAGCCATGGCCGACCTTGCTATACACATTAGAGACAGACATCAACCCCTGGTATCTTTCCTCGATAGTGAAATGGGGAGAAAGAAAAAGAACCAGTCTCTCCTCTCCCTCGTTGAACTTGTCAAAACGGACAGGTGGCAGGATCATGTACGCGAAGTGTCGGCATTTGCAAACGATATCGAACCTCTTCTTCCATTCCTCAGAAAGGTGCAAAATCCCGGCACCAAAATTGCAGCGAGCTGGTGGTTTCCAGAGATTCAGAGGGTACTCACCAACAGCGACTACTCTGCGAATATGCGCGAGTGTTTATCAGCAGCATGGGCCGAGTACAAGTCGAGAGACCGGTTTGAGAAGTTAATATTCTTTGACTGCAATGTCATCCTCTCCGGGGACTATGATGATGATGACCTGCCGACAGGGGAGCCACAGTGTCAGGACGCAGAGATGCAGAAATGGGGTGCTATTTTCTATGCTTTGCGCGAACCGACCGTGTGGAACGAATTCATCCTGTACCTCAACGCCGAAGCCCTTTTGTTTCAGGATGTTACTGACCTGTTCGAGTTCTGGAGTCCAAGAGGCAGTGGAGGGTTACGCTTCCCGAATTTAGCGCCACACGTCCATGGATGGCTTTCAACCCCGATCAGCGTAACCTCAGTTGATGGATTATTTTCTTCCTTAAGTGCAATGAAAAATAAACGCTCCTCGAATTTATCTAAGGAAAAGTTTATTGAGAAGCTGATGCTGCGGAAGAACGGCAAGCTCCTTGGATTGCTTCAGGACAAGAAGGGGCTCCTCGGCGAGGCGGTGGAGCAGTCGGAATCGTCAGATTCCGACTGTGAGCCTCTCGCCGAGGAGCTCGAGATGATACCAGTGTTCTAAATGCTGGTATCATCTCGAGCTGCTTTTTCATGAGCAA
Organism: Rhynchopus sp. YZ270_cl-10; assembly: GCA_964035575.1. Lineage (NCBI taxonomy): Eukaryota > Euglenozoa > Diplonemea > Diplonemida > Diplonemidae > Rhynchopus > Rhynchopus sp. YZ270_cl-10. Next base: position 146,356 of record OZ037866.1, on the reverse strand, counting down.
ACAAAAAAAAAAAACAAAAAAAAACCCCTCTTTGTTTGCACTACTCCTACTACTACTTCAATCTTAAGTCCACACCCACGTGGCGGACGCTTTGGCATGCGTCTGTAAGGACAGCCTTGATACTTTCTGTATTGCCTCTTTTCCATCAACAGTGCTTTTTGTGCTTTCAACTTCTCTTGTTTTTGCAAAGACACCGATCATCAAAAGACCCCCACACCCACCCCCCAATACACGCGTTTCGCTACCTCATGTCCCCACCCACCCCCATCCAAACTCACTCACACCCTTTCTGCAGTCTAGATTCTGTGTATTCGGATCCGAATATAGGGCGAATATGATATTCGGCCTATATTCGGATCCGAATATAGGCCGAATATGCATATTCGGCCTATATTCGGATCCGAATACGATATTCGGATCCGAATATAGGCCGAATATGGCCCAAGAATTTTGGATCCGAATATAGGCCGAATATCATATTCGCTTTCTAGGTATGCCTAGGGGGGGGGGGGGGGGGGAAACTTGACTGCCTTACCGTGATACAGATGTGGTCAAATCAAGCAACATTTTTCCCCCAAGGTGACTAAGCGCGAGAGGCTTAGGATCATCTTATAAATCTTTCTTTTTGTCCCCGCCCTTCTCCACCTACGCTATGTTTCTGAATAAAGCAGGGATAGCCCCCCTATACCACTTACGTGGTACAATTTGTTTTCTTTCTTCACCCCAGCTAGATGTTTTTCTCTGGGGTTAAAAAAAAAAAAAATACGGACATATTATCAAAAAAGCGACCCCCGCCCCAGATCCTATTACCCAGGGATTCCTCTTTGTGTTCAGACCCCCACTTTCAAACTCTTATCAGTACCTACACGAATTCATCCAGAGGGGAATACACAAGACAGCCCCATGGCTGAGAAAAGAGAACGTGATGGGTCGAGTGAACGTGACGCGGCTGATGTAAAGAAGGCGCGCGTGGAGCGGAGTGGGCTGGAGGAGTTGGCGGAGCTGTCTGGGCTGCCTGCAGTTGTGCCTGCAGAGGAGTGCCCCGAGGACATGCGGCGACAGATCGATGGATACCTCAAGGCCCTGAGCTCCGGCAAGACGGTTACCCAGCAGCTGCGTACACGCAGTGACTTTGCGTGCCCCGACGTGCTTCCTACAATCGTACGGCGATATGGGATCGACGAATACGCAACCAACCTCCCCACCACAACATGGGCACCACCTGGTCCCGCGAACCCAAACGGCATAGTCAAGGTATGACCCTGATTGATCATCCCGAGGGAGTGATTCCCTGAGAGAGTGTCCCCCACCCAAATGAATTTCAACAGCCGGCACCAACTTTTGCTGTCAACACACACATCCCCACAGGATGACCGCACTGAGGTCGTGTCTGCAAACATCGCTGCAGCTGAGGCTGCTGCCAAGCCCGCAGGCGGAGGCGGGGGTGGGTTTTCCAGGAAGAGTGGCGTGAAAAAATAAGCCTTCTCGGGGGTGGCGGTGGTGGGGGGGGGGGGGTCTTAGGGGGAAACCCCTTTAGACAGCAATACTGTGCTGCTGCCCATGCGAGGCACTCATGCTTTTCAAAAGAAAGTGGAAGCGTACAACTAACGAACTCTCCCCCTGTTTCGTTTCCCGTTTTCCTGTGTGAAGATAGCTATTGACACCGTAGTTTTTATTCTCGTGACAACCGTGTGCATACCAATGAAGTGCTCTCTGGGGTTCGACACCGTGGAGAACCAGTGCCTGCGTCCGCTGATGAACGGAGAGGTGTTTGCACTTTCAACTTCTCTTTTTTTTCTTTTTTTATTGTTGATACTCTGATAACGGTCAGCCACCATGCAAAGTGGTCTTGTCTGTCTCTTCATCTCTTTCACCTTCCGCACTCTAAGCGAACCACCCTACACCACCACACCACACAGTTACACATTTTTGTATAAAGCACAACCCCCATACACCAAACCATGCACGCGATGGCCGTTGCCGTTGCGGCGTTACTGTGTGTGCAGTGCAATGCAGGCAAGCCGACACCTGCCTTCACCTTCAGCAGTGGGTTCTCAAGCGACATGGTGCTGCAGCGCAAACCTGCGAAGGCTGCTGTGTACGGGACAGTCCCCGAGGGGAACGTGTCGGTGTCCGTGGCAGTGTCTGGGACGGACAGCTACACAGTGGAGGCGGCGGTGTTTGACGGTGCGTTCAAGGCGTTCCTGCAGCCCGCGGCAGCAGGGGGCGACTACACAATCACGGCCACGTGCACGGCTGGGTGCAACTCGTCGGACGTGCCTCTCGTGCTGTCGCGTGTGACCTTTGGAGACGTCTTCTTCTGCAGTGGGCAGAGCAACATGCAGGTCCCGGTGGCCAAGTCCTTCTCGCACAACACGACTGCGGAAGCCATTGCGGGTGGGCGCTACGGGAACATCCGCTTCTTCGAGTTTAACGGCGCGTCTTCGTACACCCCGGAGTACACAAACCGTGGCGGGGGGTCGTGGTACAACGTGACGTACGCGTCGGCACAGCCGGACGAGGAGAACAGAAAGTTTGGGAACCCGTACCAGTCCTTCTCGGCAGCGTGCATGTACTTCGCGATGAACCTGGTGGACATGACGGACGAGAGCGTGCCTTTCGGTGTGATCGAGTCAGCTGTTGGCGGGACGCAGATTGAGGCGTGGGTGGACAACTCTACCTATGCGTCGTGCACAGACCCGGACTCACCAAACCACTCTGGGCTGTACTACGGCATGGTGGCACCCTTCGTGAACATGTCGGTGAACGGGTTTGTGTGGTACCAGGGTGAGAACAACGTGGGCGGGAACCCGGGAAGCTCTGCAACAGGAGCGGGCTACGGATGCTTCCAGGTGGCGATTGTGGAGCTGTGGCGCCAGGTGTGGTCGGCGGTGCCCGGGACAACAGACCCGCTTGCCTCGTTTGGGATTGTGTCGCTTGCTGCAGGGGGTGCAGAGGGACACCAGCCCCACATGTCGCACTTCCGCTGGGCACAGACCGGGAACTACGGGGTGCTCCCGAACGAGAAGATGCCGAACACATACCTTGCACACGCCTACGACATCGGTGACCCGTGGGCGATGAAGGGGCTTGGCACGCACAACTGCTCCAACCCTGACCCGACCCTGTGGGGGCCTGACTGCATCCAGTAGAACGTGTCGACGTGGGCACCTGCACTCCGCCCGATGTACCCCTTGGCGCTGCTGCACGACGTGGGGTTCATGCTGAACGCACCGATCCACCCGCGTCTGAAGTGGCCTGTGGGCCGCCGTCTTGCGACTGCCTACAAGAACCTGATGCTCGGGGGCACGGACACGTTCACAGGCCCGACTCTGGCGGGATGCACGCTGGACGCATCTGCACAGACGGTTGCCATCCGCTACAACACTACACTGCTGCGCAACGACAAGGTGATGCTGCAGGCATTCAACGGGACCGGTGTGACAGACTCGCAGTCGATGATGGTGTGCACGGGTGCGTACGTCGGTGCCAACGCGTCCTCGTGTGGGTGCTCGCAGTGGGGCAACCTGAACGGTGTGCCGCACTGCGACGTCGGGCCGGAAGACCTGTACAGACCTTCTGCAGAGGAGCTGGCCAAGGGTGACACGACGGGGCCAGTGACCGGGTCGTTCAAGCCTAACGAGATGTGGCAGTCTGCCCCCCTCCGTCTGACGGGCACCAACACAGTTGAGATTGACCTGAGTGCAGTGAACACCACTGGCGGTGTCTTCGCTGTGAAGTACGCGTGGATGGACACACTCGACTTCTGCTGTGCCGACGCACGCTTCCAGGACGGCTACCTTGCCTGCACACCTGGTGCGTGCCCGATCATGACAGACTCGACCAACCTTCCTGGGAACCAGTTCTTTGCCACATTTGAGAACAACAAATGCAAGTGTCTTGCACCTGCTACATGTGATGCATGATAGTACAACTGTCTGTGGGAGACATGTCCCTTCTTCTTAGTTTTCGTTATTTCTTTGCGACCCTCCCCAACATTTCAAAATAAAATGGTGCCTGTTTTTGCACCTTTTCCCTTCCTCCACCGTTTTGTTCCGTACCCAGTCTGCACGTGCCACTGTTCTTTCAGCAGTGTTTCGTCTTCTCGTTTTGTGTATTTTGTGCATGAAAGCGCCATGTGGTTTCTCGTCTCGTGTTCATATGTTTCAGAGGTGTCTTTGCCAACTGTAAGGCAGAGGGCACTGCCGGAATGTGTGCTTCACAGGCAGAAGTGCAGACTCACCCCTCTCCCCTCTCATAGCGCCTCTTTGCATCTGCGGATCATTGATGCATTCGTTCACATAACGAAGCACAAATCTACGTGTTGCCGTTTGTTGTCTTTTGCGACAATGGTTTGCGTATGTTGTGTTCTGATGTTTTTGTGTCCGTCCCTCCGATGCAGAGAGGTGTTAGCGCGCTCAGCGTACTGTGTTGACATCCGCAAAATTTGCGTTATGTGACATTGCATCTTTCTTCACCTCCCTTTTTCACTGTTTGCGTTCTGTTCCTGACAGACTGCGAACAAGCGGAAGGTGCGTGTCAAATAAGTCCTTTCATCCCCAACCGTGTGACTGTTCTCGTGTTGTGCGGTGTGGTTTGGCCTGCCAAGGTGCAGATGCGTGCAAACCAAATCCAACTGAGTACAACCCTGCCTACCCCAATGCGTTCCTCTCCCATATGACTACCCAAATTAGTACAACCCTTTTTCTTATGTTTTTCTACTTCCACCCTTTTTTTGTACCTCCTTGCCCCACACCCACCCCAATCCATCAGCTTACTTTACACCCCCCCCTCTCGTCCCCTCCCTCCCCCACAAATGGACGTGAAAGTGGTGTGTCTGGCAACCGGGAAATGGTTTCATGTGTCTGTCACTGCAAAAGAGACGATTGCCTCGCTCAAGACAAAGGCAGCACTACGTGCGTTTCCACAGACAGACACACCACCACCGCCAGAGAGGACACGGCTTTTCAGGAAGACAGGAGAAGGGTTTGCGGAGCTTGGGGTCGATCTGCCGGGGACACATTCTCTTACGTCCTTTGGGGTGGTTGCTGGGGAAACGATACTTGCAGAGTTCTCAGCAGAGACACCAGAGTGGAAGGAGGGCACACGCTTCGCCAGCGAAGACGTGACCTGCGGCGCGCTGTCCCCTTGTGGACGCTATTACGCCTTCTGCAGCTGGTACTCCCCGACTGGCGTGCACGTCATTGATTTGCAAACCGGTTCTCGCAAGCGAACTGCCTCGAACAGAGAAGTGCGCACTGTGACCATCACAAACCGTCATGTGGCCTATGCGACAGAAGACAACCGTGTGACAGTGGTGGAGCGTGACACCCTCTGTTGCGTTGGTGCCATCCGGCATGACTGTAGTATCGAATCATTGTCGGCGACGCCCTGTGGGGAGTATCTGATAGCAGCAGGCTGGGACACCTTCGTGCACCGCATTGTGGGTGAGTTTGAATGTGTGCTGCGCATCTCTGAGCCGGCAACGTGTGTTCGAGTATCACCATGCACCTCATGGGTCGCATGCCTGTCGGACTGCCTTCATCTGTTTGACCTGCAAACCGGGGATGTCGTGAGGGAGTTAGTCGTCCCCACGCTTCCCGAAGGGAAGGCGGTGTGCATGGAGTTTTCGCCGTGTGGCAAGCACCTCGCGGTTGCGGTGGGATGCGATGTGGTGCTGCTGAGCACAGCGAACGGTGCGCATCTCGCAACCCTCTGCGGGCACGTAGAAGAAGTTGCGGATCTGTGTTGGAGCCACTGTGGCGGGTACGTCTTTTCTGCTGCAACCGGCGACGAAAAAAACCTGATCAAATGGGACGCACCGCGTGCAGTGTGTGCGGGCTGGTTGGACCATGCGCTCAACGCGTACACTGTCAGTGTCTCGCATGACATGAGGCATGTGGTCTGTGCCGACGTCGACTCGGTGTTCGTCTCCCCCACAGACTCCTGGGTCGAAACCGTCATCGCCGACAGCAGTGAAGAGGACCTTAGCACAGACGCGTCGTCCCCGCAGAGTTTCTCTAACGGTGCTTCGAGAGAGCGCCCGAGGAGGAGGCCAAAGCTTATCAGGACGAAAAGTGCGTGTGCATGTTCATAGCAAAATGGAGCAGTTCCTCTCCTGGACACTCCAGAAACATACGCACAGTGTGAAAAACAGATGGTCGAAAAAAAAAAAAAAAATAGATAAAAAAAACAGAGTCGTATGGATGTGCTGCAATGCGTCCGTTTTTGTCTATTTTGTTGTTATATGAGGTTTATCAGGTTCCCAGCACTGCTATTTGGCTTTTGTGTTTCAAGACTCATTTTTTTTTGTTTATTTTTCCTTTCGCCCCTCCGGTGCTTTTGATGTGGTTCATTTATTTGAAACTGCCCCAACACCATTTTGTATTATTTTTTTTTCTTTTCGAACTGAACCTCTCCAATTAGACTATCCGCAAAAAAAAAAGCTGTTGAAGCCTTCGTCACATCTCCCACCGAAGAAGGTCTCAACTGTCTTCTCCGTATCACTCTTTATGAGGGTGCCCCCTGTTCTCTCCCTTTGGGGGTCTTTTTTTTGTTCTTTTGTTTTATCGTTTTTTATTTATTTTATTTTTACCCTTTTTTTTTCAGCATCGTTTCAGATTTAGGCTTTGTAAAATGAAACAGTTTTTGGAAAAAAAGGGAGGAAATATAATTTTAAAAAAAAAAACGCAAAGAAGAAAAAATGTACAGCCCTCAGGCCCCCAGCTCGCCAATTACACTCCGTATTGTTCTAGAGAGCCCACGTAGAGGTTCTGATGACTCCGTGAACACCCCTTTTTGTTTTTGATTTTCTTTTTTTTTTTTATGTCAGTACATGAGAGCACGGACATATGACCATGTGACCAGGGTAGCACGCTATTTTCCTTTACGTAATATGCTAAAAACGGTTACATGCTGAGAATGTTACCCGGGGTCGCATTGGTCACCGCGTGTGTCGAGACGAGAGACAATTACACTGTCAAAAAAACTTGAGAAAAGTTCGATTTCGGCCTCGAAAATTACCGTGACACCGATTTGTCACGGAATTTTGTCACGGAATTTTTTTGAAAGATTCGATTTCGTGACAAAAAAAAATCGATTTCGTGACAAACCAATTTTTTCATTGACACACAAAATTCGATTTCGTGACAAACCGATTTTTTCATTGACAAAAAAAAATTCGATTTCGTGACAAATCCAAAAATTCAGTGACAAAAAAATGTCAATGAAAAAATGGATTTTGTCAAGGAAACCGAACTTTTTGTCACGGAAAAAGTCGTGACAGAAATGGATTTTGTCAAGGAAACCAAACTTTTTGTCACGGAAAAAGTCGTGACAGGGCACTGGGTACTGGGTACACTGGATACAAGGATAAAAGTCGTGAAAGAGCAACCACAGCTCCACATGACAAACACAAAAGTGTCCAGTCACGTGGGGCATTCATGCACTGAGGAGATAATGATCCAACAATTTACAAGAAAGATTACTTAACCTACTGCTGGAAATTGCCAGGTCGTAGTAACACACAAAGTGTGCCTCCGTTCGGGAAGACCGGATATTCTAGAGACCAAAAAGGCCTCAAGAATATCTTCCGGTAGTCAAGGTATAACCGAATGAACGGCCCAAGACCCCCGTGGAGAAGTTAAATGTGTAATGCTATCAGGTAGAAACTGCGAACACTGTCTTACCCTCCTCAATGCATGGTGGAAGATGTCTTTGACAACAAATATCCTGTACCCAGGTACCAGGTTCCCAGACCCACGTAGTACCACGTCGCAGTACTACGCAAAATTTACCACCAGACCCTGTCTTCGTGCACCTTAAGTACAACGCCGCAGACAGGCCAAACATGCGTTGGACTCAGAGGAATGCCTGCTGTGCAGTGTATCAAACATGAGAACCAACTCCCAGCAACAAGGGGCGCCTTTTGGCGGGCGTTGTTGAGGGTGTTTGGGGTGCAAAGTTTTCCACAATTTTGATGCGCGGGTACAGAAGTGTTATCTTGTTCTTTCATCTCTAGGAATGTAAATGTCAATCGCGTTTAACTACCACTAGGGCTTGTTCAGTGAACCCACGAGGGGTCGAAGGGGGTTGGTTATCCCATATCTATCAAAGGTTGTGTCGACCAGGCGAATCCACTATGTTACGCTGTATGATGATAAATCCGAAGAAATAACAGTGCATAGCAACTGCAGGAAGTTTGTTAAAAAGAGTGCCTCACGCTACACAAACCACCACCCGCGATTGACTTAGATGTTATAACAAAGAGAATTCAGAACAAAACAACACCCTGCCCCATACACACTAAATTGTCATGCTTCAAGAGCATGCCTGGGCCAAAATTACTATGACGAAAAGGCAACAAGACCACCCACAAGGAGTGTGAATTGTGCACTGGTTTTCTGGGGGAACAAACAATATTTTCTTGTGTCTAGTCCTCCGGAAGCAGAGGACAGACTTTCCGGAAGGTTTCCAAAGTCGAATTTCTTGCACTAGCTATGCTCCCTGGTTAATGGCTATAGCAGTGACTGACAAAGTGTTCCCACCCCCCTTTCCACCACCATAATAACCGAACTCTGCTTATCAAACCACAATCTGAATCTGCTTCCGTCGCATGCGCTGGTGGATTCGATCTGTTTTGGTGTGTGTAATGGAATGTATGGGTGAGGGTTGGGGTATTAGGTATAGAAACGTGCGCACCCATTAATTTTTTACCGAATGAAAATGAAATCTGCAATGAGTGTCTGCTGCATATCATTTAGTGGGGCTGGCCTCTGGCCAGAGGCGTGCAAGCCTGACCGTGTTCGCGATATACTAAGTCTTGCATAATCATAAAGTTATCATACCTTGTGTCTTCAGTCTCTGCCCTTCGGTTTCTAGACAGCTCAAGAATGGCCTCTTTTGTGTTTGTCAAGTGGCTGTCTGGTCACTTTTCAGTGACTGGCGGGTTGGCTGTCACGACTTTTTCCTTGACAAATTCCATTTTTTTCAATGACATTTTTTTGTCAATGAAAAAATGGATTTGTCACGAAATCGAATTTTTTTTTGTCAATGAAAAAAGTCATTTGTCACTAAATTGAATTTTGTGTGTCAATGAAAAAATCGGCTTGTCACGAAATCGATTTTTTTTTGTCACGAAATCGAATCTTTCAAAAAAATTCCGTGACAAAGTACCGTGACAAATCGGTGTCACGGGTATTTTCGAGGCCGAAATCGAACTTTTCTCAAAAAACTTCGTTTTTTCTTATTTTGTTTTTTTTTAAACTTATTCTTGGCAAAGAAGCTAAAAAAACCACTCGTGTGCACAGAGAGGCACATTTCATCTTTTCTTTTTTCTTTCCTTCCCCTTTTTTTTTGAGGTACATTGTCACGAGAGGGCTTTGTATTTCAAGTCAACTATTGTTTAAGTGTGTTGTGTTCTCTTTGGAATTCGCACATCTTTTCATCACACATATCAGATGTAAACCACGAAATGGATGTAGGACTGCATGGTTGGGTGTACAGCCAGTCATGTACCAAGGTACACTGTTCACGAGAGGGCTTTGTATTTCAACTCTACTTTAATTTTGTTCGCTTACTTTACGAATGTGATCAAGGTGACCAAGCATGAGAGGCTTAGGGTCATCTTATAAAACTTTTTCTTTTACTGTTCTCCGTTCTCTTACTTCTTATTTTCAGGCATGTTGAAAAAGTATCTCCCGCTCCCCCGGAAAATAAAAACTGGGGCCATTTTTTTTTGCAAAATAATGTCAACAATGGTACCCCTTTTCTGTCATATATTTTCTCGGGGAAACAAAAAAAATGGGTTGAAACAAAAATAACATTGTCGGCCCTTACAGTTATAACCCCCCTTTTTTTTGAGGGTTTTTTTTTAGTTTTATGATTTTCTTCAGTTCCCTCCCCTATATACCCATATGGTTTAGAGTGCCAACCAAAGCCCCTATCTGTTATGACTTCAAATTATGGGTTATTTCTTCCGTGTATATGCCAATGAAAAAAGTGCACTCGGGAGGTTCGATAACCCACGGAGAAGCAGTTAGTGCCTTGCGTCCGCCGATGAACGGTGAGGCGTTGTACACTTTCGACTTTTCTTTTATATTTCACCCCTTTTTTTTTTTTGTAAGGTGACTAAACACGAGAGGCTTAGGGTCATCTTATAAACTTTTCTTTTCTTTCTTCGTTTCTTTCAAGGTGACGATGCTCTCGAGGCTTAGGTTCATCTGTGTGAGGACAAATTAAGTGGCAAAATGTTTAGTTTTCCAAAACCCCGGCGGGGGGGACGACACTGCCCCCCCGCCTACGATACCCTTTTTTTTTCGTGTTGCAAAGCATTAAATAATGTGATCTTTTCTCACAACACGCCACATCCACACACACGACCCGCTTTTCAAAGTGACGAGAGACTTAAAAAGGGTTCGTCTTTCAAAAATAAATCTCGTTTTTTTCTCCTTGATTTGAACGTAAATGAATCTAACCCTTATTTCCATTTTTTGGAACACTCATTACAATTCTCATGCTTCATTTTTACATATTCTGTTGTTGGCCGCAGGGTACTTTGTGCTTTCATCCGGATGGCTGGCATTGTACGTGGGACAGTCGGAGGTGCCTGCATCAATAACTTCAATTTTTTTCTCCCTCCAACAGTTTTTATATAACCTACAAAGAACGCCAAGGTAACGGTGTTTTTTTTTTTTCTTCTGATGTCAAACCTCGAAATGGCTGTGGGGACTGCATGGTAGGGGTCCACACTGTACTGTCATGAGAGGGCGTTGCATTTCGAATAAAAAAAAAAAATTTTTTTTTGTGAGCATGCACGATGGAGTCTGACCAAAATGGTCGGACCCTTTTGGCCGGACTCTTGGACGGACCCCTGAGTCCGGCCAGGCGGACTCAGGGGTGAGTCTGGTTTGGCCTCAGGCCAAGCTGGTCAGACTCCACTGTGCGAAAAGTCGTTTTGTTGTATTTATAATCAGTGCCTGCGTCCGGTGTACGGTGAGGCGTTTTGCACTTTCAACTTCTCTTTCTAACCCTTCTCCGCCCCCTTTAAGCTCCTCTGTGATTGTGTATGAAAGTGTGCGCACAGTGCACCCCTTCAAACTTTTCTTTGTGGCATTGTTTCAAGCAAACGTAGAAGTGTTTAGTATAGTGGCACACTCTAGGGTACACTAATGCAACCAAAGTTTTCAAAAAAAATATATGTTGAAACAGTATAGAGACCCTATGCTCACAGGAGGCCAGTAAAGTCCACTAGAGCTCCACGCGCTCCTCTTTCTTTTCTCAAAAAAGCTGCGTGGAGCTCACAAAAAAAAGCGAGGTGCCAATATCAATTATTCATTACAAAGAATTATAACCGCACTGTGTCAGCACCCTCAATGCTGTTCTGTTCTGTCCTCCTTTGAATGCCAAGCATACTCTTTGCCTTCTTTTCGTTTAGAAAAGAAAGTATATGAAATAAGCATACGAATCTAACTTTTTTGTAACTACAGTGAAAGACTTGTCTGTCATGACAAAGCTGACACTTTGGCCTCCCCCCACCCCACCCCACCCCACCCCAACACCACACCCCCACACAATACACGACGGTGAACTAAATGACTTGACTTGAAGTAAAACCACAAGTCATGTTCTTCCACCGTCGCGTACACAATACCTATATTGAATAAAAGCCATGATACGGTTCAATGGTTTTTGGCATCAATGCGCAAATACACGAGGTGACCCTTTTAAGTGGCCACTTTCCTTACATTCCACATTACCATGTACACAAAAAAAAAAAGATAATGAATTGTGTGTGATGATAATCAATTGGTTTTAGTGTAGCTGAAGACAGTCATGGCAGCTACACTACACCAACATTATTATCCCACCCCCCCTCCTCCACGACTGCAACGCAAAGAAGCAACCGTGCAACCCCATATTCTTTCTTCCTCGCCTTTCATATTTTGTGGAAGATGAGGGTAAAGGGAGGGGCTTTTTTTTTAGTTTTCCAAGTCTTTTTTTTTTTTTTTTGAAATATTTAAAAGATGGGATTTTTCTTATTTCGATCAACTCAAATACAAAAATCACCTTCACTTTTTCGCAGAAAAAAAATCTACACAACACATAACCCCCCCCTCTCATAGAAAAACCCTCAACTATTAGATTCAATTACTAATAGAAAAACAAAATAATGTGGACCGCCTTCCTCCCTCTGCTTCCCTTTCTTCTGTTCCCCGGGTGCGCCGCTGAGTCTGATAGTGGGTCCGATTCTTCAGCATCGTCTTCCTCTTCCTCCTCCTCCCACGACACCCCTCCCCTCCCCCCCGGACTGACCCACGCTGTTTTCAGTGGGGGATGCTTCTTCAGGATGCATAGCGCGTTTGCCAATGCGAAGGGTGTGCGTGGCGTTGAAATGGGATTTATCGGGGGGTGGAGGAGACAGGTAACGCAGCTGGACGTCCTGAAGGGGGGTACAGGGCATGCAGAGGCAGTACGCATTGCATATGACGACAGCACAACGTTTGGTGCCCTGCAAGAGATTTTTTACGCCGCCCACGATGCCTTATCGTTGTATAAGCAAGGAGGCGATATTGGAGTTCACGTCCGTTCTGCAGTGTGGGCGCAAACCACAGAGCAGTTGAAATCTGGAAGGTCGCGGCTCAGAAAATTAAAATTGGAGGGGAAAAAGGTGATCACCGCGATGCACGACTGCAGGACCCCGCTTGAGAAGGAGAAGCAGAAGGAAGGGAACACAGATGAGACTGCGCTGTGCGACACAACATCGTTTCTTCCGGCGATGGAGAGCCAGCTTAGGTACCATTGTGCGGAGGAGGGGCCCACAACAGATATTGCCTACGATGCTGAGAAGTATGTGGCTCGTTTCAAGCGTTTTACTGCTGCAGAGACTAGTGAGTTCGCCAAAGCCTTGCCACGGAAGGACGCTAGTGGCAGTGCAGAGGGCAGTAGTGGAAGCGGCAGCGATAGTGATGCGTCGGACAGCGTGGAGGCAAGTGGTGGTGGTGGTGGCGTGGTGAAGCGTTCCGTAGAAGATGTGGAAGAGGAAATGATCGTCACAGCGCAAAAACGCAGTTCAGAAGAAAAGCCCAATGTCGAGGATGACAAAGAGGATGTGGAGCAAAAAGGGGGCGGTATGTGTTTCGTATTTGTTGAAACTGTATCGGTTGAAAAATAAAAAAAAAATCAATCACAGATATTCTGCTTGACGTTTGAAAATGGAAAGTTTGCAAACAAAAAAATGCTGCGTGCGAAAGGGGGTGTGCGAGCAGTAGTATTCTGCCCCTTCATAAATTCTTGCTCAAAAAAGGCGGATTGGGTTACTTACCTTTTCCCAAAATAAAACGTGCGCCCCAGCGCTCCTGACACACCATGTACTAATCTACTCTTCCCCTTCTCCCAACACCCCTCAGTTTATTTCTTCTTCTTCTCTTTGCTTTGTCATTTTCAACCACGCCCTGGTGTTCTTAACACCAGTATTCGATGAACACCTTGTGTAAAAGACGTTGGTTCACAAGGGTCTTCCGCGATCGCTGTACTCTTTTGTGAGGATTGCCTATGTCTTGCCATATGGCGAGGTGTGCTGTCTTGTTTCTCTCATAGAGGAGCGTGCGGGGGAAAAAAGGAGTGACACCAACACAAACGACACACAGGAGATACCAGATGCACAATGCTCCCAAACCCGCCCCACCGGTTACAGCGTTCGAGAAGCTGGAGAAGGTGGTGAATGATATGAACCGTGTGCGTGTGACGCTTGAGCGCGACGCCTTCCGTGCCCTGACACACACAGACTCGCTGCAGGATGCGGATGTGCTGAAGAAGCGGAAGAACTACGACGAGTCGCTGACGCACTGCATGCTGCAGCTTGACGCCATCGAGGCCTCAGGGGAGGACAGGGAGCGCATCAAGAGCGAGCGGCGTGTCATCATCAGCAGCATCCAGAAGCTGCAGGCGTGTCTTGAGGAGTACGTTGAGTATGCACACCACACCACACCACCACGCACCCTTCCCACGACCACCTTGTACCAACCCACAGGAGAGAGCGGACGCTGTACTCACTCGAGCAGACGCAACGGAGCCGGAGAAACGCAGGCGAGTCTGCAGAGAAGGGCAGCTGGTGGTCGTGGCGGTGGGGTCAGTAGCGTGCTGTGGTGTGTTGGTGCGAATCTCACATTCCCGCCATGAAAGAGTTGTGGAAGCATCAACTCCTGGACGGGATGTGCGTCAACTATCCGCGGAAGGTGTGGTACGGCAACGAAGTAAATGGGCTTGACTTGTGGCTTTGTGGTTTCACTAAAAAAATTGTAAACCAATGCTGAAACCATCAGCCAAAGAAGTCAGTCACTTCACCGTAGTGCACAGCAGAGCGTACTCCCCTCTGATGCATTCAGCACCATTGCGTGTGGCATAGAGTAATGTCCCTGAAGAATTCTTCTGGACGAAGCTGGTTTCAAATGCTCGTTTTGTGTGAACAAAACAAAAAAAAAGACAGTGGATATTGCACAACTGCTCTCACGTTGCCAATTTTTGGGGGAACCGATCGGGATTCAGTAAGGATTCAAGAAAGTGGGGTGTACATCCGTACACCTTCACGGTGCATCGGCGGAAGCACGCGATGTTTTTTTCTTCATTTTTGAGAGTTCAGAAGACAGTCCTTTTATTGTGCGCGGGTCTTGTGTGAATAGCTCTGGATTCTGTCCATCCATTGTGCCGTGGTGCCTGCGCCCGCAGATGTTTGCAGCGTTTCAACTTTCATTTTACAACTTTTTCTGTCTCAATCCATGGTTACGATTAGTGATTTTTAGTTTTTTGAGGGGCTAATAAGAACGCGCTGCCCGATTATTTTTTTACCGTGGGTTTTAACCAACCGCCAGCTTCATTTCCGTACTCCGGAACAAGATCTAACCCCCCAAAAAAAGACACACCCCACAGCCCACTTTCCTCTTTTCTTCCCCCCACTTTCAGCACCCCCTTTGACAAGCTCTTCATATGATTACCATGCAACAGTCTTCACCACACACACCCCTCTCTATAATACACCACACCGACAGAACATTACGCAGCCACAGGGAAGATCCCCCCGCACTATATACCTTCACCACCACCCCCTCCCTCTTCCTCTTCCCCATCTCCTACGCAAATGTGGCCTAACAGAAGCACGACCGGGGCGACCGGTCGGAGTGGGTTCTCGAACCCACACCACCACCCGCACCCTACCCCTGCGGGGAGTGGACGGTACAGTCAGACGGAGGTGCCTGCACCACAGCAGAAGACGGTGTATCCTGGGTCGAATGGGGGGCATGGTGTGCAGGGTGCAGGTGTGCATGGGACACATGCGCAGCCGTCGTATGCGCATGATGTGCATTCAAGAGCGGGGGTCAGCTCTTCGGACGTTCATTCATCGGCATATGCGTATAACAGACATAGCAGCGGTGCGTCAGCTAGCCATCACAGCCAGCCACAGCATAGTGCGTACTCGCAGCCGCCGTTCACATCTGCGTATGAAACACAGCAGGCGCAGGCGCATGCACAGCAGCCCCAGCCCACATACCAGCCCTACACGCAGTCGCAGTTCGACAGAGTGCCGCAGACCTACCACTCATCGCCAGGTGTGCAGACGCCGACCCCACAGAAGGAGGCCACCGCCACACCCGCGAGAGAGCCCTACCGTGCAGAGCAGTCGTACCAGCAGCAGTCTCAGGAGCATAAAGAGCCAGAGCGTCCCGCCTCGCGTCCAGTGACACCTCCCGTGGTCTCGCCCCGTCCAGTCGTCATAACGTGCCCGTTCGAGAAGCTGGAGAAGGTGGTGAAGGATATGAACCGTGTGCGTGTGACGCTTGAGCGCGACGCCTTCCGTGCCCTGACACACACAGACTCGCTGCAGGATGCGGATGTGCTGAAGAAGCGGAAGAACTACGACGAGTCGCTGACGCACTGCATGCTGCAGCTTGACGCCATCGAGGCGACGGGGGAGGACAGGGAGCGCATCAAGAGCGAGCGGCGTGTCATCATCAGCAGCATCCAGAAGCTGCAGGCGTGTCTTGAGGAGTACGTTGAGTATGCACACCACCACCACCACACCATATCCACCACACCTGTGGGCTATACTCCGTTCAGGCGTTGCCCACTCTAAATTCGTTATCAAACACCACACACCACCCACAGGAGAGAGAAGACCTTGCACGCCCTAGAGCAGGTGCAGATGATGTGAGCCTATTGCTCCTGCACTGCACGGCACTAAGTGCAGAGTGGCACCTTCCTGAGGCACCTCGCTGAGGCCCATCTTCTGCACGTAATGAAGAAAACGAAAGCGAATAAGCATCATCCTAGCCTTAGACATTGAACACGCAGCCACCTTTGTGGAGTAAGCGTCGATACGACGAAAAGACACACGAACGAAAGGGAGCCTGCTTGAGTCTCTGCAGACTTCGTGTGTACGTTTATTTGTACCGATTTTTAGACAGTGGGAAGGGCACAGCCTGTGGGGCTTCTTTTTTCGTTTTGCTATGACCCTGTGCCGCGCCGGTGTGTGTTTGTGGGCATTTCCTGTGTAGAACAATGACCATGTGTGCCGGATATTGCCCGAACTCTTCTTGGCGGGAGAGTGGTTGGAGGTGTGAGCGGTAATACAGGTTGTCTCTTTTTTTGTTTTTTTGTTCGAAAAAGAGAAAGAAGAAAAAAAATTCAGTTCAGGTCTGTCATTCGGTTCCTTCTTCGGTTCTTTCAGGACAAAGGAAAGGGGTTAAGTAGATGGCATATTTTATGCCGCAAACCATATTGTGTTTTTATTTTTATTTTTTGTACGGAACAGGCAAAGTTTCAGTATAAAATAAGGGAAATGTTATTTTTTTTTTCTAGATGTGTGTGTGCATGTTTACAAAGATATGTGGTTGAGCCACCGTTTAAACAATAGAAGGTTCTGCAGCAAGCATTGTGATAAAAGAGAACATGCTAGCATTTTCAAACGGTTTTGTCTTCTGTGTGTATGTGTGCATGGCCTCTCGTGCACAACAGATGTAAACCACGAAATGGATGTACGACCGCATGGTTGGGTTGTCCACCGGTCATGCACCCCAGGTACACTGTCACGAGAGGGCTTTGTATTTCAAGTCAATTATCTGTCTATTTGGTTGGAGTATTGTTTCGAGTGCAAAATGTATTGCACCGGGAAACAATATGACAAACAGGTGCAGGGTGGTTCCGTGTACATAGAACCTGACACCTTGCGTGTCTCCCAAAAACCAAAAAGCGTTATTGTGTGAAGTTTTGAAGGAAAAATAAAACTGAATCTCTCTCTGTGAATCCACTTGCCCTCCCCTCCCTCCCCCTTCTCCTCTTCGTTGACAATGCTTAGAGATGCATCGGGAGATGTGCAGCAATTTGAGGGATTTTTTTTTGTATGCCAAAGCTCGTGTGTGACAAAACAATAAATTATAGTGGAGTTCATCCTCGGGTGTCTGCACTAATACAATCAAGTTTTCAAATAATATGGAAACAAAGTCAGTTATCTCTTCTTAGGACAAGAGGTGTGTGTCAACAGAACGAAGTAGTTTTCATTATAAGAGGGGCAACACTGGTAACACATACCCTACCTTGTAACTGTAGGCACTGCAAAAAATCTTCTTTTCTTGCAGTACAAAACCCACCCCCACAAAGGAGTTAGGCGAGGTGACGGACTGCGTGCAGACCACTTGCGTGGTGGCCAACCGTTATCAGGGTTTTCACAACAACAACAAAAAGAAACAAAAAAAGGGGGCTTTGTTTTTGGTCACTCCCTTCGATAATCGGTTCGCGGGGGGTTTCCATTTCTGGTTTTTGGAGATGCAAAAAAAAAAAAAAGAAAAAATCTTTCAAGAAGGTGTTGGGATTGTTGAACAGTGGGAAGCAATCAAAACTTCGTCTAGCCTTGTAGGGTGTGTTTTGAGAACGGATAGGGGTAATCCTTGCGCAGAATATGGCCTCAACATTTTCAAGTAGGGTGTGTATGTGTATGTGTGTGTGTGTCACTTTGTACAATTTCTCTCTGTTGAACACAGCGTAAACAAAAATGAAATACTCTGTTTTTACCACAAAAAAAAAAAAAAAAAAAAAACGTTTTTGACAAAACAAAAAGAAGGATTATATTTTGTGCAACCAAATATCAGCCTTTTTGTTTTCGGCTAGCCAACTCTGCAACCGATTCAGAAATCATGAGAGATGATTTCTGCAACCGATTCCAAAATCATGCGATATGATTTCTGATGTTATGCAAACGTGACCATGACATTAAAATTTCTACAATTAGGAAATCATCGGTATGGTTTTCAAGGTTGTGTAAATCGCGAACGTGACACTAAAGAATCTCTGTTCACTTGATCTCTTAACGATGCTACGACTTGACGGTAGCTCGCTTCTTGAACTCTGATTCTACTTATTGTGTCCATACGGTTTTGCCCTAGGTGGTAGAGACTAGCCAACCCCCCCCTCTCCCCTCCCATCTCCCTCAGAGAAAAAGAAAGCCTCCCCTCTTGTTTCCCGGTTGGGCTTCCCTCGCCCCGTCCTGTTCGTCCTGTTCACGCTGGTGTCTGTTTCGTCCGTCTGTTTTGTGTTATCCGCGTGCACTCTTTTGTGTGGCTGAATAAGCCCACGAGGCTTGGGTTCATCTTTAGATAGGTACTTGTGCTTTCATCGTGCTGGCATCGTACGTGGGTCAGCGGGAGGTGTCTGCATCATTAACTTCACTTTTAGATCTTGAATTGTTTATACGTATGGCTATATACACAAGTACTCTGACCCATTCTTCTACTGCTACAAATAACCACTCTTGCACTAGGTCTGCCTGAGTGAGCATCTGGTTTAGATCACTGGATGACTACTGCTACTGCTACTGCTACAATAACCACTCTTGCACTAGGTCTGCCTGAGTGAGCCTGGTTTAGATCACCGGATGACTACTGCTACTGCTACTACTACAATAACCACTCTTGCACTAGGTCTGCCTGAGTGAGCCTGGTTTAGATCACTGGATGACTACTGCTACTGCTACTGCTACAATAACCACTCTTGCACTAGGTCTGCCTGAGTGAGCATCTGGTTTAGATCACTGGATGACTACTGCTACTGCTACTGCTACTGCTACTGCTACTGCTACTGCTACTGCTACTGCTACTGCTACTGCTACTGCTACTGCTACTGCTACTGCTACTGCTACTGCTACTGCTACTGCTACTGCTACTGCTACTGCTACTGCTACTGCTACTGCTACTGCTACTGCTACTGCTACTGCTACTGCTACTGCTACTGCTACTGCTACTGCTACTGCTACTGCTACTGCTACTGCTACTGCTACTGCTACTGCTACTGCTACTGCTACTGCTACTGCTACTGCTACTGCTACTGCTACTGCTACTGCTACTGCTACTGCTACTGCTACTGCTACTGCTACTGCTACTGCTACTGCTACTGCTACTGCTACTGCTATAACTAACCACTCTTGCACTAGGTCTGCCTGGGTTTTTCAGACACTTCCTCTCTGTTCGCATGACTGTCTGGGTGTTGCAGTACTGAAGTGGTGTGCCAAGGGAGCAGTCAGGCAGCATAGTGCCACCCATGTCGCAGGTGTGGAACTCAGTGTGCTCCGGCAGCATGAGATAAGCTTTTATTGTTGTTTGTGCGTTTTCTGCCTGTGTGGACGCCTTGGGAGGTAAGACTAGCTGTGTGAATTCTCATTTTAAGGATGACTAAGCACGAGAGGCTTGGCTCTATCTTACACTCTTTTCTCTAATCTCATACTGTGCTGTTGCAGTGGTGTGTGATAGTGTGACCTCGGTTTTTTCCTCAGGTGTCTGTTTGGGAGCTCTCACTTAATTTTTTTTTTTTTTTTGAAGGTGTCTAGGCACGAGAGTCTGGCTTTTGCCTTTTCAATATTTTCTCTTTATCAATCAGTGCTGTTTCAGTGGTTTATAAGATTTTGTCTTCAGGTTTTCCTCACTGTGGTCTGACTCCCTGTGTTGACTAGAGCACCCTTACCTGTGCACTGCTGCATGGCTGGTTTGGGAATCAGTCACCTCCACACAATGGTCTGTCTGTCTGTATGAAGTTGTACCTTTCGCTGAGCTTAAAGGCGACTTTGCACGTGAGGCTGGGTTTGCCTTGCAAGCCGTTCTCTAACTCAGACTGATCTGTCTCAGTGGTTTGTGGTAGTGTGTCTTGAGTCTTTTCCCTCAGACGCTAGTACTGTTACTTACTGTTGATGCTGACCAAGCGTGAGAGTCCTGGCTCATCCGACTTACTCGTGTCTCAGTGATGTGGTGCTAGCTTCCTATCTGCTTGGTTTAAGGTAGCGTCCTTCCTCTTCTTCGTTCCCCTTCCTTTCATGCCTCATCTTGTTCGCCTCTTTCTCTCCAGTCTCTGTTACGTCTGTCGGGTCTGTGGTATATGTGTGATGTGTTATCTTGTGTCGAAGGTGGAGATGTACGGGAGGAGTGCGTTCCTCTTATGATCTGTAGTGGTACACTGCCACGGGAGGGCTTTGTATTTCACGTCACGTTTATCACAGTCATGCAGTGCTGTTGGATTGGTTTGTGGACAGCTTGTGTGTGGTGTCTGCAGACTCCTCCTCTCGGTTTTCAATGTCTGCGTGTGAGTAGAGCTCTGACCGACCCGAGAGTGTGCTGGGTGGTTTTGAGTATCAAATTAGAGTGAATCTATTCGCATGGCTGCCTGCGTGTGATAGGAACTCTGACCTGCGAGGTTGTCTTGGTTGTTTGTAACAAGGTACTCTTCCTTCTTGGAGCTGTCGGAAACACTCCTGGTGTGGAGCGCCCCCTTTTGTACAGTTTTGATTTCTCTGAGATGCATGGACGGACGTTCCTGTTATTCTGTCCCTGGCTGTCATGAGAAAACTGTTGCGCCGAGTACAATACCCCAGCAGCAACCTCAATCTAATCCACACAGTGCTGCAGTGTCTCGAAAAGTTCTCCAACAGCACATTCAATTTTGCAAGGCCCCCCTTGCGCATTCCCTGCCTGTCCATCAGGGTATACATGACTTCTATACCTACATGCCTGATGTATGAATAGAGGCTTTGCGGGTTTGCGGGTCTCGTAACGTTGTCGGTTCAGTCTTTCTCCTCCTGCGATGTCCGGCGTTACTCTTTTTCAAGTGTGATTGGTTTGTCGTCCCGCTCTCGCGGACCATCTTCGTACCCACGGACGTGGTGGGGTCCCTACAGCGTCGACCTTATGCGCCACCGCCCGCGACCCAGGCTGCGTGATAATGTGGGCACGGCGTCCGCCCCTGGGACCAGCAAGACTGCGTCTGCGACCGAGTGCTACTTCCCCAGCTACGACTTCATCTTCTCTGTACCTCGTGCGACGAGCACCACGACGATGCCGTAGGCGTGCACGACCTGCAGTGCCGCTGGGTTATGTCGCTCCGCCGCCAGTGACTGCGTCAGCCTAGAGTGGTGTATGGAACATCGACTGGCGCGTGACCAGCCACCTTGCAAGGTGGACACACGACACTCCAGGCCGTGGCTGTTTCATATCATCCTCCAGACGACCCGCCAGAGCGATCCTGACTACGGATGGAGGCAGCACGGACCTTGGCAGCGACGCGTGCTGTTCTGGCCGATGTGGTGGGTACCTCTGTGTCACAATGTCTGGACATCGAATTACTCTGGCATGTTTAACGACACTAAGCTGAGACCGTGAACCGATGTCGTGTCTGTGTTTGGGACTGTGGTGCACCGCTTGGACTTCCGCACTTTCCGGGCCTACAACGGTGATGTGGCTGTGGTCGCTTGTGAGCCGGTGGAGGGCACTCCATGAATCTGATGCTGGGCGAGAATCCTTCTGTGCCGAATGCCTTCTGCGTGCCGAGCGGCAGGTCTGGGAAGCTGGTGGTGTGTTCAACGACGACTATCAATGTGGGCGTCGGCGGTGGTGGCTGGCTGTACGTGTGATATTGGGTGTGGCTCGACGCGTCGTACAGCTGCATGAGCTTGTGTGCGATACGCTAGACTTCAACGTTAAGTATGACACGAACCCTTGCCGCGCAGAGCTCTCCCTGACATCATGGTTCCGTCGTTCTCGTCCTTCTTCATCCCGATGAACTCCTCACCTGCGTTGGGATATGAAAGCCAGAGATCTGCGTTGGGGATTTCATTATCTCTGAAGCTTTCTGGATTTCTCAAATTATCGTAGCGGTTCAGATCTCGAATTCCATCTGAAAGAATTCCAGTGACGAGATCAAAACACGCACGATTCTTCCCATCGCAGTTGAGCGATTCGGTAAGCTCAAGCAAACAAACAAAAGGTTAAAGAGTTTGGCGTTACGAAAACAAAAGAAGGATTATATTTTGTGCAACCAAATATCAGCCTTTTTGTTTTCGGCTAGCCAACTCTGCAACCGATTCAGAAATCATGAGAGATGATTTCTGCAACCGATTCCAAAATCATGCGATATGATTTCTGATGTTATGCAAACGTGACCATGACATTAAAATTTTCTCCCACCCACCCGCTCCTGAGTAACTCTCTACGGTATCGTGGTTCACGTTTATCCTTGCAGCCCTCGTGGGGCAGTCACGCAATGACACCAAGGCCTTGTAGCTTCGGCCTGCGACACTGTCTTGGGAATGACGGACACCGTCGTTATTCCCTTAGTTGCTGGGCACACCCTCCCTGACTAGGTCGTTATGTCTGCCCTCTCTTCATCTGCCCTCCATGCACCTCACCGCTTCCTCCTGCACTTCATAGTGATCTTGTGGGTGGTCAACGCTCGTTATATACCTTGACGGCAACGCTGGCTTCCATCCTCGCACCTGGCCTACACTGCTTAAGATGACCTGCGGGACGGGTGCCAGACAGTCGGGACGGAGACCCCCGCTCGGCGCCGTAGAGGTCGTTTGCACTGGGCGTATTCATAGTGATGATGAACACCACGCTGTCCATCCTCGTGTACGGCTGGTCGTCAGCGCAGGTGCTGACGGTATACTCCGCAGTCTTCGCTGAGTTTGGACGCTGTGCGGGTGTTTAGCTGGACCATGTACCAACCTGCGTAAGCCCTCCTTCTCCATGTGCCTACCCAAACGACACAGCCTAGCAATGGACGTCTCGTGGTGAGGCTGATCCCTGGGTGCAAGATTCTACCCGTCGCTGTAGGATTGCTGCTGCTGCTGCTGCTGCTGCTGCTGCGGTGTTTTTCGTACTGTGTGTGTAAGAAGAGAACGTTTGCCATCCGATCAAAGGCTTGCAATATCAATCCTTCTCTCAGGACGCCTCAGTCATGCACGCCGCCTGTGCCCTGTTGCAGCGCTTCTCCACGTCTTCTCTGTCAACGTCACACAACTTTCTGGCCACAGCTTCACTTCACATTCGTCCCTACTGTAGGGTGGCGCGTTCATCTAGGGTGCACGGATAAGATGCCGACACCTCTTCTTCCACAGCTCGTGAATGTGTGGCAGTCGGGTTTTGCGCAGTCCACATCACTGCCGCCACAGGAGCAGGCGGTCCTTACCACGATCTACCTGGAGGTGATGCGCTACTTCGAGGCTATGTGCACTGGCTGATCACTGATGGTCGGCTTGCACTCCTCCCCGAGATGCGTGACTGCTAGTTGCTGACCGACCACACCTACGAAGTGCAGAGGCAAGGTATCGCCAGAGGGTTTGGATAGGTATCGTCTGAGCACTGCGTTCTTGTTCTTGAGTAGCTTAGCAGTATGGCGAAGGCGCTAGGTGATGGCGGCTTAGTTGAAAAGAAGGCGCAGATGGGCAAAGGTCTATGTTGCTGTCGCATGCGTCGTGTTTACTTGCCTTTGGTAAGGTCTCTAAGAAAACGAACCACTTTCTTTCTACATCACGTCTTGAGAGGCACGTCATTCCTACTGTGCTTGTGGTTCCGCTGATGCCGGCAGGCAAGAACCCCTTTATACAGGACCGCGACCCTGACTAAGTTTGCCATGACCGCAGTTCTTCATAGCTCCTTTATACTCCAGAGTTCAGTGGCCTTCGCTAAAACACTCCAACCGGTAGTAACCCATACGGTGCATTCCATTGTGGCTCATTCCAATGCTTTGCGAGAAAGACCCAAAGGAGGAATACTGAGTTGTTTAGAAGGACCCGCAGACCCGAAGCTATGGGGTGTGAGCGAATCCAGTCTGCACGGACAAGAGGGAGTGATGAGGCTTCTTCTAAGAGGTTGTCATCATAATCCCTGCGGTTAAGATCAACCGGAAAGGTAAGAGTGTCCTAATGCAGGCCGGCCAGAGGCTAGCTGTAGAGTGCTTTCTCTGGGTAGAAGGCCCCGCTCTTCAGCATTCCCCTCGGTCGCGTGGTCGCTTAAATGAGAGCTGCGTTCGCTGCTAGAACTTCGTCGGGCTCCGTTTCTTTTCTGCTGTGCGTGACACAAGATTTTTTCTTTACGGAGAGATCGAAATCCATCTCTTCACGACTCCGTGTTCCGCTATGCACTGGCAGACGTCTTCCTGCTCCGGAGCAGTGAAGTGACCTCTGCAAGACATTCCCACGGATGCCCCCCCCCCCCGACTGCGCTCAAACGGATTAGGGCCGTCGAGGCATTCAATATGTCAGGATGCTAGATGCCTCGTTTCGTGGCTTACCGGCTTCGTCATTTTATACGTTCATCTGGCTGATGAGTGGAAGCCGATGTAGTACATATCAGATGTCAACCACGAAATGGATTGTAGGATTGCATGGTTGGAGTCCACCCCCCGGTACAGCCGGTCACATACCATGGTTCACTGTTCACGAGTGGTCTGTTGTATTTCAAGTCAAGTCTAATTTGAATTCCGTTTTTCGCGCCCACCCTGGGGATTTCATTATCTCTGAAGCTTTCTGGATTTCTCAAATTATCGTAGCGGTTCAGATCTCGAATTCCATCTGAAAGAATTCCAGTGACGAGATCAAAACACGCACGATTCTTCCCATCGCAGTTGAGCGATTCGGTAAGCTCAAGCAAACAAACAAAAGGTTAAAGAGTTTGGCGTTACGAAAACAAAAAAAGCAACATCGCAAAAACCCCCGCACACTCCTCGCGCCTCTCGAATGCGATAAAATCGAAAGATAAACACCCAAAACAAAAAAAAGGTACATTTACGCACCCTCCTATGCATCCATGCAGAACCACTACAGTACCCCTCACATACGTCCCACTGATGAAATCTGGTGAGGCGTTTTGCACTTTCAAATCTTTCTGTCCTGCTACTCCTCTACCTTTCCCAAAGGGGTGTTCGATGTGCCCCACTGAGCTTATCCCCAGAGGGCTCATTTCCCCCCATATTTCACCCCCCCTTTAGGTCCCCTCTAGTTAAGCACGATGCCCGAAGGGGAGGAGGATCTCCGAGCAGAGCTCGACAAATGCAAAGCAGAGCTTCAAGACGAGCGGGAAAAAACGAACGGATGGAAGACCCAGGTGAAGGCCCGCATGGAGGCTGGGCGGACAGCGCTGGTCTCTGCAAACGCAAAGAATGAGGAGCTGGAGCTGTCCCTCAAGGTGAAGGACGAGATGTTGCAGCACATCACTGCAGACAAGGAGGCCGCTGAGGCTGGCAGAGCGCAGGCGCAAAAGGCGGAGGAGGAGATGGTGGCGCGTTTTATGGAGAAGGATGCACAGATCCGCACCCTGCTTGACACAGAGGACAGCCTCACGGAACGTCTCAAGCAAGCGTCGGCAGAACTCTCAGAGGGACAGAAGCTGGCAGAGGAGAAAGAAATTCTGCACCAAACCACCCAAGAGAATTTGGACAACACGGCAGAAGCATTGAGCCAACGTGAGTCCGAACTGAACAGAGTGTCTGAAGGGGCCGCGCAACTGAACGAACAGCTTTTGTCCAGAGAGCAGGCACTGACCGCACTGCAGTCGCAATTGGAAGAAGAGAGGGCGGGGCACGACAGTGCTGCGGCGTCTGCACTGCGGTGCGAGGAGCTTGAGGTGCAGCTGGCCTCGCTCAAGGAGGCGTTGGTGGCGTCTACGCAGGAGGCTGGTGTCGAAGCATCGCTGCGGGAGGAGTTGGAAGCCATGCGTGCGCAGGAGGGGGGAGTGGACAAAGTGGTAGTGGAGGGTCTGGAGGCGAAGCTGGCAGAGGCGGAAGGGCAGGTGGCACAGCGTGAGGAGCGCATCCAAGAGCTCGAAGGTAATGTGGAGAAGGAGGGGGCGGCGCTGGCAAGGCTGCAGGAGGAGCTTGACGCACAGCAGGAGGAGATTGCGAGCCTGACTGCAGCGGCAGCTGACAACACGGCAGAGGAAGGGTTGCAGGCACAGCTGCAGGACATTCGGACACAGCTGGCGCAGAAGGAGGAAGAAGTTGCGAGCCTTACCGCGGCGGCAGAGGCAGAGGGGGAAGGTGTGCGGAGAGAACTGCAGGAGGTGCAGGCGCAGTTGGCGCAGAAGCAGGAGGAGATGGAGAGCATGGCAGCAGCAGCAGCAGCAGAGACGGGCACAGCAGAGGAAGGCCTGACCCAGCAGCTTGCGGCACTGCGTGAGGAGCTTGAGACACGCACGGCAAGCGCCGTGCAGGCAGAGCAAGGCTTGCAGGCACAGCTGGCGCAGGTGCAGGAGGAGTTGCAGCAGGCCAGCAGCGATGGGGCTGATGTGTCCACACAGGCTGCACAGAGTGTGGCTGACCTGCAGGCGCAGGTGGCACAGCGTGAGGAGCGCATTCAAGAGCTCGAGGGTAATGTGGAGAAGGAGGGGGCGGCGCTGGCAAGGCTGCAGGAGGAGCTTGACGCACAGCAGGAGGAGATTGCGAGCCTGACTGCAGCGGCAGCTGACAACACGGCAGAGGAAGGATTGCAGGCACAGCTGCAGGACATTCGGACACAGCTGGCGCAGAAAGAGGAAGAAGTTGCGAGCCTTACTGCAGCAACAGAAGCAGACAGCACCACAGCAGCAGAACTTCAAGCAGAACTGCACAACGTACAGGCACAGCTCGCACAGCAGCAAGAGGAGGTGACACGCCTCACTGCAGCAGGGACAGACACTGCAGCAGAGACATCATCGCAGACTGAGGCACTTCGGGAGCAGGTTGCGGTGATGGAGGCAGAGGCTGCGGCACGAGAGGTGCAGATGCAGACGGACAGGGCGGGGCGTGAGCAGGAGGTGGCAGCTCTGCTGCAGCGGTGTCGTGAGGCTGAGGGTGGGCAGGTGCAGCTGCAGGGGCAGAGCCAAGGAGCCCCTTCCGATGCACAGGAGGGTGCAGATGCTGGTGCAGCTGTAGGCGAGCCCGCCCAAGACGAAGAGCTGCAGCACCTCGTCACAGAAGAGGCCACCGTACAGCGCCAGCTCAACGACGCCAAGGCTGAGCTCCAAGCAGCCGCCAGCCGTCCCCGTGGCGGCCGTGGGAAGAAGAACGGAAAGAAGAAGGGTATGTTGATGTTGCACTGTTTATAGGGTTTTTGATGCAGGCGTTCCCTTCCCCTTCAGTGCACCTAAGGTGTGCAGTAAGATGTGAAGTGTTCTTTTGTAGAGCGCTGCCAATAAATCCATTATACTAATACGTCTCAAGACATATACAACACACACCCCTGCAGAAGACCCAGAAGTGAAGCGTTTGGAAAAGAAAGTGGCCAACCTCGAGAGCTCGTTGGCGTCTGTGAAGGAGAAGCAGGCTGACCTGCAGGCTGCTGCTGCTGCTGCCAGCACCCTGCCTGTTGCGTCCGGTGATGTCGTGGCGGCAGAGTCTGTCCAGTTGGCGCAAGCAGGCGAGCAGGCTAAGCTGCAGGAGCAGCTGGCCCAGCAGCAGGAGGCACACGAGGCAGAGCTGCTGCAGAGGGACGCGCAGATCGCGAGTCTAACGGCTGCGGCAGCGGGGGGGGCAGGGGCAGAGGTGGAGGAAGGGGAAGAGTTGCAGGCACAGCTGCAGGACATTCGGACACAGCTGGCGCAGAAAGAGGAAGAAGTTGCGAGCCTTACCGCGGCGGCAGAGGCAGAGGGGGAAGGTGTGCGGAGAGAACTGCAGGAGGTGCAGGCGCAGTTGGCGCAGAAGCAGGAGGAGATGGAGAGCATGGCAGCAGCAGCAGCAGAGACGGGCACAGCAGAGGAAGGCCTGACCCAGCAGCTTGCGGCACTGCGTGAGGAGCTTGAGACACGCACGGCAAGCGCCGTGCAGGCAGAGCAAGGCTTGCAGGCACAGCTGGCGCAGGTGCAGGAGGAGTTGCAGCAGGCCAGCAGCGATGGGGCTGATGTGTCCACACAGGCTGCACAGAGTGTGGCTGACCTGCAGGCGCAGGTGGCACAGCGTGAGGAGCGCATTCAAGAGCTCGAGGGTAATGTGGAGAAGGAGGGGGCGGCGCTGGCAAGGCTGCAGGAGGAGCTTGACGCACAGCAGGAGGAGATTGCGAGCCTGACTGCAGCGGCAGCTGACAACACGGCAGAGGAAGGGTTGCAGGCACAGCTGCAGGACATTCGGACACAGCTGGCGCAGAAAGAGGAAGAAGTTGCGGGCCTTACCGCGGCAGCAACAGAAGCAGACAGCACCACAGCGACAACAACAGAAGGCCTTCAAACGGAGTTGGCGGAGACGAAGCGTGAGCTGCTGCGTATTGAGGGCGCGTTGGCAGAGGCGGTGGAGGTGCGGGGCGAGCTGGAGCGTGGCTTGGAGGAGGCACAGGCAGCTGCTGCTGCACAGGAGGAGGAGACGGCACGCCTGTCGCATGCCCAGGACGCAGAGCTGGCAGACCTGCGTCGTAGCCTCGATGACAACACCACAGCCCACGCACAGGCAGAGGACGCCGAGGCGGACCTGCGCACACAGCTGGGCCTTCTCCAGGAGGAGCTGCGCACCGCACGCAGCGAAGCAGAAGGTATGGCATGGCAGTGCACGGAACACACACCACAACGTACAGGCGGTGAGGCACTCAAGCAAGAAGTCAGCGCGCTCCAGATGCAGCTGCAAGGTATGTGCTTGTGACCAAGCATGTGGCTACACTTCACACCACACCACAGATGCAACAGCCCTGCACGAGAAGCTGCAGACCTCCACAGCGGGTGAGATGCGTGCGGCACAGGAGGAGCTGGGAGACATGGAGATGCGTGTGGCGGAGCTTGAGGGTGAGGTGGAGGAGGCACAGGCGGCTGTGGCACGTGCACAGGGTGCACACGACGCAGCAGTGGCCAACGGGGAGTCGCTGCAGGCAACAGTGGATGCACTGCAGTCCGGGCAGACAGAGCAAGGTATGTGCCTCACCCAGACAACAGTACTAAACGTACAGAAGGTTGGACCAATACGTGACAAAGTTGTAGAGTTTCTAGGATTTTGCCAACACATTTAGTCAACATTACTTCCTTTGCGCCATCTGTTTCGCAGCTCTACCTTGAGCGTGTTTGATAGTGACCAGGCACACGGCCGAGCCGTCTTGCCAACCTTTCTCTTGTAACCCCCTTTTGCCTTCCCACCCCATTACCTACAACCGACAGGCAACACCGTCAGCACACTGCAGGCACAGAACGCAGAGCTCAGCGACACTCTCTCCGCACTCAAGGAAGAGCTCGAGAGCACTGTGGCAAGGCTGGGTATGCGACGATGTCCCGTAATTTTATAATCCTCTCCTGGTTTGATCCCCACCCCCGGCGGTGGCGGTACACTGTCAATTACCACTTTTTTTCTTTTTTGACCTTTTTCGCTCATCTCTCTTTGTCTTCAAGGCTCAGGTGACTCTGCATCTCACATCTCACATGTTTCTCATGCACACCACCCTACAGAGTCCACCACCACATCCCTCACCGCCACCCAAGACGACTGCACCGCACAGACTGCCGCTCTAGAGGTCTCTGCACAGAACATCGCTGCCCTTGAGACTGCGAAAGCCTCTTTGGCAGAGCAGCTGCAGGCAGCAGAGGAGGCGCAGGATGAGCTGCGTGGCGCTGTACACGAACTCACGAACGAACGCGACACACTTACCACCGCAAACACAACGCAGGCACAGGAGCTACGCCACTACCAGGACGAGAAGGACAGCCTCCTTGCCACATCCGACGAACGCGAAGGGAATATGCGCCTCCAGATGGAAAGCATGTGGCGCGAGCGGCTTGGGGTGAAGGACAGAGAGCTGGCCGATGCTGCACAGCGGCTGGTCGAGGCGCAGAGCCGTATTGCTGCTTTGGATGACGGGAACACTCAGGTGCAGAACGCGCTTGACGCAGAGCAGGCCCTGCGGGCTAAGGAGAGCAAAGAAAGCAAGGCGGACAGACAGACCCTCTCGCAGCTTCGCGTGGACCTGGAGGACGAGAGAAGACGGCGTATCGAATGCGACGTTGCGCTGCGCACTGCGACCCTCGAAGTCGAGGACGCCAAGGCACAGACAAAGCACCTCACGCTCAACGCCTCCAACGACAAGGAGACGCTTCAGGGCGAGCTTTTGGAATCAGATTTGAGACACAAAGAGCAGATCACTTCCTTAGAGGAACAGCTGGCTAACATGCAGAGCATGATGGAGCGAACCCAAGACGAAGCACAACACATTGCACAACGTGCCACAGCGCAAGCCGCATTGAAAGAAACACAGGTAAAAGAGCTGACTGAGCTGCTCGAAGGGGAGCAACTTCGCCATCAAAGTTTGCAGGTTAAATGCGTCGAATTGGACCGAAAGGAAAAGGAGTCAGACGTCACACACCTCAAGCTCCACGAAGAAATCGCACACCTCCATGCCGAACAGCGCATTCGTGAAGAGGCTTTGGACGTTTTCTACAAAGAATCGCAGCAGAAGGAACGCTTCCAATCCCTCGAAGCCGAGCTGGCGGAGGTCACCGAGCGTGCACAGGAACAAAGCATTGCGGCAGAGCAGACCCGCACAGCGTTGGTCGAAGAAGCGACTGGGCTGAAGGAACTGAATGGGGGTCAGACACAGCAGATAAAGGATTTAGAAAAGAAGGTGAAGGAGTTGCGGGAGGCGGGAAAACAGCAGCAACATATCCTCCCTTCACGCGAGGTGTCGAGGGATGTGGGAAGGCTTGCGGCAGGAAGCAGTGCCATGAGGTCAGGGTCCACCCCCGTCATCGGGCATGCGTCGGTGCTGATAGACGCAGAGTCCGCCACAGCGCCACGTGGTGGCCTCGCGGCGTGGAGGCAGCACACAAAACGCACCCCCATGACCCCAGTGGTGATGGGGGTCCTCCTCCTCCTCCTCTGCCTCGGGTTTTACAACTCCTCCAAGTGTGATTGTGGGAGGTCGTGAGAGCGAGGCCAAAGTCTGAAAAAAAAATAAAAAAGGGTCTCGAGAACAAAGGGGCGCAGGATGAACACTGTGAACGGAGGAAAAAGGGGGGAAACGATCCGTCGGTATATAAAAAAAAGAGAAAAGGCTGTTTTGGCTAGCATATCTGCGAGAACCTAGCCCCCCCCCAAAGCGGAGTTAGGCAATTGTCGATCTGACAAAAAAAAAAAAATCTATAGTGGGGTTCATCCTCAGGTGTCTACACTAATACAACCAAGTTTTCAAAAAAAAACAAAAAAAAATGAGTGGAGGGGAGAGGAGGGGACGACAGAGATAATCGAACACATTCGTGTGCAACAAAGTTGAGAATGTGTTGAACAGCAGTTTATGGGTGGTCCCTAAGAGGGGAACGTGTATGGGTGGATGGGTATGGGTATAACCATGGGGTGTTTTTTTTTTTGGGGGTTTTTTTTTTTTTTTTTTTTTTTTTTTTTGCTTGGTGACGAGAAGCTTGGGTCATTGTACCAATTTACAGAGAGAGGCTGCGGTTCATCTTACATTTTTATATGATCGACCACAGCCGAGGTGATCATCTGACCAACTTTTTTTTAATTTTTTTTCTTGAAAGGTGCGCGTAAAAACGGTCGCTGCGCGCGCTTTCGCGAGAGTCATGCGTTTTTCCAAAGAACTGCCTTGCCTGTGTCCCTAACCCCCCCCCTTTAATCGAATAGGGGAGTTGTTCGTTGCCTAGCTGCGGCACGGCGTCTATTTTTTTGAATCCCTCCAATGGAGAAAGTTTTGTTACTCGCCCCCCTGCAAAAATAGCTACTCTCATTGAAAACTGGCAACACCCTCTCTCGAGAGTCTCTCCCCGAGTCCTTTTTTTTTCAGATGTAAACCACGAAATGGATTGTTGGACTGCATGGTTGGGGTGTCCACCCGGTACAGCCGGTCATTGTACCAAGGTACACTGTTCACGAGAGGGCTTTTGTATTTCAACTCTACTTTTTTAAGGTGCCTAAGCATGAGGCTTAGGATCATCTTATAAACTTTTCTTTTTGTCTATCCCCCTTAAATTGACGACGTGGACACCGCTTTGTAAGAGAATCGGTGTCAGAAAAAAGAAAGATTCTTTTCCGAAAACTAAAAAAAAAAAAAACATTTCAGACAACTTTTCTTCCACACCTTTCAACAACGCCACAAACCCACAGGGGCACTTTGGTTTTTTTTTACGCACATCCCCCCCACCACCCCCCACCCTTTTTCGGGGGTATATTTTCCCCCTTAACCCACAATGTACACCCGACATGCTAGATGTAGCCTGCAGCAGAGACGTACTGTGTACTTCACACAGCCGACCACACCTTGGAAGGTGAACCAGGTGGACACGCAGACGGGGACGATGAAGCTGTACCAGAAGCAGCTGCACTCTAGTTCGGACTGGGAAGGGATTGGTACACCGCATCCTACGTTCCGCTTTATGAGTCCTGGAGAGCAGAGCTACCAGCTTAAGTCGGGGGCACAGTTCAACGGGCAGTGGGCACCGTGGTACCAGAACGAGACGCTCCGGCATTCCGCAGTTGCGCCGCAGTACCGTGAGTACGCGCCGCCCAACCCTTTCCATAGAGATCTCTACAATGAGTGGCTGACGCGGAACATGCTGGATGACTACCCAGGGGCGTCGCAGAACTTCGTGCATGAGTACCACAGAGTCGTCGAGACGGAGGAGAGGAAAAAGATTGTGGCAGAGAAAATGGAGCAGGGGCAGCTGGCAGTGGCAAACTGGGACGAACGCAAAGTTGCAAAGGAGCAGGTAGCGAAGGAGAGGTTTGAGGTATATTATGCAGCCAGCTCTGCTTCACTGAAAAAATCAAAGGCCAATTTTTTGGAGTGATTTTTGAAGTGATTTTTTTCCCGTAGTAGGAGGGAAGTTCCTTTTTCCCGTACTAGGAGGGAACCCGAATACCATAGCCACCGTTTTATCGCCTGACATCGACTATTTTCTCCCTTTTAAAATGACACTGCGCCAAATTCAGATCTCGTACACTGTTTTTTTTTTTTTTTTGGTTGTGTTCAATGAAAATAATATCCCCTTTCCTAGTAGAGTTATCAAAAAGATCAAGTGGTGACCGTAAAAGTCGGGATTTTATTAAAACAAGGCGCCTAAAAAAAAAGTTACGGTGCAAAAGCACTGTGAGGCTTAGGTTCCCATCGTACTTTTCTTTTGTCTAAAAAAATCCCCCTCCTTCTTTCCTTCAGGATTATATGCGTCACCGCGCAAAACGGAATAAAATGCTTGGTATTGACCAGTACGGGATCTGGAGTAAAAAGGTATGGCATTATTTCTCCCTATCCCGTGACACATCCTCCCAGAGACCTTTTTTGAGGCATCCTCCCCTTTCCCCCCTTTTTAGGACCACCAAAACAAAAAGAGCACAAAGCAAAACAACTTTCATCCCCTTTTTAGTTCTTTTTAATTATCTGGATGTATTCCAATTTTTGGGTACCCAAATTTACGATACGGTGCCATCCATGAGCGATCAAGGTGCCGAAGCGCGAGAGGCTTTAAGTTCAACCAATAAATTTTTTTACCCCCTCTTCTCTTGAAGTCCACTGGACCACTCCTCCTTCCCCCCCTTCTCATTTACAGACGCAAGCGTATTTGAAAGAACACGGTGACTATTAGTACGCACGCTTTTCTTTTCCTCTATCTCCAATACCCTTTTTTGTTTTTGCATCCAAGGGTGCCTGCACAAAAATAAGGAACTTTTACGTTTTTTTCTTCCTTCTGCTGAAAAAGAAATCCACCACACCCGCCTTGATTTTGGTAGCGCTTTGTAGATCAGCGACAAAAAAAAAAAAACAAAAATACTGTACCTAACCCCCCAGGTGACACCCCACCCCACCCCGACACACCACTAATCCCAAGCCAACCCTCCAATATTCAGTACCGTACTCTAGCATTGTATCCTGTCTGAATAGTAAAAAGGATCATTTCTTATTCGATACTCTCGAGACCTTTTCTCCTCTGCAGTGAGGCTTTTAGGCCCCCCCTCATTAGGTGGCTCACTACAGATCATCTATTATTTTGCTTTGTACACCTAAGGGGGTCCCGGCAGTATGGCAGCACCACACACTGAAGCTCTTGACAGTGAAGTTGCGAAGGTGAACTACGCACTCCAGGGCGATGCCGCAAGGCCGCGAAGCATAGAGGCAGCTAGCACACCGTATGTCGCTGCCACACCGTCGCCCTCCCCGTTGCCCCCGTTTAGCTACAATGTGAGCGGCTTGAGGGGTGGTGTGAGACAACGACACCACCGCCCCGGAACGGCAACAAGCATACGCGAACGAAAGATGCTGCGCCGCGAACGCGCCGCGTCACAGCTCACACACCGCACCACAGTTCTGGACCAACCTGCTGCAGGCCACACACCTACCCCGCCAGAGAAGATGTTGGGGCCTGCACGATGCTTTTCTGCATCAGAACAGATGTACCGCTGGTCGCAAGACTGCCACACCCCTGGAAGCAAGCCCAGTACTGCTGTACCGAGTCGTGCACATACCCCATTTCGTCCAAATTCAACGGATACGCATCCTGCAGGGTTGAATGAGTATCTGAATGCGGACCTGGCCCAGCATGACATCGCAGTGCTGCAGCCGGTAGCAGAGTTTGAAGAAAACGAAGACTTCACTTTGTTAGGGATCTACGAAGAACAGAGCAGGATGCTTCTGAACGAACAGGAGCATGTGATTCGCGTGAAACTCAAGAATGAGCACCAGAGTGGCAGCGCAAAGATACGCGAAATGTTAAAGGGGAGAGAAGAGCCAGAGGCGGAAGGAGGAGTGCCGGCAGCTGCAGCTGCCTCGCCACAGAAGACGAAACGACGTTCCGTTGTGGACAAACAGCGTCTTCGAGAGGAGAGGGAATCCATCGTGCAGGAGCTCGCAGCGCAGCAGATCCGAGAAAGCCCGCCAGACAGCGGGTTTCCGGACGGCCGTCGAGGCACCAACGTGGAGGCGAGTAACAAAGGCTTTGATAGTACAGTGGGCTTCCGTGCGTTTCTTGAAAATCTTATGGTCGGCAGCGAGGAGGGGCCGAGCTCGCCGTCGCAGTTGTGGAAGCAGGAGTATGGGGAGAAGTTTTTTGCTTATGACACGCACTACCGGCAGCTTGCGGATCTGGTGACCCAGCGGCCGAGCGCACGGGAGAAGGTGGCGAAGTACTGGTGGGTGCAGGACGTCATCCGCGCCTCGCCGACACCAAACCGGCCGCTCTTCGACCTGCTCAGGGCAGACGCAATGTCACGACGCTACGAACAAATCTGCAGCAATCTTGAATCAGAAGAGCAGGCCCGCCGCGAACGCATCGAAGAGCTCGGCAACTTCATTCTGTCCTGCTTCTTGAAAGAGCTTGGCGACGCGATACTAGGGTTAGAACGGAAGAACGAAATCTCCATGGTAGCGCGAGAGGCGGAGGCGAGAATCCTCATTGAGCAGGAAGAAGGGGCCGCCTCCAAAACGTACAGCAAATGGCGTGAGGTACGTGGCATCTGTGTGGACGAAGAGGACTCGCGTGGTGACCTTGCCGACGAGGAGCGTACCGTGCGCGCCGGTCTTGAAGACACATCTGTTCTGTCGCGTCCTGCCCACCAGCTCTGTCACATTGCAGTCGGGTCAGATGCACCCATCTGTGTGTCATGCGGCTTCACCCTCACCGTGCGCTTCTGCGCAGTCACGGGAGAGCCGCACCCCTCGGATACACGCTGCATGGTTTGCGGGCTGTGCCGATACAGCAACCGGTTCTGCTCTGCTACAGGTATGTTTTGAGGGGAGGGTTTAGCAAACCAGGGGGGTTTTAATAGCAACACCAACAACACACCACACACACATTGAGCCCATATGCGCAAGCATTCCCACCACACACACACACACAGTGGGCCATACTCCGTTCAGGCGTTACCCACTCTAAACCCGTTATCAAACACACACACACACAGGGGAGCCACACGACCGCATCTTCAAAGCCTCGGAAACCTCCTCCACAGCGCCGCCCTACCGCACCACAGGCCCAACGCTTGCTGTGAAGGCAATGCGTCCTGGTGCTGTCATGGATGCGCTGGAGGGGGGCCTGCCGCCAGCGCGCTTGGAGGAGGAGCTGCGGTGCATGGTGGTGCCCAAGATGGTGCTCGACATATGCATGGACCTGCACGTCTCCAAGAAGGTGCCGCTGCCTTTTCTCGATGTGATCTACAAAGACGCCTTGTCAACGCTGTCAGTGCCCTGGGATGTGACGCTGCTGCCCAGTACAGTGGAGGAGCTTGAGCTCAAGACGGACGACGAAGAGCCTGAACCCACCTACATCCGCGAGAGTGTGAGCCGCGCCCACGACGACGATGACTGCAAGTCCGTACGATCCAAGAAAAGCTTTAAAAAGCAAGGCAAACAGCTCGCCTCAAAACGTTCGTTCACCACAAAACGGAGTTTTGCGATGATGAAGTGAATAGTTTCCTCCTCTCACGCTTTCAGGGTTGATCAGGTTCGTCTTCGTCATCAACGTTTTCTCTTAAAAGATGTGCATGGCAAAAGACATGCATCTCAATTTTTTTTTTGTCCGCCATTATTTACACTTTTTTCTTTTTGCCTGCCGTAAGTATTTTTTTTTCCATAGTAACCCAATCAGCATACGTACCCTCACCTCCCCCCATCCGCGATTTTATCCAATTCTTTTTTATGAGATAAGGACAGTCTAGCCTACTACGTGTGGCTTTTGGACAGCATCCCAAAAACGTTTTGATAATTTCCCAAACAAAACACCCCCATTTTTCTCCATCACCCACCTCCAAACACAGACACACACCCCCACGAAGGGACAAAGAGTTCCCCCCCCCTTCCCAATTCCTCTTTTTTCTTTAGATTTTTACACAAAAACCCCCACATAGAAACATGCCAATGTACTCCTTTCCCCTCTTGCTCCTCTTCCTCCTCCTCCTCCTCCTCCTCCCCCCTTCTGTTTCAGCTAACCCTGTTGACCCACATTATCCGTACAGCCCTTTTGGTCCAATGTATCAGTTGCTCACTGAAGCGCCGAGGATGCAGGATGTCTTGGAGATTCGAGTGTATGACGTGACTGTTGGGGCTGGGGTGACGTTGTGCGGAGGGGAGGCACCGATGTCGGGGCTGTTCCCTGCGGTGCCGGTGGATGGGAGTGGGGTGGTGTTGTTACCGTTGGCAGACGCTGCATGGCCTCCATCCAAACAGTACAGTACCGGAGTGTGCATCGATGGTGTCCCCATCCTCAGCGCAGTCCCGCACAGCAAGCCGGACCACCCGCACTATGCTCTATTCTCCGTAGCGCCGAGCGAGGCGCTGCCACAGTGGTATGTGTCCCAGCTGCCGCTGGTTGGAGGTCAGGTGACTGTGCATCTTACTGGAGCGTTTGCAAGCGAATGGAGTGCTACCGCACGTATAGGGTATTACCCTGTCCGTAATGTGAACTCCTCGCGTACCGGAGGTGAGGTCTGCCCTGTCCGCGCGTCGGAGCTGCAGGAGGTGACGACGTACGACGCTGCGGGGTATGTGTTCACTGCCACGGAGGCGGTGGGGTTTTGCTTTGCGTGGTCTGAGGGGGGTGAGGATGGGGTGTTCAGTGTGGCGAGTGTGGGTGGTGTGGTGGTGCTGCAGGTGGGCGACGCTCCGAACGCTACCACTACCTTTGCCTCGGTGCATCCTATCGGTGCAGGGGAGAGACTCGCGATGGACACAGCGTTCGCTGTGCAGCTCTTTGCACCGACCCTGCCACGCTATGTCAAGGTGGTCCAAGCGGCTGCTCCGGTGCAGGCGGGGCCCATGCTGATCCCCTCATCGGGGATCGTGCAGATGAAGTCAGTGACATCGGGCCCAGCGACCATCATGGTGACGGACGACCCATCAGGCCTGACGGGCTACGTGGCAGCACCGCCAGTGGAGGTGTTAGGCACGTACGCACCAGGGACGGCATACCCCTTTGTAGTGCCGTTTGCAGGAGAGACAGCAGTGTCTGCATTTCCCAGGAGGTATGTGTAGGGTGAAAGAGAGGGGTGTTTTGTTATTGGGTAGTCAGAGAGGGGGTGCGTGATGTGTGTGACGCCATAGTTTTGAAGAGTGTGTGTTTCCATAAAAACCCGTTTTTTTTTAAATAGTACGACAACGATTGTGGTCCAGGTGGATTGAAGTGAGGCTCAGGTTATTGCGATTGTGACGAACGGTTCTTTTTTTATTCTTCCCTCCCCGCAGATTTGAGTCAACGTCGTACACTACGCACGCCAGCGGGCCGTGCTATAACAACTGCGTGAAGTTCCTCTCCCACACCTTCTCCTGCGACGACGTGGTATGCACTGTGCTTTTACGACGTGACGAAAACATCTTTGTCTTCCACTTCTAAACTCTTCCCGTTTTCCCTGAACACTTTTCCTCCACCCACATACGCTACTTCACACTTGCACCCTCCACACTCACTCACACCTTTCTCTGAGTACTTTCATCCGGGGGCTGGCATCACACAGCCGGAAGCATCAACTACAGTTTTTCTCTTCTCCACCACACCCCCCCCCCCCCCCCATACCACATTCTTTTAATCCATATTCAACGCAAGAATTTACCCTCACGAATCATCCACCCCACCCCA
Source organism: Rhynchopus sp. YZ270_cl-10 (assembly GCA_964035575.1). Taxonomy (NCBI): domain Eukaryota; phylum Euglenozoa; class Diplonemea; order Diplonemida; family Diplonemidae; genus Rhynchopus; species Rhynchopus sp. YZ270_cl-10. Next base: position 107,546 of record OZ037866.1, on the reverse strand, counting down.
CACCACCCCACCCTCAGGTAGAATGCTTCGACACCCCCGACTACACCACCACCGCCCCCTGCATTGCGCACAGCACCAGCGACGGCGAGCCCTTCGACTTCATCGTCAAAGGCAGACGCAACAGCTGTGTCTACCTCTGCATGGGCACCAACGGCACCACCTCCGGCACACAGCTGATACGCCCTGTGGGAACTGCCGCGGACGCGAGCGCGCAGTGTGTGGTGTTCAACCCACCATCAGTCAACATCTCCTTCGTCGCAACACACGACGACTACGAGGCGAACCTGGCGACGTACGCAAACTACCCCTTGCCTATGCCTTTCAATATTACCCTCAACATTGCGCTCTACGAGAACGAAACCGGCGCGCGCCATGTCAACGACAGCTTTGCCATCTTTGTCACCGACGACGAAACCGGTTGTCTCGAAGGCCCCACCGCAGCAGTGCCAGGTGGCGACGTGCGTGGCTTCGAAGGCGACGACGAGGTCATCTACTTCAACGCCTCTGTTTCCACCGACAGCGCCCGCTTCTGCGTCAGCCTCAACAACGCCTCCACCTTCCTCTGGCTTGCAGCAGGCGACCCCACGTCATCAGAACGCCCTATCTACGACACCCCCACACCACCCACACCCATCCCCACCAACATAACACCCTCCCCCGGATCGGGAACACCCGTATCACACCATCTGCTGCTGATTCTCTGCATCTCAGGTGGGCTCTGTGTGGTGCTTTCTATAGCGATAATGCTATTCTATAGGCGGAGGGCAAACCAAGGAGTCGACTTTGTGGATGACTCGCGCACACAGAGGAGGAGGAAGTCGCGGCGGGGCGATGATGAGGAGGAAGGAAGAGGAGGAGGGGGGCGTGGTGCGCGTGACAGTGGTGCACATCCTTCGACGAAGAGACCTGGGTTGCAGGATGAGGCACAGCCGTTGATTGTGGGGGCGAGGAGATAGGAGGATGGTGTGCCTTTTGTTAGCTTAGGTGCATGTGTGTGTGTGTTTTTTTTCGTTTCGTTTTTTTTTAAGGTGACTAAGCACGAGAGGCTTAGGATCATCTTATAAACTTTTCTTTTTTTTTTTGTTTCGTATCTGCGCAGTGGAGTGTCCTGTGACGCGTGATGTCAAGTTCTTTTGTTTCAATAAACGTCAAAACAAAAAAAAGATAAGCAATCCCAATGTATTGTTTTGAAATTAAAATTAAAAAAAAAAGAAGGAAAAAAGTAGATGGGTTCCATGGGGTTTTCTTACCAAACCTTTTTTCTCTTTTTTTTTGAAAAGCAAAGGAAAGAGAGAAAAAGTATTAGTCCTGGGCTGGACGTTAAATTGCATCCGGGGGCTTTTGTGGCACTTCCTCCAGAAACTCTATGAAGGGGCGACCACAGCATTAAGAAGCGAGGAAAGTCCCCCAAGTTTTCAAAAAAGGAAAAAAAAGTGGAGATTGCACAACTGTGGCAACACAACCGAGGCAACTACGCTACTCCAACAATTTATCACAAAAAAATAATAAAAAAACTACCAATCTTGTTTCAGATGCAATTCCAACCAAACTCCCCGCCTTTTTTTTTTGTCAGAGTCTATTTTATGGCTAAATTCGGCAGTTTTCTGCGTGTGGTATAAAAACAAACGTGGGTGATGATTTTTGATGTGTACCTGTCAGGTGTGCATCTACCAATCTCTTTTTCTTTTCGTTTTTGTCTTTGTGTTTTGATTATTTTTATTTGAAAATAGTGTCCATTGTGACACGCTTCGTGCAGTTTTCCTACCTTCTTTATCTTCTCTGTGATCAACGCTCTTGTCCCGAATTTTTTTTTGTCCAAAATATGCCGAATATTAAAACAACGTTTCAACCACTCTTTTCTTTTTAAAGTGACCAAAGCAAACGAGTTGTCATTAACCCCGAGGTGTCGTTCTTATAAGCCTTTTCTTTTGTTTTTCCAAAAGGGTATTTTTCCAAAAAGCCTCTGCTTTCTTTATGATAAAGTAGTTGATTTTCTTGTTTACGTACAGCGTTTTTTTTTTTTTTTTTAGTAAACACGTAGTATTTGACAAAATGCTCGAGACCCTCGTGAAAAGTCGCGCGTCTGCGTATCCCGCTCCCCGCTTGTTTCCCCCTCTTTTCCCCCCTGTGCTCCACGACACTTTCTGTACTTCAGGCAAACACAACCATATCGTAAATCAAGTCGAAGAAAAAAAAAAAAAAAAAAAAAAAAAAAAAAAAGTCCACACCCACGAGGCGAGCGTTTTGGCAGGCGCTTGTAAGGACAGCCAAAAGACTTGAATCTGAGTGCAGAAGTGGTGTGGAAGCGAACAACAAACAACTTTTACTTTTTTCCCCCCCGTTTATAGTCTTTTGAGCAACAAGCAAAGAGGAACGAGTCTCTCGAGCATTTTTTTTTTTTTTTTTTTTTTTTTTGGTGTTGTTCAACTTAGCCCTAGGCTCGACTTTTTTTGTTCCACATCAAACTGGACAGGGCAAGGGGGGTACGTTTATAATGCACATGAAAGGCGCTTGGTCCGAGCGAAGCGAGGGCCAAAAGTCTTACAATCAGTACATGTGCCGGTTTAGTTAGAACGAGGCACAAAAGTGAATTAAACGAGGGAGATATTTGTCATCAGCATGTCGCCCTATTATGTATCGTTGTTTGCCGAGCGAAGCGAGGCATACAACTATATTTAGCTCTATGACAATTTGGGATAAAGGAGGGGTGAACATTAACACGGGAGAGGCAGGGGAGAATATAGACTGTCCAGTCTGTGTGGTTTTGCTGTATTTCCAGTATTGGTGCCCAGCTGGTTCTGGAGGGGAGGAAGGGGCGGGATGGGGCTTTCTTTTTACAATACGAAGTTCCTTTCTTGTTACTTTTGCTTTGTTTACTCATAATTACAAAGGAGTTAACAGAAAGTCGAAGCACACAATACAGCTGTCCTGTGAACTTCGCACTACACCCCACCCCCTCCCTACCTCTTTGAAACAGTCAAAAAAGAAATCAAAAAAAAAAAAAAAAAAAAAAAAAAAAAAAAAACAGCAGAAAAAGAGACCAAAAAAAAAATGATATAATAACAAGGGAGAGCAAGTAGGTTATTTAAAGTTGGTTGACGACACCGAAACCCCAATAAAAAAAATGTGTCCGTTTATGGTGTCAACGTTAAAGACTACCAGAAGCAGCTCAGTGCATTCTGAAAAAAATAAGCATATAGTGGAGCACACTCTAGGCATACATAGCGTGCGAACGGCTCATTCGCATCATTCGCATCCTGTTCGCATTGGGTATTCGCATCCTGTTCGCATTGGCCAATGCGAACAGGATGCGAATGACATGCGAATAACATTTATTATGGGGTGGCGACAGGCAAGTTCTCATTTTTTGGTCAATTTCCGCACTACACAGTACACAGTACACACAGTATACACAGTATACACAGTATACACAGTATACACAGTATACACAGTATACACAGTATACACAGTATACACAGTATACACAGTATACACAGTATACACAGTATACACAGTATACACAGTATACACAGTATACACAGTATACGCAGTATACACAGTGTACACAGTATACACAGTATACACAGTATACACAGTATACACAGTATACACAGTATACACAGTATACGCAGTATACACAGTATACACAGTATACACAGTATACACAGTATACACAGTATACACAGTATACACAGTATACACAGTATACACAGTATACACAGTATACACAGTATACACAGTATACACAGTATACACAGTATACACAGTATACACAGTATACACAGTATACACAGTATACACAGTATACACAGTATACACAGTATACACAGTATACACAGTATACACAGTATACACAGTATACACAGTATACACAGTATACACAGTATACGCAGTATACACAGTGTACACAGTATACACAGTATACACAGTATACACAGTATACACAGTATACACAGTATACACAGTATACGCAGTATACACAGTATACACAGTATACACAGTATACACAGTATACACAGTATACACAGTATACACAGTATACACAGTATACACAGTATACACAGTATACACAGTATACACAGTATACACAGTATACACAGTATACACAGTATACACAGTATACACAGTATACACAGTATACACAGTATACACAGTATACACAGTATACACAGTATACACAGTATACACAGTATACACAGTATACACAGTATACACAGTATACACAGTATACACAGTATACACAGTATACACAGTATACACAGTATACACAGTATACACAGTATACACAGTATACACAGTATACACAGTATACACAGTATACACAGTATACACAGTATACACAGTATACACAGTATACACAGTATACACAGTATACACAGTATACACAGTATACACAGTATACGCAGTATACACAGTGTACACAGTATACACAGTATACACAGTATACACAGTATACACAGTATACACAGTATACGCAGTATACACAGTATACACAGTATACACAGTATACACAGTATACACAGTATACACAGTATACACAGTATACACAGTATACACAGTATACACAGTATACACAGTACACAGTATACGCAGTATACACAGTATACCATAGCTGATAAGCTAATAAAGCCTAATAGGATATTAGCCTATTTAAGCCTTATAGAATAGGCTAATGAAACTGGAATAGGCTAATATTTTATTAGCCTATTCCAGTCCTTCCCAGCTACCACTGGTGGTACGGTGGTAGCTGGCTTAACCCGTTAAACAAATCCGAAAAAATCCAAAATTTAAGGCCAACTCCGTTACAGACACAACACAACTTATTTCTCTTGTGTTTTTCACTGATGAGCGTGAGTGAGGTGTATGTTACAGCACCGACTGCAGCCTACGTCTAAGATGGCATATAATAGGCTATTAGCCCAATATTAGCCTATTATAAGACATACTGTGGGTGTTATAACGTTATCGATAACGTTATAACAAGTGTTATTTTGGAATAACGTTATTCAGCAGTACAGTACAGTACAGTACAGTACAGTACAGTACAGTACAGTACAGTACAGTACAGTACAGTACAGTACAGTACAGTACAGTACAGTACAGTACAGTACAGTACAGTACAGTACAGTACAGTACAGTACAGTACAGTACAGTACAGTACAGTACAGTACAGTACAGTACCCCTGCTAACGACCCACCCAGAGTGGGACAAAAAAAGCTCATCCCAAAATATGCCGATCACAAAAAAACACAAAAAACCCCGATCATCCAACAATCACACACCCACAGAATTCACACACTACTATAACATTCGCACTACGTTCGCATCATTCGCACTATGTTCGCACTGTGTTCGCATCGTTCGCATCATTCGCACATGCGAATATAGTGCGAATATAGTGCGAATGATGCGAATGATGCGAACGACAATGCGAATGAATGCGAACAGGATGCGAATGCATTCGCACATGCGAATATATGCGAATGGTCATTCGCACGCTATGTATGCTGCTGATTCTCTGCATCTCAGGTGGGCTCTGTGTGGTGCTTTCTATAGCGATAATGCTATTCTATAGGCGGAGGGCAAACCAAGGAGTCGACTTTGTGGATGACTCGCGCACACAGAGGAGGAGGAAGTCGCGGCGGGGCGATGATGAGGAGGAAGGAAGAGGAGGAGGGGGGCGTGGTGCGCGTGACAGTGGTGCACATCCTTCGACGAAGAGACCTGGGTTGCAGGATGAGGCACAGCCGTTGATTGTGGGGGCGAGGAGATAGGAGGATGGTGTGCCTTTTGTTAGCTTAGGTGCATGTGTGTGTGTGTTTTTTTTCGTTTCGTTTTTTTTTAAGGTGACTAAGCACGAGAGGCTTAGGATCATCTTATAAACTTTTCTTTTTTTTTTTGTTTCGTATCTGCGCAGTGGAGTGTCCTGTGACGCGTGATGTCAAGTTCTTTTGTTTCAATAAACGTCAAAACAAAAAAAAGATAAGCAATCCCAATGTATTGTTTTGAAATTAAAATTAAAAAAAAAAGAAGGAAAAAAGTAGATGGGTTCCATGGGGTTTTCTTACCAAACCTTTTTTCTCTTTTTTTTTGAAAAGCAAAGGAAAGAGAGAAAAAGTATTAGTCCTGGGCTGGACGTTAAATTGCATCCGGGGGCTTTTGTGGCACTTCCTCCAGAAACTCTATGAAGGGGCGACCACAGCATTAAGAAGCGAGGAAAGTCCCCCAAGTTTTCAAAAAAGGAAAAAAAAGTGGAGATTGCACAACTGTGGCAACACAACCGAGGCAACTACGCTACTCCAACAATTTATCACAAAAAAATAATAAAAAAACTACCAATCTTGTTTCAGATGCAATTCCAACCAAACTCCCCGCCTTTTTTTTTTGTCAGAGTCTATTTTATGGCTAAATTCGGCAGTTTTCTGCGTGTGGTATAAAAACAAACGTGGGTGATGATTTTTGATGTGTACCTGTCAGGTGTGCATCTACCAATCTCTTTTTCTTTTCGTTTTTGTCTTTGTGTTTTGATTATTTTTATTTGAAAATAGTGTCCATTGTGACACGCTTCGTGCAGTTTTCCTACCTTCTTTATCTTCTCTGTGATCAACGCTCTTGTCCCGAATTTTTTTTTGTCCAAAATATGCCGAATATTAAAACAACGTTTCAACCACTCTTTTCTTTTTAAAGTGACCAAAGCAAACGAGTTGTCATTAACCCCGAGGTGTCGTTCTTATAAGCCTTTTCTTTTGTTTTTCCAAAAGGGTATTTTTCCAAAAAGCCTCTGCTTTCTTTATGATAAAGTAGTTGATTTTCTTGTTTACGTACAGCGTTTTTTTTTTTTTTTTTAGTAAACACGTAGTATTTGACAAAATGCTCGAGACCCTCGTGAAAAGTCGCGCGTCTGCGTATCCCGCTCCCCGCTTGTTTCCCCCTCTTTTCCCCCCTGTGCTCCACGACACTTTCTGTACTTCAGGCAAACACAACCATATCGTAAATCAAGTCGAAGAAAAAAAAAAAAAAAAAAAAAAAAAAAAAAAAGTCCACACCCACGAGGCGAGCGTTTTGGCAGGCGCTTGTAAGGACAGCCAAAAGACTTGAATCTGAGTGCAGAAGTGGTGTGGAAGCGAACAACAAACAACTTTTACTTTTTTCCCCCCCGTTTATAGTCTTTTGAGCAACAAGCAAAGAGGAACGAGTCTCTCGAGCATTTTTTTTTTTTTTTTTTTTTTTTTTGGTGTTGTTCAACTTAGCCCTAGGCTCGACTTTTTTTGTTCCACATCAAACTGGACAGGGCAAGGGGGGTACGTTTATAATGCACATGAAAGGCGCTTGGTCCGAGCGAAGCGAGGGCCAAAAGTCTTACAATCAGTACATGTGCCGGTTTAGTTAGAACGAGGCACAAAAGTGAATTAAACGAGGGAGATATTTGTCATCAGCATGTCGCCCTATTATGTATCGTTGTTTGCCGAGCGAAGCGAGGCATACAACTATATTTAGCTCTATGACAATTTGGGATAAAGGAGGGGTGAACATTAACACGGGAGAGGCAGGGGAGAATATAGACTGTCCAGTCTGTGTGGTTTTGCTGTATTTCCAGTATTGGTGCCCAGCTGGTTCTGGAGGGGAGGAAGGGGCGGGATGGGGCTTTCTTTTTACAATACGAAGTTCCTTTCTTGTTACTTTTGCTTTGTTTACTCATAATTACAAAGGAGTTAACAGAAAGTCGAAGCACACAATACAGCTGTCCTGTGAACTTCGCACTACACCCCACCCCCTCCCTACCTCTTTGAAACAGTCAAAAAAGAAATCAAAAAAAAAAAAAAAAAAAAAAAAAAAAAAAAAACAGCAGAAAAAGAGACCAAAAAAAAAATGATATAATAACAAGGGAGAGCAAGTAGGTTATTTAAAGTTGGTTGACGACACCGAAACCCCAATAAAAAAAATGTGTCCGTTTATGGTGTCAACGTTAAAGACTACCAGAAGCAGCTCAGTGCATTCTGAAAAAAATAAGCATATAGTGGAGCACACTCTAGGGTGGCTACACTAATACAACCAAGTTTTCAAAATAAGCGAGCGATTCTAGGCTATATATGTTCATGAAGCCAATGAATCTAGATAAAGGTCCTATTTCAAAGAATTCCCACAAACAAACACCACTTTTATTTTTACTTTTTTTCAACAAACCAAATAAAAAGAAAAAAAAACTCTTTTTCACCACTGGAAGGGACTAGACCTCGTACTTGACCCTTTCAGAGACGTCAGACCAATGTATTACATTGCCACACCCTGGGTAAGCTGTGCAGTCTGTAGGCCTACTACAAAAACCGCAAAACTTTGGAAAAAAAAAAGAACGAAGATAATAGGTATATCGCAGTAGTAATTTGGTCGTGGTTTACCAATGGTAATGTCCACGACGCAGTTTATATGGTTGTACTCAACGCGTACTATGTCACTAGTGATGAGTATTTTTCTCGCAGGAGCGATTTGGTCTTGGTGGGCATCTTAGCTTTCCCATTTTTAAAGGGACAATAGCCTTGAGACTAAGACTCCAGGACACATATTAAATTGTTTGCAATGCACGTTTTGCTATCTCTTTGTACTACTCTAGTCTTTGTGTAGGTGTTTCAATACAATGGACAATGGATGATTAAACTGGTTTTAATCATTGCTTGGACGGCGAACTACTAAGTCCAGAAAATTCAGTATGTTTTTCACTTTTCTATTTTTTACTTTTATTTTATTTCTCTTTCTTGTGTGTTTGCTGAGGTTTTCTATCTGATACACAGACAGGATGTGTTGGTATTTGTTTGGATTGGTAGCAATTATTGCACGGAATACTTTACGTATACACGGCAGCCATCAAGACCAAGACTCTTTAGGTTACTCTTCCTCCTGGTGATCAGACATTACATCCAGTAAGGACAGAGAAAGGAATAAGAAAAAAGAAAAAAAAAACTTTTGTATTTTGTGTATTCCCGAAACAAAAAACTGAAGTAGAAGGTACCAAATGTTCACACGAACATCGGTTTCACGATATTCACCCACCATTTAAAGGGAAATCACTGAAGATGTCCACCCTTTTGAATACAACTGTATGATTCTTAGGACTGAAACAGGGTTAATATCAGAAACCAATCTACTGAAGTTTCAACTTGTGCACGAAGCATTTTACTTTTCTTTTCTACGTTTTGCAAAACACACAACATAAAAAGAAAGATGGGACCATTTTTGTTGATCCCTCACCATATACTATCAATTTATTGATTGCATATGATGAAAATACTTGTTACTTTTGTTTTGTCTCTTGTAGTCTTTTTTGTTTGGATGATTAACGCCAGTAGCGACCCCCCATGGAACTCGTAGGGGATGGGGTGGGGGAAAAAATCTCCGTCGCTTACTCCTAGGCCGACGCCCACAGACAAACCGCCTCCTTGGCTTACTCCTGACGTTTTCTGTGAGGGGGAAGATTTGGAATTTACATACAAGGGGCTTGACAACAGGGGGATTACACACATGTATCTAATGGGAGGGGTTGGGGGTAAAAAGGAAACAGGGAACTAAACAGGTGTTGCTACACACAAAAGTTGGGGTGGGGGAAAATAACAGAGAAGGGAAGGGCAACAGTGCCCACATAAACCACAATCACAACCAATCGCGAGGCCCTTCTATTTGAAGGTCGCCTCCATCATCAGCACCAGGACCGCCCTAAGCGCCCCGTACTGACTCGTCTGCCGTCCTCCGACGCGCCCCAGCTCCTCCCGCTGATCCCACCACGCGTCCAGCGCCTCGTACGCCACCTCCGGTGCCAAGGGAGTCATTCCCTCTCGCCTGGTCCCTCCCCTGGGGAAGAAGCAGTCCGCCCACTCTTCGACATTTCTCGGCACCCTGTCCCCTTCCTTCTGGCTGTGTGGGACTAACCCTTTCGCCTCCACATCCGACCCTCGCGAGATAGGGGGAGAAGGCCGCCTTGCTGTGGTCTCCGCAGACCTGTCCTCCACTACACCGGAGCGACGAGTGTGGTTCCCCTGCGCCCGCCGCGAAGTCCCAAGGGTGGTCAGCTTCGTCCTTCTTTCCGCGTGGGACTTAGCCGTCCATCCACCAGTCTTCGCTGAACCCAAGTGGTGGTCACCAGTCAGAGCTGTTGGTGTGGTGTTGTAGCTCTGCTCTGATGGCCCCCAGACGAAGGATTCTGCTGCGGTTGCGGTGTTGTTGTCCATGGTGGTGTCGTGGTCGGCGCAGTCGGCGGAATCCTCCTCATCCATAACCTCCTCCTTCACCTCCGTTGCCGCGTCCTGTGGGGGAGCTGGGTTGCTGTTGTAGTAGCTACCTCCCACTGTCTGCGATGTTGTCGGCTGAACTGGCTGAACTGGCTGAACTGGCTTTGCCCTAAGCACACACTTTGCGTTGGCGCTCCCACATCCCTCACACCATGTGCGCTCGCAGGAACTACAAAACCAGTGGGGGACACTACATTCGGTGATGAGTGCGCAGTTTTCGCACGTGAGCAATTCCCCCTGTCTCCCCGGGCGCTCCTCCATCCGTGACAGCGCTCCGGTGCTGTGGCACTGCATCTCTGGAAGGGGGGTGTCGGGGGCAAGGCTTCGCAGATATGCAAACGTGTTGTCTGTCATGCATAACGGCGAGAAGTGGCCAGCCTCGTGAGCTCCTGTGTGCAGCACTGCTACGGCCCCGTTCGACTTGCTGGCTGGTCTATGGATGTGCACCTTAGAGTCCGATGACACGACCGCCACAATGACTACCTGCAAAGCCCGTGCCAGACCCGCCAGTGCTGTCTGGTCCGCCCACGACCTGCGATCCCTGTTCCCTGCCAGGCTCATCCATCGCACCCAGGTCGCGAGGTCGGGCATCGCATTTCTCGCCAGGTCAGCATCTCTCTTCACTCTCTCCACCGCCAGGGACCGAAGGGTCGACGATGTCACCACCTTCCAGCTCCGCACTGACCAGCACACTGCGTCGAACGCACAGTCTCCTACTCGGAACGGCACGGGCACCTGCGGTCGGGACAGCCCCCACTTCACCAAGTTGGCCTCCAGTTCGCTGTGGGGGGTTGGGTCCTGTGCTGCTGTCTCTGGCGCCGTTTCCTTCTCGTTGCCTGTCTCTGGCTCCTCCTCCGCACTCACCCTGATGTCTCCCTGGTGGTCGTCTGTCACTTCCAGGTTAGGTAGATGGTCGGGGGGCAAGCGTATCAAGTTTTAAAAAAAAAGCCTCTGCTTTCTTTATGATAAAGTAGTTGATTTTCTTGTTTACGTACAGCGTTTTTTTTTTTTTTTTTTTTTTTTTGAGAAGGCTTCAGGCCAGGCCTTTTGCTAACCATCATGCCATCATGCCACGTTTTTGGGCGTTTTTTATTTTTTTTTCCATCATGCCACCATCATGCCACGGGGGTGGTGGGGCAGGGCTTTCGCTCTCCATCACCTGGGGATTTCCCCCCAGATGGCATGATGGCATGATGGCACCTTAAAATTTTTCTGCTCGCTGCGCTCGCGGAGGTATACCTCAAAAAAAAATTCCCGCTCGCTTCGCTCGCGCTGTACGCTATTTTCTTCCTGCCTACGGTGCCATTTTACAATGTCTAAGGGGATTCCCTTGCATTTTGCAGCCAGAAATGACACTTGACCCAAGCTGCAAAAATTTGACCATTGTTACAGGGGGGGGGGGGGCCGAATATAAGGGGCAGGCCAAATACAAAGGGCATGCCAAATACAAGGGGCACCCAGGGTTCGGGAAATTTTCGCGGGGTGCCCGCTAAATATAAGGGGCACCCCCTTTTGCTGTTCTGGGAACCCATTTTTGACTCTGCCCGCCAGTGTCAATCGTCAGTTGGGAAGAAAATAGGTGCAAAATTTGATGGGTAGTATCTGGATCCAGATTCCAGGTAATTCCAGAAAAATTCCAGGTATTCCAGATCTGGATTTTTTCTGGAATTAGGCTTTTTGCACTGTTGGTGACTGTGTGTATTTACGTATGTACCACGAATTTGTCCATTTTGGCAAAGTGACCCCACTACTGGACGGACGGATTCCAAAAATGCAAATGCTGGTGTTTTTGGACCATGTATAATATTATTTCCCGGCCAAAAAACCCACACAAATTATAAAGTGGGACCCCCCCACTGTCAAGGACCTGTCAAGGGCCTGTCAAGGACATGTCAATCTTGCCCCCCTCCGGAACACCATGTGATGGAAATTCTAAAAAACCTTGTGTTTTTTAGTGTTTGCCATTGTCGCTGAAGCACTCACTCCCTCTATCCCCGAGTTCTCTTCCTATTCAGTACACTGTGTAGAGAGAGCAACAAAAACCATGGGGAGGAAACCAAACGCAACGACCACGCAAGTGAAAAAGATTGCGGTGAAACAGGGGACAGAAAAGGAAGAGGGTAGACAGCAGCAGCAGTTCCAGCGGCAGCAGTGTCAGTGGCAGCGACAGCACCACCGAGTGTTTTGTCATCGTCCACACTTCCAGATCGGAATGTGCGTTTGTGTTGCGTGCAGATTTCTGCTTAAACCCACCTGGAATACACCTGGAATTACCTGGAATTGACCTGGAATTGACCTGGAATCACCTGGAATACCTGGAAAAAACCTGGAATTTCACGAAAAATCTGAGAAACCTGGAATCACCTGGAACTGGATCCAGATACTACCCATGTGTGTTACTTCAAAAAAACCCGCCTGCGGCGGGCAATTTCCTTACCTACTCGCTGCACTTGCTATTTTCGTTTCATACGATACGAAGAGGGGAGTTCAAGAGAATAGACCTATCTGCTTTAGTGAGGAGATGTAGTGGCCTGGGGCTGGGGCTTTTGGTAAATTCACAGATAGTGGCAGATCCTTGTCTTTTACCAGTAGGTGTACAAAGACACACTCTTTCGGTTGCAAATGGAATGTGCGTACTGAGCAGCTTCACTTCCTACACGTAGTTCGCGGATGCGCTTCGCGCGGGACCGCTCACTAACACCCGTACAACTGTCTGGTGCCCGTATGAACTGGCTTTTCAGGTCAAACATGGCCTGAAAATGTGTACAAACCGAGTGAAAACGGGTAAAGCTGTGTGTTAGGGCCAAAAATGGGGGAAAATTTAAACACCTAAAAATTGGTCCATTTTTTCGAAATGACCCCACCACTTGCCGGACGGATTTCGGAAACGCCGAAAAACGAGGGTTCCGGCCTCGAGTCCTTACCCGCCTCCTGAAAAATCCACCCCGAGGGAGAGGGGATTTTGGCCCATTTTTACCGATTTGGCACGCCAAATATAAGGGGCGCCCCTTGTATTCGGCCCGCCCCCTGTATTTCAAAGTGACCCAACCGTTGCAACAGCCCCTGCTTCTGGAAGACGTATTGATTTTGTACGGTTAGTATACGTAAGGCGCAAGACCAAGCACCGGTAAAAAAGGATTAGATTCCGTTTTTGTTATCTTGCAAAGCTGACCCTTCGCCTCTCCACCCTGTGGCTGGCAGGGAGGCGCGCGCGAAGCGCGCGACGACCGCTTTTACCAGGTGGGAAAGCTCGGAATGTACTTTTTTTCCAGGAAATTATTTTTTTTTGACCATCATGCCATTCAGGGGGAAAATCCCAAAGTTAGCAAAAGGCCTGGCTTCAGGCTCTCCGCTAGGATTTCCGATTTTGAAAATGTTCTGTTGATGGTCCACGTGGTGGGGTACATGCTTGCGCCGCAGGCGCACGGTACGCAACTTTTTTTTTTTCAACGCCCGATTTTGACTTTTTTGGGACGTTTGAGCACTCACCTCTCCATATCTTCTTCTCCTGAGCTTTTTTGACAGGTAGAACGGGTCTGAACCACTCAACAGAACTTTTTTTCTTCTTTTTTTTTCTCCCCCATTTTCAAAAAGTTCTGTTGACAATCAACAGAACTTTAGTACCTAGCGGAGTCCCTGGAAGGCTTTCAAGTCAACTTTTTATATTCTTGGTTTGACAATACCATTGCAAATATCCACACCTCAACCGCACACAAACCAACGCTTTATTCTTTCCAAAAAAAAAAATTCGAAAAAAAAAAAAAAAGATTTGTTATGTATTTGTTCCCTATGCGCTACAACAGCAGTGCCCCTTTTTCTCGATTTCTTTGTGCCACGTTATTAATTGCAAGGTAACCCCTTCTTGCGATCTCTAACTCTTTCACGCGTTCGACGCCTTCTTTTTTCTATAGTTTTCAAGCGACACCCTTTTGTGCGTTAGGAACGTCGTTGGGGAGTGATAAGGCATCTTTGGTGGTACCTGGTCTGAAGGAAGACAGGTGTTGCCTGGTGCCACTGTTGGGAGAGTGATGGTATAAGGAGGGGTTGGAATTATTTATTTGGGTTGGGGTTTAGTGTATTACATCCTCAGGTGTGTTCGCTCAAATGCCGAGCCAAGTTTTCAAAAACAAAGCTGTGGCAACACAACCGAGGAAACTACACTACTCCTACAATTTATCAAAAAAAGTAACGTTTTTCTGTAAGATGCGAAGATGTGGTGCGAAGTGCCTTCACAAAGTTTCCTTTTAGTTCTTTCCCGTAGGGCGAGTGTGACGCAAACAGTGCTGTCGTGCCTGATCAGGCTGGTATGGCATTCGCCATACCTATTAAATTTGGTTTTTTTTCCTGGTAGGGCAAGGTCCGCCCTCCTGCCCTACCAGGATTTTTTTATTTTATTTTATTTTTTTGAGGAGGGGTTCGGCAGGCATTTTGCTAACCATCGTTACGAGTTTTTGGCGTTTTTTTTCTCATCGTTTCATCGACCGTGGGAGACCAGAACGCGACTCAATTGGTCAAACGCCGAAGGAAAAGGAAGCATGCAGCATGGCGGAAGAAAAAAAAGTAGCGTACCGTGCGCCTGCGGCGCAAGCTTGCAATGCACCCTTCCCATGACATAGTTTGGCTGTAAAAATGGTCAATTTTAAGCGCATTTTTTTTGAAATGTTGCGTACCGTGGCTTCGCCAGAAACTTTCGTTTTTAGAAAAATACGTAAGTAAACTTTACGGAAACTGACGTTAATTACGAACGACAGCGCTACTTTATGGCAACATTTTTTAGAAATACCGTGGCTTCGCCTGGAACCTTTGGTTGCCGTGGTTCTTTTATAGATCTACTGAGGTTACTGATACGACAGCTGACACCCACTACGGCTTGTGGTTCACCCTCCCCACCCGCCTTTCACGATTTTGTGCATCAGAGGGGAGAAAGAGCCTCACCTTCTTGCACTGGCAGGGAGTCGCGCGCGCGAAGCGCGCGCAGCGACCGCTTTTACGGGGGGAAAGCTCGGGACTTTTTTTTGCGGGTTTTTTTTGGCCTGCCCTACCAGTGCCCTACCTATTAAATTTTTTTTCAAAACTCAGCGACAGCACTGGACGCAAACGTTTGTTCTTATAAAAAAAGGGGGAAAATAAACAAGTGTTCCCAAAGCGCGTCAGTGATTTGTCGGTTTTTAGCCTTTGTGGAACACCAGAAACGGATGTTTATTTCTGTTTATTTTCTGCATGCGTCGTGCTCTCTAGGTTGTCTACGTACGTTCATATCCCCCCCCTGCCCACTTTCTATTTTCACTTGTTTTGAAACATTTGCATTCGATATCACTACGAACACTCTTGACGTGCTTCTAAGAACACATTTGCTCTATACTATGATGGTGCACAGAGTCCTGCAAGTTTTTTGCGCCACTGTGCGTTCTTTCCACAGTTCCAATTACCACCACAACAGATTCGGCGGGTACACATGCTGAGTGTCGTGGCAGTGTGCGCGTACTCAGCACTGACGCCGTGCACCGCAAGCAGTGCTGAGTGTTTGTTTCAGCTCGACTTCAGCGAAGAGCAGTACTGTGTAGACTTCTCGCCCGACGGGGCCTGGGTTGCATCAGGTGGGAAGGACAAAGAGGTGGATGTGCACAGCACAGCAGACGGGTCGCTTGTGAAGAAGATCAGCTTCTCAGACATAGTACTTGCCCTGCAGTTCTCGCCTGATGGGTCGCAGCTTGCGGTAGGAGGCGCGGGGGGGACCGTGTACGTGTACAACACAGGGACGTGGGCTTTGTCGCTTTCGATAGGGCCGTTTGGGGGTGACGTAACTAGCATCGCATACGGGTCTGACAGCACCTGGGCGGCTGTGGCAAGTTCTAACGTGATACTCATCGATACTATCCTTGGTACCCAGATATCTAGCTACAGTGGCCACACCGACACTCCATTGTCGGTGGCGGTCTCGCCCGACGACACACAACTGATAAGTGGCGGTAAAGACAACAAAGCCCGCGTCTTTTCTGCAAGCACCCTGCTCACCAGCCTCACTCTCCCCTGCACCGACGAAGTTTATGCTGTGGATTGGTCTCATGACGGAACCAAGCTGGCAGGTGTTTACCTCAAGTCGATGTCTCTGTGGTCTGCCGCAGATGGTTCTGTGCTGAACACCTTCCCTCACTCACTTAACGTTAAGTGCGTGGCGTTTGCCCCCAGCGGCCCCCAAGTTGCGTGTGGTGGTGAGGACAAGAATGTGCATCTGTACAGCACTGTGTCATATGCGACAGACGCGACGTACACAGGACACACGTCACACATCATGGCTGTGGCGTATTCCAACGATGGCACCCTCATCGCGTCAGCCTCAACAGACAAGTCTGTTCGTGTGTGGCAAGCATACCCGACAACGTATGCACCCACCCCTGCGCCACCAACACCATCTCCGCCAACACCAGCACCACCCACCCCTGCTCCACCAACTGCTTCTCCGCCAACACCCGCACCTTTGACACCTTCCCCGCCAACGCCAGCACCACCAACATCTGCACCTTTGACACCTTCCCCACCAACACCAGCACCACCAACTGCTTCTCCCCCAACACCCTCACCGCCAACATCTGCACCACCGACACCTGCACCCCTGACACCCACACCACCCACCCCTGCTCCAGCAACACCTGCCCCTGTGACACCATCTCCACCAACACCAGCACCACCCACCCCTGCTCCACCAACTGCTTCTCCGCCAACACCCGCACCTTTGACACCTTCCCCGCCAACGCCAGCACCACCAACACCGGCACCACCAACATCTGCACCACCGACACCTGCCCCTGTGACACTTTCCCCACCAACGCCAGCACCACCAACTGCTTCTCCCCCAACACCCTCACCGCCAACATCTGCACCCCCTGCTCCAGCAACACCAACATCTGCACCACCAACACCATCACCACCGACACCTGCCCCTGTGACACCTTCCCCACCAACACCAGCACCAGCAACTGCTTCTCCCCCAACACCCTCACCGCCAACATCTGCACCACCGACACCTGCCCCTTTGACACCTTCTCCACCGACGCCAGCACCACCCACCCCTGCTCCAGCAACACCTGCCCCTGTGACACCTTCTCCCCCGACATCTGCACCACCGACACCTGCCCCTGTGACACCATCTCCACCAACACCAGCACCACCAACAGTAGCACCGACGCCGCTTCCGATTAGGGAAACGTTTTCACCACCAACACCTGCACCACCTACACCTTCGCCGCTTACCCCTTCTCCACCAACACCTTCACCCGCAACACCTGCGCCTCTCACAATTGTACCGACTCCGCTTCCGATTGGGGAAACGTTTTCACCACCGACACCTGCACCGTCTACACCTGTACCTGCGACACCTGCACCGCCAACATTTGCACCACCAACATCTGAGCCCAGTGCCGCACCGTCACCCGTGCCAGAAACGCTGTCACCACCAACAGAGACACCTGCAGTCGCGAATGTGACAGAAGCACGTGACATGAGCGAGACAGCAAAGTCAGCTAAGAGAGCTTCCTCAGCCATTGCTACAATCACAGGTGCTGTTGTGGGCGTGATGTCATTTGTTGGTGTTTCTGGCGGATCGACACCTGCACCAATCAACCTGGTGGTGATGAACACCGTGCAGTGCACAGACGACTTGGACGACACGGATGACTTGCCGTTCCTGCTGCACCCGCTTGGCTTCCGCATTGACGGTGTGCCTGCTGCGGGTGCGATTGTGGGGAACTTCTTGCTGTGCGGTGTTGTGGCACTTTTGTTTTGCGTTGTTGTACTTCTGCTGCTGACGACAGGTGCTGGGTCGAAGCGAGATGCACCGTCGCTGACGCCGTTTATGAAGGCGGGTTCTGTCATAAGGTTTCCTTCTGTGATGCTGCCGCTGCCGCTGCTGCTTATTGCAGGCATCCTGCAAGCGTCGTTTGACATCGTCTTCCATCCACGCGACTCGACCCTTGTGAACGTCATTGGGTGGTCTGGACTTGCGGTGTCCCTTGGCTTCACAGGCATCATGTACAAGACATCGACACCCCCCAGCGCTGTGGTGCGTGGCATCCCACGCGGCAAGATCGGTCGCTACTGTCTTGCAGAGGGCCTTTGGGTCTCGAGCACGCCCCTCTCCGTGGAACGCCACGGGCTGATCTACGACATCTACCGCGACCTGCCTTGGGTGCGTGGAAAGTACTTCGCACTCGAAACCGCTTACCTCTACCCGCTCACGATGCTGTCTGCGATCCGCAGCAATGACTGGGGTGTGTGCACTGCGAAGGTACTGGCGCTGGCAGCTATCTTCTTTGCGATGACACTTGTCATCTGGAGGAAGGACATCTTTTTGGCCAAATTCCTGAAACACATTATGTTGAGCTGCCACATGCTCATGGTCATGGGCCTTCTGCTGTACGCCGTTGCCTACACTGCGCAGGACATGCAACACTGGGCTGCCGACGTTGGTATGCTCTTCTTCTTCGGTGCCATGGTGCTTTCTCTTGTCCGTGCACTGTACGACCTTATTACTTACGTCATGGAGATTGCTGCTGCTGCTGCTGTTGCGAACCGTGAACGGCGGCGCAAGGCTGCTGTGGACAAATCTTTCTTGTCACAGCTTGGGTCCCCTGAGTCCGGAACGAGTATGGGCTCACTTGAACTGGAAGAGGTATCATGTGGACAGGCGAAGGAACGTGGTCGTAGCATGTCGTGTCTGTCGCAGACGTCCTCCTACCTGCCGCCGCAGTGCGAAAGCCCTGAGGAGGAGACGTGCAAGTCTTTGGACGACTCGAAGAAGAGTTTAATGACGCCGGTCCCTGCAATGATGCTTGGGTCTGCCTGCACAGAGGACATTGCACTGGAGGACACATTTAGCAGAGGCAGCAAGCGGCGCCTGAGGTCACCCATGTCATCACGCGGTGCAACCTTCCTCGAGAACAGGTCCTTCGACGGAGAAGGCGGTCTCCTCGGCACCTCTCCGAACTCAAATGCAAGCAGGACCCACCGTCTTCTTCTCTCCCCTGTCACTCTCCCTCCGCCTATCCCTGGTCGTCGGTTCAGCTCCTTCAGCAGTCCTGCGCGGAAGAAGACTACGCTTGCGGCAATATAGTGGACAACTGCGGAAAGACTTTCGTTAGCACCATTTGACGCTGAAGGGGCCCTGTGTCACGTTGTCTGGTTGTTGAGTATGTTCTGCTTTGTTGTTGTCTGAGTTATGCTGTATGTTTGTTTTACGAATGGCTTTGTGTTGTATTTTCTTGCTGTTATGTTTTTGTTTCAAAGCGGGCTAGCTTAGTTGCTACCCTTGCTGGGGGGAGCACAGCGACTTGCTCGATGAGTGCTTCCCCCTCATCCTTTCATCCACGCGACCCTATTGTTTCACATACTTTACATAGTCAAATATAACGACTTTTTTGCGCGCATTACTAATTACTGCTGGCTACGCTCGAAAGAGCGAGTGGAAATGAAACGTATTTTTCTCCTTTCTCCCCAACACGGAAGAAAAAGAAAGTGCGTTACAAGTGGCCCAGTCTTTTTGGTGTGTAATGTTAGGTGTATGTTAGATGATGTTATGTGCTACTGTTTCAGATTATTTAAAACTGCTTTGTTGAATCATCGAGAGGCTCAGGGTCATCTTCTTTGAAAATTGTGTATTGTCTGTTACACACATTCATCCTTTCCCTTTTTGTGTTCCTTTTTTTGCGTTTTCGCTGCTTTGTTTTTGATGTTGCGAATATTTGTGTTTGCCGTTTTCTTCATGCCCTTCCACACTGGTTGTCCGGTGAGGTTGGTACTTTCAACCTTTCTTTTCTCTAAAAAGGCTACAACAAGCGGCTTGGCTCTCATCTTGCAACGGTTCTTAGGGTTGCACCATCCTTGCCCTCTCCTTCTGTTCTCCTGAATAGAAGGAAAGACCGGTTTATTCTCAATTTTTTTTTATATAAATTGCTTTTCCTGCTGTACACTGTTCGTGCTGCATGAGGCTCAGCTTTGCCTCGCTGTTTGTGCGATAAAGGGGACCACAACACACCCGTGCAGAGCCTTAAGGCTGCTGGACCACCTTGTACTTTCGTTGTGTTCCTCTTCCCCACTTCACCCCCTTCAATACCTTTCTGAGGCGTGTGTCAGAGAGGTGCCGTTCAGGTTTTCTGTTCTGTTTTACCTTTGCCATTGAAGAGAGAAGTCCATCAAAAAAAGAGGGGAGGGTATCAGTCCAAAGCTTTGTACGTTTCGATGGGAGAATAGTCCTGTTCATATATTTTTTGGTTTCCAAAGGTGGGTAACCAGCAGTATTGTGACATTGACAGCCTCAACTGCATCAATGTCTGTGAGTAGTTTTTGCCCTTCTCTGACTAGCTCTCACTCCCTGCCAGGCCCCCGCATCCTTTTCCCGTAGGATGATTCTCCGAAAAATATCGGGTCTTTGTTTGTGTGCTCAAGGGGTACTTCGCCTTCGCCATTAACCTCCGCACATACTGAGGGTCTTCCTCCCTTCTCACTGCTGCTGCAGGGGTCTGAGGAAAGCCTTCTGCACCCTTTTCTGAGTTGAAAGAGTTCTGATATCTCCTTGTCATCGCAAACGAGGTGTGGAGCAACGCTTTGCGGTTCAGCTCTTCGTGTCTCCCCCAAATACCAAGACCCCTCCTTTTGCCTTTTTTTTATGGGCCCTGCTGACATGTAAATCTCTGTACACCCTCATCACCATTCCTTCAGCGCAGTGGGCGGGTAGAAGTACACATGCTGAGTGTCGTGGCAGTGTGCGCGTACTCAGCACTGACGCCGTGCACCGCAAGCAGTGCTGAGTGTTTGTTTCAGCTCGACTTCAGCGACGATCAGTACTGTGTAGACTTCTCGCCCGACGGGGCCTGGGTTGCATCAGGTGGGAAGGACAAAGAGGTAAATGTGCACAGCACAGCAGACGGGTCGCTTGTGAAGCAGCTCATCTTCTCGGACAAAATATTTACCCTGCAGTTCTCGCCTGATGGGTCGCAACTTGCGGTAGGAGGCGCGGAGGAGTACGTGTACGTGTACAACACAGGGACGTGGGCTTTGTCGCTTTCGATAGGGCCGTTTGGGGGTGACGTAACTAGCATCGCATACGGGTCTGACAGCACCTGGGCGGCTGTGGCAAGTTCTAACGTGATACTCATCGATACTATCCTTGGTACCCAGATATCTAGCTACAGTGGCCACACCGACACTCCATTGTCGGTGGCGGTCTCGCCCGACGACACACAACTGATAAGTGGCGGTAAAGACAACAAAGCCCGCGTCTTTTCTGCAAGCACCCTGCTCACCAGCCTCACTCTCCCCTGCACCGACGAAGTTTATGCTGTGGATTGGTCTCATGACGGAACCAAGCTGGCAGGTGTTTACCTCAAGTCGATGTCTCTGTGGTCTGCCGCAGATGGTTCTGTGCTGAACACCTTCCCTCACTCACTTAACGTTAAGTGCGTGGCGTTTGCCCCCAGCGGCCCCCAAGTTGCGTGTGGTGGTGAGGACAAGAATGTGCATCTGTACAGCACTGTGTCATATGCGACAGACGCGACGTACACAGGACACACGTCACACATCATGGCTGTGGCGTATTCCAACGATGGCACCCTCATCGCGTCAGCCTCAACAGACAAGTCTGTTCGTGTGTGGCAAGTACACCGGACAACGCATGCGCCCACCCCTGCGCCACCAACACCATCTCCGCCAACACCCGCACCACCAACACCTGCACCTTTGACATCATCTCCACCGACACCATCTCCACCGACGCCAGCACCACCCACCCCTGCTCCACCAACACCTTCTCCACCAACGCCAGCGCCACCCACCCCTGCTCCACCAACACCTTCTCCGCCAACACCTGCACCTTTGACATCATCTCCACCCACCCCTGCTCCACCAACACCTTCTCCACCAACGCCAGCGCCACCCACCCCTGCACCACCAACACCTGCACCTTTGACATCATCTCCACCGACGCCAGCACCACCAACACCTTCTCCGCCAACACCGGCACCACCCACCCCTGCTCCACCAACTGCTTCTCCTCCGACACCCGCACCACCTACACCGGCACCTTTGACACTCGCACCACTGACACCTGCACCTGAGACACCTTCTCCACCGACGCCAGCACCACCCACCCCTGCTCCAGCAACACCTGCACCTGTGACACCCGCGCCACCAACACCTGCGCCCCTTACACCCACACCACCCACCCCTGCACCGCCAACGCAATCACCGCCAACACCTGCCCCTGTGACACCTTCCCCACCAACGCCAGTACCACCAACAATTGCACCGACGCCCCTTCCATTTGGGGTAACGTTTTCCCCGCCAACACCTGCACCGCCAACACCGGCACCACCCACACCTTCTCCACCAACACCTTCACCCGCAACACCTGCGCCTCTCACAATTGTACCGACTCCGCTTCCGATTGGGGAAACGTTTTCACCACCGACACCTGCACCGTCTACACCTTCTCCCCCAACACCTGCACCGTATACACCTGTACCTGCGACACCTTCACCGCCAACATTTGCACCAAGGACGTATGCACCACCAACATCTGAGCCCAGTGCCGCACCGTCACCCGTGCCAGAAACGCTGTCACCACCAACAGAGACACCTGCAGTCGCGAATGTGACAGAAACTCGTGACATGAGCGAGACAGCAAAGTCAGCGAAGGCAACCTCCTCAGCCATTGCTACAAGTACAGGTGCTGTTGTGGGCGTGATGTCATTTGTTGGTGTTTCTGGCGGATCGACACCTGCACCAGGCAACCTGGTAGTGATGGGTGCTGTGCAGTGCACAGACGACTTGGACGACACGGATGACATGGAGTTCCTGCTGCACCCGCTTGGCTTCCGCATTGACGGTGTGCATGCTGCGGGTGCGATTGTGGGGAACTTCTTGCTGTGCGGTGTTGTGGCACTTTTGTTTTGCGTTGTTGTACTTCTGCTGCAGACGACAGGTGCTGGGTCGAAGCGAGATGCACCGTTGCTGACGCCGTTTATGAAGGCGGGTTCTGTCATAAGGTTTCCTTCTGTGATGCTGCCGCTGCCGCTGCTGCTTATTGCAGGCATCCTGCAAGCGTCGTTTGACATCGTCTTCCATCCACGCGACTCGACCCTTGTGAACGTCATTGGGTGGTCTGGACTTGCGGTGTCCCTTGGCTTCACAGGCATCATGTACAAGACGTCGACACCCCCCAGCGCTGTGGTGCGTGGCATCCCACGTGGCAAGATCGGTCGCTACTGTCTTGCAGAGGGCCTTTGGGTCTCGAGCACGCCCCTCTCCGTGGAACGCCACGGGCTGATCTACGACATCTACCGCGACCTGCCGTGGGTGCGTGGAAAGTACTTCGCACTCGAAACCGCTTACCTCTACCCGCTCACGATGCTGTCTGCGATCCGCAGCAATGACTGGAGTGTGTGCACTGCGAAGGTACTGGCGCTGGCAGCTATCTTCTTTGCGATGACACTTGTCATCTGGATGAAGGACATCTTTTTGGCCAAATTCCTGAAACACATTATGCTGGGCTCCAACATGCTCATGGTCATGGGCCTTCTGCTGTACGCCGTTGCCTACACTGCGCAGGACATGCAACACTGGGCTGCCGACGTTGGTATGCTCTTCTTCTTCGGTGCCATGGTGCTTTCTCTTGTCCGTGCACTGTACGACCTTATTACTTATGTCATGGAGATTGTTGCTGCTGCCGCTGCGAACCGTGAACGGAGGCGCAAGGCTGCTGTGGACAAATCTTTCTTGTCACAGCTTGGGTCCCCTGAGTCCGGAACGAGTATGGGCTCACTTGAACTGGAAGAGGTATCATATGGACAGGCGAAGGAACGTGGTCGTAGCATGTCGTGTCTGTCGCAGACGTCCTCCTACCTGCCGCCGCAGTGCGAAAGCCCTGAGGAGGAGACGTGCAAGTCTTTGGACGACTCGAAGAAGAGTTTAATGACTCCGGTCCCTGCAATGATGCTTGGATCTGCTTACACAGATGATGTTGCACTGGGGGACACATTTGGAAGAGGCAGCAAGCGGCGCCTGAGGTCACCCATGTCATCACGCGGTGCAACCTTCCTCGAGAACAGGTCCTTCGACGGAGAAGGCGGTCTCCTCGGCACCTCTCCGAACTCAAATGCAAGCAGGACCCACCGTCACCTCCTCTCCCCTGTCACCCTCCCTCCGCAAACCCCTGGTCGTGGCAGCCGGTACAGCTCCTTCAGCAGTCCTGCGCGGAAGAAGACTACGCTTGCGGCAATATAGTGGACAACTGCGGAAAGGTTTTCGTTAGCACCATTTGACGCTGAAGGGGCCCTGTGTCACGTTGTCTGGTTGTTGAGTATGTTCTGCTTTGGTGTTGTCTGAGTTATGTTGTATGTTTGTTTTACGAATGGCTTTGTGTTGGATTTTCGTGTGATCGTCGTCCAGGTGATTATTATCATTTTATTGTCTTGTTGTTATGTTTTTGCTCCAAAGCAGGCTAGCTTAGTTGCTACCCTTGCTGGGGGGAGCGCAGCGACTTGCTCGATAAGTGCTTCCCCCTCATCCTTTCATCCACGCGACCCTATTGTTTCACATACTTTCCATAGACTGAGCCAGGGTATGAGATAGGGTCTAGTTTCTGGTTTTGAAAACTAGGGTTTCCTGGTTGCATGTTCCATGTTTTCAAGCGACTTTTGGGTTTTGGTTTTTAGGGTTCTCCAACCGGTAAAGGCAAATTTTTGATTGTGCCTGTACTCAAATTGAAAGGCACTCAGACGTATAGAAGTTTCCGACTCCTGTTTCCTTTGAAAGATCGGCGTAAACTCTTTGCACTATGAAAAAACGCAACTCTCAAAAAAGTAGCGCACCGTGCCTGCGGCGCAACCAAAAATTTTGAGTGACAGCCCACAGCTGCTCCTCCCCAGGCAATAGGTTGGCTGTAACAATGTTCGAGTTATTGTCTTTTTTTTTTTTTTTTTTTTTTTTGAAATTTTGCGCACGACAAACTTCAACCGGATATGATGTGGCCGTCAGGTGGGTGAGGAGACCATACCGCCCCATTCCCAGACGAGTGTGTAATGTGCAGGTTTAGCGCGAAATTTATTTGAAAACCAGAAAAACTGAGAAAACGGCGCGAAAAAAAAAACAATCCCTCTCATACATCCTGGACTAAAAAAAGACTTTTTTTGCGTTAACGCACATTACTAATTACTGCTGGCTACGCTCGAAAGAGCGAGTGGAAATGAAACGTATTTTTCTCCTTTCTCCCCAACAAGGAAGAAACAGAAAATGCGTTACAATTGGCCCAGCCTTTTTGGTACGTAATGAAAGTTCATTTTCCAAAAAAAAAAAAAAATATGTTTCAGATTATTTAAAACTGCTTTTTGTTGAATCCTCGAGAGTCTCAGGGTTATCTTACAAAACCTTCTTTGAAATTCTGTATTTTCCTGTTACACACCTTCATTCTTTCCCTTTTGTGTTTTCTTACGTTTAGTTGCTTTGTTTTTGATGTTGCGAATATTTGTGTTTGCCGTTTTCTTCATGCCCTTCCACACTGGTTGTCCGGTGAGGTTGGTACTTTCAACCTTTCTTTTCTCTAAAAAGGCTACAACAAGCGGCTTGGCTCTCATCTTGCAACGGTTCTTAGGGTTGCACCATCCTTGCCCTCTCCTTCTGTTCTCCTGAATAGAAGGAAAGACCGGTTTATTCTCAAATTTTTTTATATAAATTGCTTTTCCTGCTGTACACTGTTCGTGCTGCATGAGGCTCAGCTTTGTCTTGCTTTGTGCGATAAAGGGGACCACAACACACCCGTGCAGAGCCTTAAGGCTGCCGGACCACCTTTCCGTACTTTCGTTGTGTTCCTCTTCCCCACTTCACTCCCTTCAATACCTTTCTGAGGCGTGTGTCAGAGAGGTGCCATTCAAGTTTTCTGTTCTGTTTTACCTTTGCCAGTGAGGGAGAAGTCCATAAAAAAAAAGAGGGGAGGGTTGTATCGGTCCAAAGCTTTGTACCTTTCGTGAGATGGGAGATGTGCGGCAACTGCAGTACTGTGTATTTTTTGGTTTCCAAAGGTGGGTAACCAGCAGTATTGTGACATTGACAGCCTCAACTGCATCAATGTCTGTGAGTATTTTGCCTTCTCTGACTCACAATGGAAACTCAGGAACATATACCCCATCCCTCATCCCTCATCACCATTCCTTCAGCGCAGTGGGCGGGTAGAGGTACACATGCTGAGTGTCGTGGCAGTGTGCGCGTACTCAGCACTGACGCCGTGCACCGCAAGCAGTGCTGAGTGTCAGTTTCAGCTCGACTTCAGCGACGATCAGTACTGTGTAGACTTCTCGCCCGACGGGGCCTGGGTTGCATCAGGTGGGAAAAAAGAGGTGAATGTTTACAGCACAGCAGACGGATCGCTTGTGAAGCATCTCAGCGTCTCGGACATAATACTCACCCTGCAGTTCTCGCCTGATGGGTCGCAGCTTGCGGTAGGAGGCGCGGCGATGTATGTGGACATATACAACACAGGGTCATGGGGTTTGGCGTTTTCGATAGGGTCGTTTGGGGGTGACGTAACTAGCATCGCATACGGGTCTGACAGCACCTGGGCGGCTGTGGCAAGCTCAGCCCGCGTAACATTCATCAACACTATATCTGGGACCAGGGTGAATGCCTACAGTGGCCACACCGACACTCCATTGTCGGTGGCGGTCTCGCCCGACGACACACAACTGATAAGTGGCGGTAAAGACAAGGCAGCCCACGTCTTCTCTGCAAGCACCCTGCTCACCAGCCTCACTCTCCCCTGTACCGACGAAGTTTCTTCTGTGGATTGGTCTCGTGACGGAACCAAGCTGGCAGGTGTTTACGACAAGTCGATGTCTCTGTGGTCTGCCGCAGATGGTTCTGTGCTGAACACCTTCCCTCACTCAAGTGCAGTTAACTCCGTGGCGTTTGCCCCCAGCAGCGCTCAAGTTGCGTGTGGTGGTGACGACCAGAGTGTGCATCTGTACAACACTGTGTCATATGCGACAGACGTGACGTACAAGGGACACACGTCACAAATCACGGCTGTGGCGTATTCCAACGATGGCACCCTCATCGCGTCAGCCTCAAGAGACAACTCTGTTCGTGTGTGGCAAGTATACGCGACAACATCTGCTCCACCAACATCTGCGCCACCGACATCTGCACCACCAACACCATCACCACCAACATCTGCGCCGCCAACACCATCACCACCAACGTCTTCTCCCTTGACATCTGCACCACCAACATCTTCTCCCTTGACATCTGCACCACCAACACCATCACCACAAACATCTGCGCCACCAACATCTGCACCACCAACACCATCACCACAAACATCTGCGCCACCAACATCTGCACCACCAACACCATCACCACCAACATCTGCACCACCAACATCTGCACCACCAACATCTTCTCCCTTGACATCTGCACCACCAACACCATCACCACAAACATCTGCGCCACCAACATCTGCACCACCAACACCATCACCACCAACATCTGCACCACCAACATCTGCACCACCAACATCTTCTCCCTTGACATCTGCACCACCAACACCATCACCACAAACATCTGCGCCACCAACATCTGCACCACCAACACCATCACCACCAACATCTGCACCACCAACACCATCACCACCAACATCTGCACCACCAACATCTGCACCACCAACACCATCACCACCAACATCTGCACCACCAACATCTGCACCACCAACACCATCACCACCAACATCTGCACCACCAACATCTGCACCACCAACATCTTCTCCCTTGACATCTGCACCACCAACACCATCACCACAAACATCTGCGCCACCAACATCTGCACCACCAACACCATCACCACCAACATCTGCACCACCAACATCTGCACCACCAACATCTGCACCACCAACATCTGCACCACCAACACCATCACCACAAACATCTGCGCCACCAACATCTGCACCACCAACACCATCACCACAAACATCTGCGCCACCAACATCTGCACCACCAACACCATCACCACCAACATCTGCACCACCAACATCTGCACCACCAACATCTTCTCCCTTGACATCTGCACCACCAACACCATCACCACAAACATCTGCGCCACCAACATCTGCACCACCAACACCATCACCACCAACATCTGCACCACCAACATCTGCACCACCAACATCTTCTCCCTTGACATCTGCACCACCAACACCATCACCACAAACATCTGCGCCACCAACATCTGCACCACCAACACCATCACCACAAACATCTGCACCACCAACACCATCACCACCAACATCTGCACCACCAACATCTGCACCACCAACACCATCACCACCAACATCTGCGCCGCCAACACCATCACCACCAACGTCTTCTCCCTTGACATCTGCACCACCAACATCTTCTCCCTTGACATCTGCTCCGCCAACACCATCACCACAAACATCTGCGCCACCAACATCTTCTCCCTTGACATCTGCACCACCAACATCTGCACCACCAACATCTTCTCCCTTGACATCTGCACCGCCAACACCATCACCACAAACATCTGCACCACCAACATCTGCGCCACCAACATCTTCTCCCTTGACATCTGCGCCACCAACATCATCACCACAAACATCTGCACCACCAACATCTGCGCCACCAACACCATCACCACAAACATCTGCGCCACCAACATCTTCTCCCTTGACATCTGCACCACCAACATCTGCGCCACCAACATCTTCTCCCTTGACATCTGCGCCACCAACACCATCACCACAAACATCTGCACCACCAACATCTTCTCCCTTGACATCTGCTCCGCCAACACCATCACCACAAACATCTGCGCCACCAACAATAGCACCGACGCCCCTTCCATTTGGGGTAACGTTTTCACCGCCAACACCGGCACCACCAACACCTTTCCCACCAACGCCCGCACCGCCAACGCCATCACCACCAACACCGGCACCACCGACACGTGCCCCTGTGACGCCGTCTCCACCAACGCCAGCACCACCAACAATAGCACCGACGCCCCTTCCATTTGGGGTAACGTTTTCACCACCAACGCCTGCACCTGCATCGCCACCACCACCAACACCTTCTCCGCCAACGCCGTCACCACCGACACCGGCACCACCGACACCGGCACCACCCACACCTTCTCCACCAACACCTTCACCCGCAACACCTGCGCCTCTCACAATAGCACCTACTCCGCTTCCGATTGGGGAAACGTTTTCACCACCGACACCTGCACCGTCTACACCTGTACCTGCGACACCTGCACCGCCAACATTTGCACCAAGGACGTATGCACCTCAAGTGCCAGCTCTGCACACAGGTGCACCACCAACGTCTGAGTCCAGTGCCGCACCGTCGCCACCAACAGAGACACCTGCAGTCGCGAATGTGACAGAGGCACGTGACACAAGCGAAACAGCAAAGTCAATGAAGGCAACCTCCTCAGCCATTGCTACAAGTACAGGTGCTGTTGTGGGCGTGATGTCATTTGTTGGTGGTGCTGGCGGCGCAACACCTGCACCAGGCAACCTGGTAGTGATGGGTGCTGTGCAGTGCACAGACGACCTGGACGACATGGACGACATGGAGTTCCTGCTGCACCCGCTTGGCTTCCGCATTGACGGTGTGCATGCTGCGGGTGCGATTGTGGGGAACTTCTTGCTGTGCGGTGTTGTGGCACTTTTGTTTTGTGTTGTTGTACTTCTGCTGCAGACGACAGGTGCTGGGTCGAAGCGAGATGCACCGTCGCTGACGCCGTTTATGAAGGCGGGTTCTGTCATAAGGTTTCCTTCTGTACTGCTGCCGCTGCCGCTGCTGCTCACTGCAGGCATCCTGCAAGCGTCGTTTGACATCGTCTTCCATCCACGCGACTCGACCGTTGCGAACCTGATTGGGTGGTCTGGACTTGCGGTGTCCCTTGGCTTCACAGGCATCATGTACAAGACATCGACACCCCCCAGCGCTGTGGTGCGTGGCATCCCACGTGGCAAGATCGGTCGCTACTGTCTTGCAGAGGGCCTTTGGGTCTCGAGCACGCCCCTCTCCGTGGAACGCCACGGGCTGATCTACGACATCTACCGCGACCTGCCGTGGGTGCGTGGAAAGTACTTCGCACTCGAAACCGCTTACCTCTACCCGCTCACGATGCTGTCTGCGATCCGCAGCAATGACTGGAGTGTGTGCACTGCGAAGGTACTGGCGCTGGCAGCTATCTTCTTTGCGATGACACTTGTCATCTGGGTGAAAGACATCTTTTTGGCCAAATTCCTGAAACACATTATGCTGGGCTCCAACATGCTCATGGTCATGGGCCTTCTGCTGTACGCCGTTGCCTACACTGCGCAGGACATGCAACACTGGGCTGCCGACGTTGGTATGCTCTTCTTCTTCGGAGCCATGGTGCTTTCTCTTGTCCGTGCACTGTACGACCTTATTACTTATGTCATGGAGATTGTTGCTGCTGCCGCTGCGAACCGTGAACGGCGGCGCAAGGCTGCTGTGGACAAATCTTTTATGTCACAGCTTGGGTCCCCTGAGTCCGGAACGAGTGTTGGCATGCTTGAACTGGACGAGGTATCGCCGAAGTCTGGACGCGTGAAGGACCATGACCGTAGCATGTCGTGTCTGTCGCAGACGTCCTCCTACCTGCCGCCGCAGTGCGAAAGCCCTGAGGAGGAGACGTGCAAGTCTTTGGACGACTCGAAGAAGAGTTTAATGACTCCGGTCCCTGCAATGATGCTTGCGTCGGCTTACACAGATGACATTGCACTGGAGGACGCATTCAGCAGAGGCAGCAAGCGGCGCCTGAAGTCACCCATGTCATCACGCGGTGCAACCTTCCTCGAGAACAGGTCCTTCGACGGAGAAGGCGGTCTCCTCGACACCTCTCCGAACTCAAATGCAAGCAGGACCCACCGTCACCTCCTCTCCCCTGTCACCCTCCCTCCGCAAACCCCTGGTCGTGGCAGCCGGTACAGCTCCTTCAGCAGTCCTGCGCGGAAGAAGACTACGCTTGCGGCAATATAGTGGACAACTGCGGAAAGACTTTCGTTAGCACCATTTGACGCTGAAGGGGCCCTGTGTCACGTTGTCTGGTTGTTGAGTATGTTCTGCTTTGGTGTTGTCTGAGTTCTGTTGTATGTTTCTTATTGTGTGTGTTTTTCTTCTTTTCAGATGAATTTGTTTTTGATGTGTATGCACGTGATGCATAAATCATTTTTCAATATTTCTTTGCTTTCTGCATGACTTTATTTTGCGTTTTTGTCTGGAGTCTCGACGCTCTCTTTTATGTACAATATGAGTGCCACAGGAGGGAATGTGGGGGTGTCTTTGTTTAGGATCCGTTTTTCTTTATTTTTGTTGTGCCTGGTTGTGTTCGTGCGGAGACCAGAGGTCCTCAGTTTTACGTACGTGGGTTGTGTACGAACTAAACAAGAAAGACCGACGAGGTTTTTATTTGCACGAGAGGCACATCCATCTCAAAAATTCATCTTTCCAAAAATAGAAATAATCAAATACGTTCCATTTTAGGTTCCGTACGCCGACACACTTTACTAATTACTGCTGGCTACGCTCGAAAGAGCGAGTGGAAATGAAACGTATTTTTCTCCTTTCTCCCCAACACGGAAGAAAAAGAAAGTGCGTTACAAGTGGCCCAGTCTTTTTGGTGTGCGATGTTAGTTCATTTTCCAAAATAGGGGGTGTGCAGGCATTCACCTTCACTATCTCTTTACTGGGGCAGTCTCTTGACTTTAACCCACCACACGCTGGGATTGCACCGAAATGCAACCAGACGCTTTGTTTTGGGCGGCGTTACCCCACAAGGATCCCCCCGAAAGGGTGTGTGTGGTGTCCCCCCTTTTTCTTTGCTTTTTGTGTACCTTTTCTTATGGTTCGGTGACGTTTAGTTGCTTTTATCTCTGTCGTGAATATTCATTTTTGGGGCTTTCTTCATGCCTTCCGGTGAGGCGTTAGCACTGTCAACGTTTCTTTTAGGTGACTAAAAGAGTCTTAGACTCATCTTACAGTGGTGCAATAAAACGGATAACTGGTGCTCCTGAAATAAAAAAATACCAAGTACGCAACAACTACGCACTAAGTACGCACTAAGTACGCAACAAGTACGTAACAAGTACGCAACAAGTACGCACAAGTACGCAATATAGGGTATTCCTGTATTATTTTTTTTCTAAGGTGACTAAGCACGAGAGGCTTAGGATCATCTTATAAACTTTTCTTTTTTTCGTGCACAAAGTGCGCAACAAGTACGCAAAATGGGGTTTTCAGGAGCACCAATAGATTAGTTATGGGCAGATATTGGATTTACCCATAATTAGGCGCACCGTTATATTGCAACCCACTGTGGTTACCTTTCTTAATTCTCCATTTTTTCTTTCCGATTATTTCCCTCTGTTAGTTCAATGTGTTTGCATCTTCGCTGATGTTCATTTTTGTTTTTTTTATATTTTTTTTATTTTTTTGAAAATACGCGACGATACTACATACAATGCAACGAGGCCGAGTCGGCCTCGCCAAGGCCTGAAAATAAATACTCAGGCGTGCCTGAGGCGTACTCGGGATTGGTTACGTTTAAGTACGCCTCAGGCACGCCTGGGTATATTTATATTTCTTACCAGCATTTTGGTCAGGAACAAAAAAGTATTTACCCTCAAATTTTGTGGTTTTCGATTCAGAGGTAGCAAAATCTTTCAAATGCGGGGTCGCACGATGAAAAATGCGCCTCTGGGCCGAGCGAGTCGAAAAAATGAAAAGGGTTCGCTAAGCTTTGGTGCTGATGATATATATTTTGGTGGTACCTTCGGGTATTTCATTGATTCAAGAATCATTGTAAACAAATCTCGGGGGTGCTTTTCGACTGGGTCCCTTCGGGGCCCAACTTGATGCAAGACGGAAGAGGCTCATACAAGGCTGGATCCTCTAACACTAGAGGGATCTCATCGAGATCCCAGAATTTTACACAGGCCTCCTTGATCCACAGACCACAGCTCTATTTTTAGTACAACTATGGGGTGACCAAAGGACTTTTTTATACTTTTTTATACCCGAGGTATGACTCATCTTCTGCGAAGCCTCTTTTTAGGAGTCAGTTTACTGTAAGCAGTAACCATGATATTTTTCCACTAAAAATATCTTGCGACCCCACAATTTTCTCAGCAGGACACCGAAAGTTGATTTCGGCACATTTCAGGGGGCGGAGGAAATACATGGCATGCCTTAGAAACGTGATGACCTGTGCATAATATATCAGCAGAAATATGAAACCGAGTATACTTTCCCCTGGTTTTTGGTACAAACTTAAAGTCACGCATTTTTTGCTAAAAAAATTGTCCGACCCCGGAATTTTTTCAGATCGCTCCGGAAATGCATCAGAGGCCCTTTTTGCGGGGGGGGAAATACACACCAGTCGCCTGAAACGCAAGTATACGTTGATATATACTCAGGCGTGCCTGAGGCGTACTTAAACGTAACTAATCCCGAGTACGCCTCAGGCACGCCTCAGTGACGCCTCAGGCACGCCTCAGATATATTTTCCAGATACGAGTATTTTCAGGCGTACCCGGCCTCGTTGCATTGTATGGATACTATTTGGGTCTTCTGTGGGGAAGTAGGGAGTGTCTTGTTTTGTGTTTTCTAAAACCTGGCTTTGGTGTGTGTGTGTCATCATAATATTATACACATTTATCTTCCTGGCGCGCATGGTGTGGGTAGCGAACTAACGAAACAAAAGGACAAAAGGGGAGTTATATTTTTTCAGTCTCTCTAACTACAGAGCAGGGTTTTATAGATTGGCATCCAAGCGATGCAGCAATGGAGAAGAGGTGCAAAAGCTCTGCAGAATGTTGCCATATGTTGTTTGGCAGCTGGTCTCGCAGAGCTCTTAGCCTCAAAATCCGTTTTCATTTTCTCTCATGACGTACTTCAGCCTCCGAAGTACCCCTTTTCGATATTTTTTTTTTTTTATTTGTAGTTGCCGCCCGGCAGTCTCTGCAAGCTGAAAGCTGAAAGCGATTTGACACACATTCCAGTTTTTTTGTTGTTTTTTTGTTTTTGATAGATGTGTGCACCCCTTCGTCTTTCGTAAGAGAAAATGTGCGTATTTTTTTGCGTGTTTACATGTTCTGCATGGTTATTCTGCGAGTCACCTAATTATGTCTAAAAGATGACTAAGCCAGAGTAGGGGAGTTCATTTCATATACCCCTTTATTTATCGTTATTTTAGTGGGATGCTTTGGGGGTCCTTTTTTTTCCCCCAGGTTTTCTTCTTCTAATGTGCCTGCATCCTTTTTGAGGAGTCTGCATTATTAAATTCACTTTTTTTTTTATGAACCATCTTTTACATTATTCCGACACACAGATGCTGTCATTGTAAGATATTCAGATATGCGTGCTGACAGGGTAGGTTTCTTGTTACACACGACACAACAGCAAATAAGGTTCGTATTTTTTATCAATTCCTTTCGGCGTGCCTGCGTGTCGTGAGGGTGTGAGCACGCTGCACGACCGAACCTTCCAAGTGCCCTGCGCCCTCCCCAATGAACGTGAGGCGTTTTTGCACTTTCCACTTCTTTCCTTTGTCTTTGCGATATTGACGCCCACAAAGGGTTTCATATAGCTTTGAGGCCTGTTCACTTTACAACTGTCTTCGTGTGACCAAACACATGAGGCTTAGCTATTTTCATTTCTTTCAGGGATGCGTTTTTAGCACGTTTTCAACTCTTTCTTTCCTACGGTCCTGTGTAGGTGTTGGGGGTTCAACTTCGTTGTTTTCCCTTACCCTGACCGAGCTGTGCATTTTTCCTAGAAAAGGAAGAAAAAAAAACACAGTAGAGATTGCACAATGTGGCAACACAACTGAGGCAACTACACTCCTCCAACAATTTATTTTAAAAAAAAGCAAAAGCAAATTCTATTCACTAAACGTTGGTCAAGTATTCTTCTTTAAGGTGGGACTTGGTTCATCTTACTATTTGTTTCGTTCTGTTCTTTGTTTGTTTTCCTGCTCTTTTGCCTGGCGATTCATTAGAAGGAGGGGGGGTCAGAACACATGTTGGCATGTGTTCTGCTGGCCCCCTTCTTTCCATTGAACCAATCTGCACGTCACAGAACTCCACATTGGACTGAAGTGACGACAGCTCAGCTAGCATTCTTGTTTCCTCTTTATGTGTTGACCCTCTCAAATACTTTCAATTCTGTGAACTGAAAGTATATGAATCTAACTCTTTGATGCGAGAGAGAGGGCGCATTTTCTTCTTTCAGGGGGGTGTTTTTCTTTGTGGTGGTGCAGCCCACTTTTTGCTCCTTGGTAAACACCGTCTTTCGCTATGGACGTTGATGTTCAGCAACATGGCGAAATAATAGGACAAAAACAACTGGCTACTGAACTTGAAAAAAAAATCCCCCCCCACTGTTGTTACTGCGGTCATGACAGTGGTTTAGATGTCTGCACAGAGAGAGAGAGAGCGGCAGTCATCTGACAATGCTTTTTTAGTGCCGAAGTCCACAAAGCACTTCGACCTGATTTTTTGATGCAGTGACAACACTTCATTATAGCTATGATTTCTGTTATGGTTTTCTATTTCCTACGAGCTCAAAATATATCAATTCTATATGCGAAAAAAAAACTAATTTCTACCCACAGCTCTTGCCAGGCTGTTCTAGGCTATACAAGGAGCACTTTTGTGTGCGTGCTTTGAAAGGTGTGGGTAGTCCCAACAGACACCCCACTGTGGTCTATGCGACAGTTTCTTTTTTTAAGTCGACTAAGCACGAAAGGCTTAATGGAACCATCTTTACAATTGTTTTCTTCATTCTTTTTTCCGCAAAATGTTTTCAACGTTTTTCTCTTTGCCCCAAAATCCTATTACGTGAGTTGTTATGTCATATTAGCAAACTACCGTGGTGTCTCTTATTTTCGAACAAAAAAACGACCCAAATTCGAGAACGAAAGTTATAATACTGCACGGACATTTTACTTTATTAACCAAAACCTTAAACGAAAATAAGCTTTCAGACGAAAGTTCATTATTAGACGAACATTCATTGCTCGAAAATAAGAGACACCACGGTATATTTTTTTTGTGTTTCTATTTTGTGCCACATCTGGTCCATCCTGTTTGTGTCTGAATTCAACAAAAAGCAAGATACCCTCCTTTTTTTTTGTCTACCTTTTTGATGAGCGAACTTCCTCCGTCCAGAGTCGCGGGGAAAAAACGTTGTTTCCGTATGACTCATTTGCTACGTTACTCGCCATCCCTCAAATCTATTCGCGTGTGTTCGCACTTCACTTCCCCCTGTCCCCTGCCCCTGCCCCCCTACCACACAACGCAGGATTTGGAGTGAGCCATGTTGAGTGTCGTGGCAGTGTGCGCGTACTCAGCACTGACGGCATGCACCGCAAGCAGTGCTGAGTGTTTGTACCAAATCAACCTTGACGACAACGGTGAGGCTGTCGGGTTCTCCCCGGACGGTGCCTGGGTTGCGGTCGGTGACAAGGATGGGAGGATGCGGGTGTACAGCACTGTGGATGCGTCAGTTGTGAAGAGCCTTTCGCTTGGGAGTGATGTGAAGTGTTTGGAGTTCTCGCCGGACGGGACACAGCTTGCGGTGTGTGTCAAGGACGACGACGCTGTGGTCGTGTACTCCGTAGCGACGTGGGCCACGCTGCAGAAGCTAGTCCTATCCGAGGAGCCGTACGATGTGTCCTACTCACGCGACAGCAGCATGCTTGCAGTGGCCTGCAAAGACAACTATTCACAGATCTACAACCCCATCACAGGAGTGCTGGGCACACGCTGGGACAGCTCAAACGACGTCAACAGCATTGCCTTCTCGAGCGACGGCACGCGAGCCGTCAGTGGAGGAGACGACGACATCGTGACTGTCCGGAACACAGCAACAGGCGCAGAGTTGTACCGCATGACAGAAACGAAGGAGGTCAACGGTCTGGCCTGGTCGCGTGACGACAGGTTCATCGCATCAGCAAACAAAGACAAAAAGACGACCCTCTACTCGTCTGCAGACGGCAGTCTGCTGAAAGTGTTCAGCCACCCCCAGGAGGCCGAGGGTGTTGCTTTCTCGCCGTCCAGTGCACAGCTTGCGAGCTGTGGGAAGGACAACACCTTGTTTCTTTACGACACCACAACCTACGCGTCGGCGGGTGTGTACACAGGACACACCAGTACAATCAACAGGGTCGCGTATTCCTTCGATGGTAGCCGTATCGCCACAGTGTCTGATGACGACACACTCCGGGTGTGGGTTGCGATACCAACAACACCTTCACCACCAACGCCTGCACCACCAACACCATCGCCTCCGACACCGGCACCACCAACACCATCGCCACCAACACCTTCCCCACCGACACCTTCCCCACCAACACCATCGCCTCCGACACCCGCACCACCAACACCTTCCCCACCGACACCTTCCCCACCAACACCTTCCCCACCAACACCATCGCCTCCGACACCGGCACCACCAACACCATCGCCACCAACGCCTGCACCACCAACACCATCGCCACCAACACCTTCCCCACCGACACCTTCCCCACCAACACCATCGCCTCCGACACCCGCACCACCAACACCTTCCCCACCGACACCTTCCCCACCAACACCATCGCCTCCGACACCGGCACCACCAACACCATCGCCACCAACGCCTGCACCACCAACACCATCGCCACCAACACCTTCCCCACCGACACCATCGCCTCCGACACCGGCACCACCAACACCATCGCCACCTACACCGGCACCACCAACACCTTCCCCACCAACGCCTGCACCACCGACACCTGCCCCTGTGACACCGTCTCCACCGACGCCAGCACCACCAACAATAGCACCGACGCCCCTTCCATTTGGGGTAACGTTTTCACCACCAACACCGGCACCACCGACACCTTCCCCACCAACGCCTTCACCGCCAACGCCATCACCACCAACACCGGCACCACCAACACCTTCCCCACCAACGCCTGCACCACCGACACCTGCCCCTGTGACACCATCTCCACCGACGCCAGCACCACCAACAATAGCACCGACGCCCCTTCCATTTGGAGTAACGTTTTCACCGCCAACACCGGCACCACCAACGCCTGCACCTGCAACGCCATCACCACCAACACCTTCTCCTCCAACACCAGCCCCGCCGACACCTGCACCTGCAACACCTTCCCCACCGACAAGTTCTCCAGCAACACCAGCCCCGCCAACGCCTGCACCATTAACACCTTCTCCACCTACACCCGCACCTGCAACACCTGCACCTGGCACACTTTCCCCACCGACACCTGCACCACTTACGCCGTCACCGCCAACACCTTCTCCTCCAACACCTGCTCCACCTACAATTGCCCCAACCCCGCTTCCGCAAGGGAAAACATTTGCACCACCAACGTTTTCTCCGCCAACACCGGCACCTGCAACATTATCACCACCAACACCTGCACCGCCAACTATTGCTCCAACCCCGCTTCCGCAGGGCAAAACATTTGCACCACCGACACCAGCTCCCCTGACACCTTCCCCACCAACACCAGCACCTGCCACCCCTGCACCGCACACGGACGCAGCGACGTTGCCACGCACTGCGCTGCCCACACAGGCGCCACCTACTGAGGTGCCTGCGAACGCGACGGAGGAGCGTGCACTGAGTGCTGCGGCTGCGAGGGTGAAGGACTCCGTGCTCTCCATGGGCACTGCCAGTGGCGCTATCGTAGGCA
Organism: Rhynchopus sp. YZ270_cl-10; assembly: GCA_964035575.1. Lineage (NCBI taxonomy): Eukaryota > Euglenozoa > Diplonemea > Diplonemida > Diplonemidae > Rhynchopus > Rhynchopus sp. YZ270_cl-10. The sequence continues at coordinate 68,465 of OZ037866.1, read as the reverse complement.
CCGTTGCGTTGATGGGCGGTGCGGGCGGCGGGTCTGCTGCACCAGGGAACGTGATCGTGATGAACACCGTGCAGTGCACAGACGATCTGGACGACACGGATGACATGGAATACCTGCTGCACCCGCTTGGCTTCCGTATTGACGGTGTGCCTGCTGCGGGTGCGATTGTGGGGAACGTCCTGTTATGGGGTGTCTTGGCGGTTCTGTTCAGCACCGTTGCATTGGGGCTGAAGGCTCTGGGGGCTGGACCCAAGAAGCATGCGCCTGGGCTCACACCGTTTATGAAGGCGAGCTCTGTCATAAGGTACCCGTCTGTGCTGCTGCCGCTGCCGCTGCTGCTGAGTGCAGGCATCCTGCAAGCGTCGTTTGACATCATCTTCCACCCACGCGACTCGACCCTTGTGAACGTGATAGGGTACGGCGGCCTAGGCATGAGCCTCCTCTTCACGGCGGTCCTCTTCACCAGCTCAAAGCTGCCCAGCGGCGAGGTGCGTGGCTGCGAGCGAGGTGCCGTGGGCACGTACTTCCTCGGCCAAGGTGCTTGGGTCTCGAGCACGCCCCTCTCCGTGGAACGCCACGGACTGATCTACGACATCTACCGCGACCTGCCGTGGGTGCGTGGAAAGTACTTCGCACTCGAAACCGCTTACCTCTACCCGCTCGCGATGCTGTCTGCGATCCGCAGCAATGACTGGAGTGTGTGCACTGCGAAGGTACTGGCGCTGGCAGCTATCTTCTTTGCGATGACACTTGTCATCTGGAGGAAGGACATCTTTTTGGCCAAATTCCTGAAACACATTATGGTGGCCTCCAACATGCTCATGGTCATTGGCCTTTTACTACATGCCATTGCCTACGCCGAAAAGAACATGCAACACTGGTCTGTTGACACCGCCATCGCCTTCTTCATGGCAGCCATGCTCCTTGCCTTGGTACGCGCCGTGTACGACCTGCTGACGTACATCATAGAGGTTATGGCCTCTGTGCGTGCGGGACGCGAGGCACGGAGCGTGCAGGAGATTGCCACCCCTGAGCAGGCAAACGAGCTTATGGGCGAGGACCTCGAGCTGCTGGAGGTGGAGGAGATGAACCCTTCGCCTATGTCGGGGCGGTCTTTGGGGCGCTATCGGCGGAGCAGTTGTTTGTCGCAGCTGTCGCACAATTCGTCGTACACGGCACCCCCGCTGGACACTTCGAGCACGGAGGAAAGCGACCCTGACCGCTCCACCCGGCACCTTCCCTCCAGTCGGTACTCCGAGGGCACTGCCAGTGCAAGAAACTCGAGCGCCACAGGCCACAACTTCACCACCCCCTTCCCTCCGTCCCTCCGCCTTGCCGCCATCACCTCACCAGCCTCACCAACCCTTGTCTCTGGGCGTGGCCGATACAGCTCATTCTCGTCACCACCACGTAGGTTGGCGTCCAGTAGAGGCATGGAGGCGGTAGGGGTGTGAAGGGACAAGGAGTGTTGCGAGGAAAGGAAGCTGGGGGGAATAGAGAAAAGGCTGGTGGATGTGAAGCAGGTAGGTGCCCAAGGAAGATGGCATAGCAAAAAAGCGCCTGGAGGAACAGGTTGCATCGGTGGGAGAGATTGGGGGGGGCATTGAAATCCGGGTCTGATTTTTTCACCGGGTGTTTGGCTAACCTACAATGGCTTTGTTTCTTTCCCCCCCCGTGTAACGAGTGTAGAACAGCACCCTGGTATTTTACATGTTGGCTAGGGTATCATATGTAGACATTTGCACCTTTAAACACCTCTTAGCGTCAGCAAAAACGAAAAACGAAAACCTAAAAAAAAGGGCCCCCTCACCCTGCTGAACCCTTTTTAAGGCGCGTATACACGGTGCAAAGTCGCACCTTACAAGTTTTTTTTCTTTTATTTTCTTCCAAATTACATCCGACAGTTCAGCTCAGCTCAGCTTAGCTCAGTCCTTTTTTTTCTTTTTTTTTTTCCCTTCCCCCCCCGGAAAGGGACAACGCGAGGCTTGTAGGATCATATAGTTCTTCTTTCCCGCCCCTTTCCTATCACGACAACACTTTCTTTTCAAAGATGTATGCACAGGTGTGTGGGTACATTCATCACAGTCAAGTGTTCTTTTCTTTCTTTCGTGCCAGCTGGTCTCAAAGACGCTTGCACGATCAAAATGGATAGCTTTTATTTAAAAGATGTGTGCTGCCCTTAAGGGTGCACAGCACACCTTGCCTCGTTTTATTTTTACATCGAGGTGTCTGCACAGTCCACTCTAGTAGGGCCTTATCTACTTTAAGTGACTAAGTGCAGAGGATAGCGGCTCCCATTTAAAAAAAATTTTTTTTTTTCTCTTTTCTTTTCGTCGTCCGCCTGGGTTCTGGTGAGATGTTTTGCGCTTTGCAGTTTATCTTTTTTCCCCTTCTTTGTGTTCCTTGGGGAAAAAGGTGCAAAAAAAAAAAAAGAAACAAAAAAAAAAAAAAAAGAAGAAATGTTATTAATGGTGTTACCGAACAACTGTAGGGGACATGTCAAGGACATGTCAAGGACCTGTCAATATAGGGGGGGTGTGTGGTGTGGCTGAAGGGGGGTGCTATTTTCTGCTACTTTCTGCTATTTTCTGCTATTTTCTGCTATTTTGGGGGTCTGGATTTTTTTTATTTTTTGGCCGTGGTTTGGGCTCAGGCCTTTTGCTAACCATCATGCCATCGTGCCACGTTTTTGGGCGTTTTTTATTTTTTTTTCCATCATGCCACCATCATGCCACGGGGGGTGGTGGGGCAGGGCTTTCGCTATCCATCACCTGGGGATTTCCCCCCCAGATGGCATGATGGCATGATGGCATGATGGCATGATGGCATGATGGCATGATGGCATGATGGCATGATGGCATGATGGCATGATGGCATGATGGCATGATGGCATGATGGCATGATGGCATGATGGCATGATGGCATGATGGCATGATGGCATGATGGCATGATGGCATGATGGCATGATGGCATGATGGCATGATGGCATGATGGCATGATGGCATGATGGCATGATGGCATGATGGCATGATGGCATGATGGCATGATGGCATGATGACATGATGACATGATGACATGATGACATGATGACATGATGACATGATGACATGATGACATGATGACATGATGACACGATGGCACGATGGCATGATGGCATGATGGCATGATGGCATGATGGCATGATGGCATGATGGCATGATGGCATGATGGCATGATGGCATGATGGCATGATGGCATGATGGCATGATGGCATGATGGCATGATGGCATGATGGCATGATGGCATGATGGCATGATGGCATGATGGCATGATGGCATGATGGCATGATGGCATGATGGCATGATGGCATGATGGCATGATGGCATGATGGCATGATGGCATGATGGCATGATGGCATGATGGCATGATGGCATGATGGCATGATGGCATGATGGCATGATGGCATGATGGCATGATGGCATGATGGCATGATGGCATGATGGCATGATGGCATGATGGCATGATGGCATGATGGCATGATGGCACGATGGCACGATGGCACGATGGCACGATGGCACGATGGCACGATGGCACGATGGCACGATGGCACGATGACACCTTACAATTTTTCTGCTCGCTGCGCTCGCTGTACGCTATTTTCTTCCTGCCTACGGTGCCATTTTACAATGTCTAAGGGGATTCCCTTGCATTTTGCAGCCAGAAATGAAACTTGACCCAAGCTGCAAAAAATTGACCATTCTTATTTCAAAGGAACCCAACCGTTGCAACAGCCCCTGCTTCTGGAAGACGTATTGATTTTGTACGGTTAGTGTACGTAAGGCGCAAGACCAAGGACCGTTAATAAAGGATTATATTCCGTTTTTTGTTTATATCTCGCAAAGCTGACCCTTCGCCTCTCCACCCTGTGGCTGGCAGGGAGGCGCGCGCGAAGCGCGCGACGACCGCTTTCACCAGGCGGGAAAGCTCGGAATGTACTTTTTTTTCCAGGAAATTATTATTTTTTGACCATCATGCCATTCAGGGGGAAAATCCCAAAGTTAGCAAAAGGCCTGGTTTGGGCTTTTGCTAAAGGGAAGGGAAATGAGGGACTCCTGACCCCAGCCAGTCCCCAAAGCACCTACCAAAGATGCAGGACAACGTTTTTTTCGAGCAAAAACGCGTAAAAAATAAGAGCAATTTTACCAAAAAAAAATGTATCTTGTCCCGATATAGACCAGGTGCTGTACTGTGTACTGTGTACTGTGTACTGTGTACTGTGTACTGTGTACTGTGTACTGTGTACTGTGTACTGTGTACTGTGTACTGTGTACTGTGTACTGTGTACTGTGTACTGTGTACTGTGTACTGTGTACTGTGTACTGTGTACTGTGTACTGTGTACTGTGTACCTTATGATCCGTTTGTGGAGTGGGAGGGGGTTTCCGGGTTTGCGGGCTGGCCAAGTTGCCTTCCCTCGTCCATCATGAGCCACACCACCACCCAGCCACCAAACCCAAAAAAACCCCCCCAAAGTGCTATTTTCTGCTATTTTCTGCGATTTTCTGCTATTTTCTGCTATTTTGGGGTCGTCAGCCACACACTGTCATTTTATATTTTGCCGGCTATTTTTGTGTGCATTTACGTATGTATCAACAACTTGTCCATTTTGGCAAAGTGACCCCACTACTGGACGGACGGATGTCAAAAATGCAAATGCCGGGATTTTTGGACGATGCATTTTTCCCGGCCAAAAAACCCACACAAATTATAAAGTGCCACCCCCTTGTGTCAAGGACATGTCAATATAGGCCCCCTCCGGAACACCATATTACCAAATGTCCTTTCTTTCAAACACAGTTCCGTTTGTAAAATATCTCTTCATATTGCACAATAGGTACCCTAAAGCGCCTACGTGTTTTATCACATCAAATTCTATTACAACACGTGTCTCAACAATTTTTTTTCAAAAAAAAAAGGGTGTCATTTGACATTGCATACAAATCTCAGAATGATACCTGTTTTTTTTTTGACAATAAAGGTAACTGTCCAAAGGTGACAAACAAGAAGACCCAGTCTTTCCCCCCTTCATTTCTGTTTCCTTTATTCTTGAAAACTTTTAGCAAAACGCGTTTCCTTACATAAGGAAACGGCTGGGTGTTTTCACTGTACAGCCACTGGTTAACCACCAAGGGCATTTTATTGAGCACTTTATCCCATACACTGCGTCAAGTTTGCTTCAGATGTTCCTTATTCCCCTTGATTTTGTTTTTTTTTTTTTGTTTTTTGGGAAAATACTGGGTGAAACACACTCAGCGTTTGCTTACACATTAGGAAACGTGTTGACCTCAGAAATTCCCAGATCAAAAAGATCAGAGGCCTTTTATTGCTGAAGAGTTTTTCTTTATAGCTGCATAGAAACTCTCTCTCAATTTCCCTTGCGCCAAGGTACACTGTTACGAAGGGTGGATTTCACGTCACATTCCCCCCTCACGTGGCACAAAGCCAAACCATCACGCTCCCCCCTTTCTTTTATTGGTGACCAAGCATGAGAGGTGCTTAGATCCACCTTTTTTTTTTTATACCAAAGTAGTGGAGTTCATCCTCGGGTGTCTACACTAATACAACCAAGTTTTCAAAAAAAACAAAAAAACGTCACTTTCTCGCCCTATCAAGAATTGTGAAGGTTTACAAATGTACCTTGGACCCCATAAACACTCCCCCATAACATCCCCTTTCCCCCCTTTTAGAGTGGGGAAACTCATTATCATATATCTTGTCCTTCTTCGATGAACGTGCTCAAACGGAACACGTCCATCGTGCAAAAAAAAAAATTTTTTTTTTTTGTGTGCGAGCAGGCACATTTTGAGCTCATTTCGTTATTGTTTAGATCAAAGGTGACTAAACAGGTTTCATCTTATCAACTTTTCTTTTTATTCTATACCATCGTCGACGCACGCCAAAAGTAATAGGCGTGTTTTTCCTGCTTTCCACATTCTTATTTTTTTTGTGCTCCTGGGGAAATTCATCCGATTTTTTTGCCTGAAAATTTGGGTGGAGTGTAGGGGGTTTAAATATCACCAAAACTCCACACAAATTTCATGGGGAAAATCAGGTAATCTCCCATCGCACCAAACATTTTCTTTCTTCCTTCGCAAGCTCTTTCTTTCACTTTATATGACCCCCTTATTTTATGTATTTTTGTACTGTTATGATTCGTTTTGTCTTAACTCGTAGATCACTATTTTTGCGCGACCCATTTTTTTTTTAAATCCCCCCAGGGTATAAAATAGTTCTACATCCTCCCATTTTTTACCCCAGAAAAACAGAAGAGAATTTTAACAGAAAAGTAAGAAAATGCAGTGGTTTCCAAAATATTATGACTGGGAATGTGTTTCACGTTCAAGGCCACCTGATTTGCCCAATAGCAACTTCCGGAGAACACCAAACAAACGGCCAACACCGGCAAACTAGGTCAAAATCAGGTCTCTGATGTTTTTTTTTTTTTGGAACACTGTAATATTGTTTTTTTTTATTTTATTTGGCGGATGGGCCGCCGGCTGACGAGCGGTTGTGAACCGCCCTCGTTCTCTTACGGTACGAGCAAGTCATTAGGTTTCCTTTTTACATCTACTGTTGTTGACCGCAGGTGTTCATGCTTTCATCCGGATGGCTGGCATCGTATGTGGGTCAGTCGGAGGTGCCTGCATCAACAACTACAGTTTTTTTTTTTTTTTTTTTTTTTTTTTTTTTTTTTTTGTGTACGCATGCTCACCTGGGTATCCCTGCTAAGTATTGAGAAATATTCAGTCAGGGGGCAGGCAAGCATTTATTAGTGCCCGCCCACCGATGAACGGTGAGGCGTTTGCACTTTCAACTTCTCTTTTTTCAGAAGGCGACTAACTAGCACGAGAAGACTTGGGTTCATCTTATGATTTTTTGCATGTATTTCAATAGTATGCAAAAAGCCTTCTATTTACTATGTTACATGGTCACCGTATGGTATACTGCGAACAGAACACAAAAAAATAAAAATAGTGTAGCTCATCCTTGGGGTGTCTACGCTAATACAACCAAGTTAAAAAAAGCAACTGATTTTCAACTACAGCTATCCCCTATGGCCCCATGGCCCACTTTCTAGACCACTCTTTTCCCCCTCTCACAAAACGTTATGTGAGCTGTTCTTGATAATGCTGTGATTCGTAGGTCAGAATGGGCTGAGATCGCATTTTTTTTTTTTTTTGTCAAAAAACAGCTTCCATTTTAAACTGGATGACAGCAGGACCACGCTCCTGCGTATATCATCTAAAAGAAAAGGTGAAGATTGCACAACTGTGGCAACACAACCGAGGCAACTACACTCCAACAATTTATCAAAAAAAAGATTTTTTTTTTCTGGATGACGTTTGTTAGTTGGGTGACACAGGTATTATTTGATTTTCAGGTGACTGAGCTACGCTTACGTTAGCTATGAGATCAACGTTTCTGTTTCTTTGTCGTTAAACCCACAAAACTACGTTCTCTCTCAACCATATGAAATTTTCTTCTTCTTCTTTTTTAAATTATTTTTTCATTGTAACCTACCGAGGTAGGCATGACGCTGACTGCACGACCACCCATATCAAGGCTGAGGGCGGGGTGGGGATGCGAGGTAGCGTTATGGGGTGGCGTGTGGTCCTTTGGAGACAAGAGTGGGGCCCTTTTTTTTATTATTGCAGTGCTACTGAAGCGTTTTTTTTTTTTTTTTACTTTCAACTTCTCTTTTATCATCTCTTCTTCAAGATGACTAACCACGTAGAGGGCTAGAATCATCTTACACAATTTATTTTTTTCTTTTTTTCTCCTTCACTTTTTATTTCTCTTTAGATGTGTCCGTTCGGTCCATTTATCCAAAACAACTTTGTTTAATTCTTCGTCTTGCTATTCATCGTATTGTTTAGTTGCTATTGTATTTTGGTAGAAAGATTGGGAACATTGTTGATCCCTATACCTGTGCTGTCAATTTATTGCAGGCATATGTTGAAATACTTCTCTATTGTATTTGGTCGGCATTTTTGTACCAGTTAAAGTTACACGGTGACCTTGTTGGGAAATTAAGTGGCAAGTTACGGGGTCCAAAAACAAATGAAATTACACGGTGTAGTTTCACCGTTTTGGACCCCGTAACCTGGCACATAATTTCCCAACAGGGTCACCGTGTGACTCACCATGAGAGACTTATACTAGTTTCGAGTGCGAAACGTTTCCTCATGTATTGCACGGGAAACAGTATGACAAACAGGTGCAGGATGGTTCCGTGCACATCATAGAACCTGGCACGGTGTGTCTCACAAAATTTTTTTTTTATAAAAGCGTTGTTGTGTGAAGTTTTGAAGGAAAAGTAGACTTCTTACAAAAGTTTTCTTGAAAGATGTGCGCGCGAGCGGCACATTCATCTTTTAAGTTTTCTTTCTTTATTTCCATGACTATCAGCGAGGCTGGCTGAATCTAATTTTTATTTTATTTCAAACCTTGTCATCAAGCTTTAGTGTATATCCACCAAGTGTGCTGGTTCACCACAATCATATTTATTTATATTTTTGCACGACCCATAGGGTGAGACACAGCATCCTTGTTTTCCGTGCACTAAACTGCCTTGACAAGCGTTCCAAGCAATACAGTCTAGCTTCTTGTTTTGATTTTTTTACTTTCCCCCCCTGCTTTCTCTTCTTTTAGGAAAGTATGTGAAATTGATTTTTTTTTCTTTTTGTGAGTGTACCTTGTGCGCCTTTTTGCTGACATCACCGTTACGTAGATGTCATTAAAAAAAAATGCAAGGTTGCGTGAGTGTTTCCCCCCATTCTCCTATTCTCTTTGCACCTTTTTTCTTTTTTCTTTTTTCCATGTGTGGATGCTGCAATGCAACACGATACTTATCTACACGAAGAGACACAAGTAACTTTTTCCAGCGTTTTTGGTGACATCGTGCCCGAAATTCTAGAATTTAACTTCTATTTTACCAAAAAACCCCCCCCCCCCCCCCCAATTCTCCTATTAGCTCTCCTCTGTGTGATCTGAGGGGTGAGGAAGCGTTCCCACTTTTTCAACCTCTTCCCTAATGTACCACTCCTCGCGATGGTTGTGTAGATGTCTAAGCAGAGAAAAGAGGCTTAGGTTCATCTTATATAACCTTTCTGTTTTTTTACCCTTTACGAGATGGAAACTGACCCCTCCCTATGCTATCAATTTATTGAATGCATAATAATATTATTACCCGACCCTCCCCCGTGAAATTGTCCCCCAAAAAAAAAACTGGTATTTTGCCGCCAGGGACAATTTCAAGGCAGGGGAGGGGGGGACAATTTCAAGGGAGTCGCGGGGACAACCTTTGCTCTCCCTTCTTCACACCGAAACGGCCAACCCCCCTACAGTACGAGAAATTATTCCCGTTTCTTCTTCTTGATGTCCCCATAGCTGCACATCGGTTATTTTCTTCTTCTTTGGTGGCTGAGAGCGATTCGTCATATTTTTTTTCTTCTTCTTCCAAACCGTCCTTTTGCAATCCGCCGATGAACGGTGAGGCTTTTTTCAATTTCTCTTTATTTTTCTTTTATTATTTAGGGGTACAAAGCGGCAGCGTGTTTTTTTTTTTTTTCGAGCGGTTGTAAACCGCCCTTCGTTCCCTTACGGTACGGAACACTCGAACGCCTCACCCCTTTTGCACCGAGCTGCGTTTTAGTACGTTTCTCCTCTTTTCGTTTCTTTTGAGACGTGTACTGTACACGGAGGCACATGACCTATCTTTTGAAGTTTTCTTTCTTTACACCCGGGTACAATGCCTCCTTCTGTAAAGAGAGCCTACACACCTTCCCTGGCCCCTTTCTTTCGGTAAAGGTGACACCTGCAAGGCATAGACTCATCTTAGCCTTGAGGAAGGGGCCCGTTATGACCTTGGTTTGAGTAAAAGAAAATGTTTCTAAGAAAGAATCTATTTTTTTGAAAGTTTTTCTCTCCTTCTTTTAGGCGCTTTAAAAAAGCGAGTGGCATGTCAAAAAATTTTACATGAAACCCGCCTTATTTCAATAGTAGCAGTAGCAAAGTCTCCTGTCTAACACAAAAAAATAAGGGTCCATTTTCGCTTTTTTTTTTAAAGCTCTTTTCTTTATCGTCTGTGCAATCACAATTGTGGTGTGCAGAACCTTTTTTCTTCTTCTTTTTTATATTGTCTTTAGGATGTATCTTGTATAGAACGTCCTTGTACATTCTTTTCTTTGATTTGAAAGTATAAGAAACTATCTTTTTATTTTGTCTCTATTTTTTTTTTCTTTTTCCAGCAGAGGTGACGTGAAGCATGCTCACCCCGAAAGTCATCATGCTTCTTTCAAAACCCATTTTTTATTTTTTGTGCTTTACTTTTAGGGAATCAAACAATGAAAAAAAGAACTAAAAAAACGAGCGAATTGGGGAGGGGGGGAATATTGTGTGCCATGATGTGAGGCACATCACGTTCTTTTCTTTATATGTTATACATTTTTTTTTGAATTATTTTTAACCTAAAACCCCAACCTGACTTCACGTTCAGCGACTATGCACTGCGAGGCTTAGGTTCATCTGACAATTTTTTTTCCCCCCATTTTTTCCAAGACCTATGCTCTCAGTTTATTGAATGCATACGTTGAAACATTTTTCCCCCTTTTATTTTTTTTAGGGCTTTTTCTAGGAGAGTTCCGGTTTTTTTGATCTGGGGCGATAAGAAAAATGGGTGAAGCCATTTTTCTGTAGTGCTTAAAAAATTTTCCCTGAAAGCGGTCGTCGCGCGCATCGCGCGCGCCTCCCCTGCCAGCCACAGAAGTGGAGAGGCGAAGGGTCAATTTTTGCGAGATAACAAAAAAAAAAAACACACAAAAAAAAACGTCTCTATTAATAAGCTATTTGGCAACCTTTTGTGAAGTATCGGCTTCTTATCGTGGCTAAGCAAGGAAGGGGAGGCTTAAGGTTCATGTCATTGATGTCTACGCGTCCATGAGAGGCTTAGGATCATCTTATAAACTTTTCTCTCTTCTGAGTGGCTACCGAAGGTTTAAAAAGAGGAAGGGGGACAGATGTGTTGGGTACTGGGCGTGCGCAAGTAGCGTTGCTCACTCTGAAAGCTTTGGAACCCACCCTGTCTTATTTCCCTTATCTGCCTCCTTTTTTTTTCTTTATTTCCCTCCCTCTCTCTCTCTCTCTCTCTGTATTATATTTTTCTATTCCTCCCGGAAGCCCATTTTTATTTTTCAAGGAGACTCAAACAGCGTGAGGTTTTAGTTTACCTTTCCCCCCCCCCTAAAGATTGTGCCCGCTGAAGCACATTCATCCTTTTTTCAATTTCTTTTTTCTTTTTTCTTTTCCTTCGTTGCGGAAGCAACTTCCAAAATACTGCAAAACTAACAAGACAACTGGGTTCTTCTTTAACCCATCCTCTGTCCATATCGCAGACATGCTTCTTGGACAGCTGTGTTTTCACGCTCTCGCTCGCTCTTTCTTTCCCCTCTTTCTTATCACTTGCGAAGTCTTTCCCCCCAAAAAACCCCCCTCCCCCGACCCACATGAAAACATTCTGCCACAGCGGGGGTGTCTTCTTCGTCTTCTTTTTTCTTCTTCTTGATGGTGACTAAGCACGGCAAGGATGCAAATGCATCTTTACCAACTTTTCTTTATCACCCTCTATGCCTTTTAGAACATAATGCATATGAAATAATCAAATGTGTGTGTGTGTGTGTGCACGAGAGGCACATTCTCATCTTCCAAGTTTTCTGTTCTTTCCAGAGTGTACCAACCCTCTAATAGGTAGTGTGTCAGTAGACATTGCCTGCCTGTATCTTAGCCGCTCTTTTTGGGGGTCTCTTTAGGATAAAATATGGGGGGAAAGGTCTTTTTTGGTTAATAGCGCCGAAAAAACGGCAGCGAGGTATGTGGTCATGAGGGCGAGACTGGGGAAACACTTTGAGAGGGAAGAGAGAGAGAGTGAAGAGGGGGTGGAAGCGGAAGCTGTTCTATGATGCAATGGAGAGCGGTCCTCAGTGGAGTCTTTTTTTTTTGTGTGTGTGTGTGTGTCATGTATGGGTTTTCGGAGGAAAACGAACAAATCAACAGATGAAAAAAATGCCCAAAAAGCAGATTACCCCCTTTTTTACGTACGAAAAAGAAAAAGAAAATTTTACTAGTAATGGTGCTATGGGAAATCGGTCAACGACCTGTCAGCGACCTGTCAATATCGACCCCCTCCGGAGCACAACAGTAACTAAAAGGATAGAGCAAGCAATATCCTATGAGTCACTATTACAGAACAAAACCCCCCCCCCCCCCCCCCCCTCCCCCTCACAACAAAAAAAAACAACAACAACAACAGATACAGGCTCTCTCTATTTACGCGAACGAAAAAAAATTAAATAGTGGAGTTCATCCTCGGGTGTCTACACTAATACAACCAAGTTTTCAATTAAAAAACAACGTAAAAATAGTGGAGAATGATTTTTGCCACCATTGGGTGGGCAATGCTTTTCACTAGGGGGGGTTTTTTAGATCAAGCATTGGCAAGGGACGGAAGGTGCGTGCCTGCAAATTGTTTTTCACTCAGTATTTGTTTTACCAATCCTTACACTCATACAGCGAAAAACGCAACAAATTTGCAGAGCGATAAAGGGAAAAAGTTTTCTTTCTTTTTTTCTTTGTTTTTCGTTTCATTTAGTTGCCCCATCCTGAAGTCAGATATATTTCTTCGGATTGTTTTATACTTGCGTTCTCACTTGTTTTTTTCTCTCAGGTAGGCCGCTCTGTCCTTTTCAACGTTTTCCCAAAAAAAATTTTTTGTGTAAAACATGGATGTACAAAGTACTCGAAAGTCGAAAAAAACTAGTACTTGATACTTGAAGTACTTGACACCCCCACCCTCCCTTTTTTTTTACTGATCACTTTTTATTTGTATACCGCCCGTAATCATCCAATAAATGGAAAAGTACTTTGCCATACTTTTCTCATTCTTTGAGTGACAAAGGGTTTGATACAAATAAAAATCTAATAATATAGTGGAGCACGCTCCAGGGTGGCTACACTAATACAGCCAAGTTTTCAAAAATCCTTATCCCATGAAGTACTTGAAATAAAGAAAGTACTTGAAGTGGGCGAAAAAAAAGTGAAAAAAGGTGAAGTACTTTGTACATCCATGATTTATTTAAATTATTTTTTTTTGCCCAAGGTGATGAAAAGCATGGCTTGAGTCATCTTGCCTATCCTTTCCCTTCATCCACCCCTTCCCCGCCAAAAATAAGTGGAGTTTGCACAACTGTAACTACACTACTCCAACAATTTATCAAAAAGTGTACCGTGGAGTACACTTATTGCAGAGCTTTCCCTATATTTTTTTTGGGCCGTAAGGGGACTATTCTGTTCTGTCTCTGGGTAGATAAATGCCGGGCAAGCTGTCCATACGAAGGGTGTTTGCACTCTGAGCATGAAACAGCGATCAACAGTCAGGCCAGAGCTTGCTCTACCACACCTTTGGGTTACAGTCTGTCTCCTGTAAGGACGTCCATGTAAATCCCTAAGAGGGGGTGAGGCCCCACTGTACAGTGGGATGCCAAGAGAGAGATGATGTGATCCCCCCCTCTCGACAATCGTGCACTAACCGTTGGTTGCAGCGAACGGGAGTACCTGTAAGCTCTCAACTCTTCGGCAAAAGGTGGGCCGCCGGGGGGTGACGAGGCGGTTGTGTGCCGCCCCCGGCAAAGCCATTTAGGTTTCCTTTTTTTAGAACTGAAAGTATATGAATCTAATTTTTTACGCCTTTTGTTGTCGACCGCAGGTATTCATGCTTTCATCCGGATGGTTGTCATCGTACGTGGGTCAGTCGGAGGTGTCTGCATCAACCCATTTGGTTTGGTTTGGTTTGTTTTGTATTTTGATTTGAAAAGAAAACCACCAGGCGTGGCATGTGTATCACCACCAGCACTGGTATATACATCCTCTGCCTGTCTGAGAACAAACCAAAATATTTAGAACACCCATCGGCCCTTTTTTTTCTTTTTCTCTGCCCTCTCCAATTTTTTGCGACGAAAGCCCTCGTTTCTTTACATTTTTCTCACGAAGCACACTAATACGGTGCACAAAAACAATTCTAATTTCCCTCCTCCTTCAGCATTCCTACTTTTAGCCTCCCCTCCAAAATCCCAATACCCAACGCGCGAGCCATGGAAAAGCGACAATTTGTGTGTCCTGAGCTTTCCCCACCTTGGATAGTGTTTTTAATTTGATGGTGTGACCAAGCACGCAACTCTTTAGGTTCCACCTTGACCGACTTTCCATTTCTTCTTTTTCTCCTGTGGATAAATAAAAAATATCTTAAACTTTTTTTCTGCAAAAAAGCTCGCTATATATTTCCCATCGCCCTATTCAAAAAAGAAATGCCTCCCCCACACACCTTTTTTTTTGTGTTATCAAGCATTGACGAATAGAAATGGAAAACGACGGATGGTGCGTGCCCGCTTTAGCGTATCGTTTTCCCACTAACATCACTCACATTCATCAGTGAAAAACACAAACCTTTTGCGGTGCGATAAACGAAAAAGTGTTTTCTTTATTTCATTTAACTGTCATATCCTGAAGTCGTTTTCTATTTTGAATTTTTTTTTCATTAGTGACACCTACCTCCCTCCCTCCCTCCCACCTACCTACAGAAACTTGGCACAATTGAAATCTTCCAATGAAGCGGAGCTCTGTCCGCCTTACCTTCCCCATCGTGGGAGAGGATCTCTATGTGCGCGAACACCTCCACCGTGTTGTGCGGCGCCATGCACCTCGGGCAGACACACAAGACAGCGACGCACACTTCAGCGCAGAGAGCAAGCAGGTGGTCGAGGCATACCAAGGGCTCGGGATGTGGGAGAAACGACGTTCCTTTGGACGAGGCTTTGCGCAGGCGAAACAGGGGAAGAGCCTCCGGCATGGGCTTGTTGACTGGGTGCTTCTCTCTGGGGATGCTGAGGCGCATCGGATCCAGAAACGGTGCCTGGAGACAGAGAGTGAGGAGAGCACAGACGACCACCTGATGCAGGCGTACCTCAGTTTAGGGGGCGATGTGGAGGAGGCTACCCTGCGTTGGGTGTCGTTCTCTGCCATCCAGCGTGCGGCGGTCTTGGGGGATAGTGGCTTTCTTGCGGGGCTACGGCGTTACTTCGAAGGCAACGTGGAGAGCAGTGCGGAGCGTTGCTTTGCTGAGGAGGACGCGGCCATTGCAAAGAGAAGTCGTGCCTATCGAGACAACCTTGTCGTCTGTGTTGCCAGCACCATGGTAGAGAAAGACGGCCCCATACCCTACTCCGTTAGCATTGCCGCTGCCCGGCACGTAGACACCCTTCTGACCCAGATCGACACTATGGATGTCAAAGGTCTGGAAGAAGGTTTCTTTTCTCGTCCGGATTGGAAGGGCAGCATTGGCATATACCCGTCGTCTTGGATGGTTGATGAGGTGCAGGAGATGCAGACGGCATTAAGCGAAGTGGAGCTTTGCGAAGCAGTGACGGTTCTGCTGCTTGACGGCGGTGCAGGGGCAGCAGCAACGTTGGATGAAGTGCGTGCCACGCCGTGCAAGGTGCTGGGCTCTCTCGATGGGCGGGCGTTGTGCGCAGAGCTCTGTGGTGTGGCGCCGTACGTGGCGGCACTGACGCAGGGTGAGATCATAGCGCTTGCGGCTCAGGTGCAGGCACGCCGTGAAGTGCACACCCCCTCCACCCGCATCAACAACCCCGTCGCAAGGTGTCTCCCGTTCTGGCGTTTTTCACAGCACCTTGGTACGTCCGAGCCCTACGCACGCGAGCGTTGGGAAAGCATGACCCAAGAGAAACGTTCGGAATACCAACCAGATGCATTTCTCCCATTCGCTATGCTTGTGGCGTACGGCTCAGCGGTGCCGTTCTCTGAACAACTCCCGGCAGGGTTTGCTTCATTTTTGAGGGATCAGAAAAGTGTGCCAACAGCTGTGCAAGCGTGGTTGGCTCTGCCAGCAGAGGAGAGGATTGTGTACACGGAGGAGGAGGTCGAGCTTGGGGAGGGGGTGGTGTCGGAGGTGAGGGCTGCGGCGTGTTGTCTGCCTGGAACGGATGCGTGGTTTTTTGCGTCGGGGTTTGGGGAGGAGTGGCGTGCAGATTATTCTGGGAGTGACGCGGAGTGGGGGGTCCTCACGGATGGTGAAAAGCTTTCGCATGCGACGCACTTCACTGCAGTGGACGCTAGCATATCATCGCTCCTTTCAAAATGCCGCAGGGTCGACTATGCGCACAACGTCTACCGCCACCAAAAGGCCACCAACGCGTCGCTTATGAACTTTGCTGGGCTTGCCCGCGGCTACTCCCAAAGGGCCCCTCGGGAGGGCCTCCAGTTCTTCCACTGCAGACACCACGGCGTGCCGACGTTTCTGCACCAGCCTGCCGCAGAAAAACAGTTCACTGCCTTCATGAACCGCTCTGTCCACAGAGAGTGGTGGAAGGTGGACAGCGCTGTGTTCTGCCACGAGCTCCTGGAGGCAACAGGGGACGCACGCTTGTCCCCAGAGGAGATGCAGGAACGTCTCACCGCGGCACGGATCCGCAGTGTCCTCTGCCCACGCAGCAAAACCACCATAAGGAATGTTATGCACACCTTGGGGAGTTATGTGTACGATTCCCTCGAAGAGCTGAACAACCCCAGGCTGTTGCCGTTTGAGGCGTATTTTGTACGTAACTACGGGTCTGGCGCGGAGCACAGTGTGGGCGGCACTCTCATGCTTCCTACGAGAGAGGAGATGCGTGCCAACTACGCAGGCCTGTCTGCCAGCGAGAGGGCCGTCTTCGAGGTGGAGGAAGAGGAAGAGGAGGAGGTGGCGGTGGAGAAGCTGTGCATGCAGTCGCGTGCGCTGAAGTCGCCGGTGCAGTTCCGTGCCTGGGTCGATTCCCTGTTGGGGGTGAACGACGGTGCCGTGCTCGAAGCGATCATCCCAGAGGGTGACAACGAAGAAGCCACCGTAGCCTCAGTGGTCGAGGCGCGCAAACAGCGTAATACTGCATTTTCTGCCCGATGTGCCACTGTTCTTGTGACGAGACTTAGCTCTGTCACCAGCTTCACCTCTTCTGAATGGACGTTGGGTTGCAAGGCAGATCTTCTCCGTGTTGTGAACGCAACACCTACCCCATTTTTGTCGCAAATTCTGTTGGTTGTAGAACCGTCGGACAGTGTTGGGTACGAGACCTTTGCGGGGCACATCCTGCAGGGGGTTCCGAGCTCTCCGCAAGTGGCGTCGATTGTGGCGCAAATGTGGGCGAACCTGCCGCAAGCAGTGCGCCGTCCGTACGAACGCATTGGTGCGTTGCACAGTGTTACGGGCAGGTCGGAGGTACCTCAGAAGCTGCGGGAGTATGTTGGGGACGTAAACATGGGTGGTAGTGGTGTGGTTGGGATTAACCTTGCAAACGCAGTGCCGCGTGGCGTCACTGCGTTCGACATCTTCTGCGAGCAGAAGGGGTTGGTGCTGCCTGCAGAGGCAGACATTGCTTTGGACAGGACGCTGTACATGGATGCGGGGTTCACGTTGTTCGAACAGAACCACGTGGACATGAACGCAATGGAGGAGGAGGCGCGTGCGCGCAACGCTGAGTGTGGTGCTGACAACGACGAGGAAGAGGACACATTCCACTTCCAGCACGAAGGCGAAGTGCAGCGCCTCTGTAACCTACCCGCAGAGAGGTGCGTGGCACTCCCCCTTGCGCACTATGTGGACGACATGATGTCGTGTCTGCCAGGGGAGGTGGAGCGCAGTCGTGTTCTGCAGATGTACGTCACGCTCACGCCGGCAGAGAAGCTGCCCTACGTCTTCATGGCTAACAAGGCTTGCGTATGTGTTTTTTTAAAAGGTACTAACAGCAACTATGGCTTTGCAGCAAAATATGTGTCGTTCACTTTATTTATCAGTTCAAACTTTTGTTTAGAACGTAGCTTGTACTTTCTGTTGTTTTGAAAGAACCTGCATTTCTTCTTTTGTTCTTTATCACACAATATGACAGACACGCGGTCCTATAACGGAGAGAAAGAGAGATGTCGACACACTTGCTGTCGATATCTTCGTCGCAACGACGCACTGCAGCCCCATGCATTGGGAGGTATGTCTTTGAAGGTTTGCCCTTGCTGGTCACCTGTTACACAGTCGAGAGAGTGTTATTTCCCGCTGGTATCAGATTTCATATCACTGCCACGTGACACTGACACAAACCTGTGCAACAGTGTCACACGTTACACAGCCTAGCCGTGCACAGTTACGGGTTTACGGATTTTTGCGTTCCCCCCACTGAGTGTGCCCCGACCTCTCCCTGCCTGCTATGACCTCTTGGGAATTTCCGGAATACTGCGCAACAATCACACACACACACACACAGCAATTGTCAGACCACCGCAGGCAGCATTACGTCTCAGAGGCTGAGATTGTGACGAACCTACACGGGAACCTTCCTCGGCTGGCGCTGCCCGACACAACGCTAGGAGGTATGTCTCTTGGAAGGTCTGCGTCCAGCGCTTCCATATCCCACCACACCACACCTGTGGGCTATACTCCGTTCAGGCGTTGCCCACTCTAAATTCGTTATCAAACCACACCACACCGCCACAGTGTTCCTCTCCACCCCGCAGTGTGCCTACCTCTCCCTGCAGGAGGCAGAGATGTGGTATTACCAGGTCCTCAAGGAGACGCCGCAGCTGCTGCGCGCTCACGAGGCGCGTGCGCTTGCTGCTAAGGCGTGGGGTGCAGCAGCCCTGGCACCTGCCCTCCCCAACCGTGTCCCCGCAGTGCAGGTCCTGCTGCGTGCAGTTGAGACAGAGCTGCGTGGCATCACCCCGATTAGCCTGTTTGAGGCGGAGTACCCGTTGATAGCTGACCACGTTGCAGAGGAGTTTGCAGTGCAGACGGAAGACGCGAGGATGGCGTACGCAGCAGCTGCACAGGAGACGCGTGTGTACGCGATGCAGGCGGCGGCTGCGAATGACTTCACAGACGTCCCGACGCAGAGGAAAGGCTTCTCCGCCCTCACGCAGTTCGAGCAGGAAGAGGCCATCGCGGCGCGTGCACACAGCCTTGTCGCGCACTACGTCGACAAGCAACACCTTCTCGAGCTCTTCCCCGCTGAGGCCGACACCTTTGGGATTGTCTCCGAGATGTTCTGCATTTCGCGTGACGCAGCTGCAGAGCTTCTTTCACAGTGCCCACACAGCTTCTGGGAGTCACTGAGACAGCAGAAGGAGTCGGAACAGCACATCCGGATGCTGCTTGGTGTGTATGACACAGAGGGCGGTGGGGACAAGGTTCAGGAGGCAGTGCAGATGGTCGAGATGGAGGGCTGCCCTTTGGCCACGAAGCTGCAGATGTTGATGTTCACGCTTGAGGAGATGACGTCGATGGAGAAGATGACCGAGGCAGATTACTACAAAGTGGTGCTCCCTGCGACGCACATCCTGCAGCAGTTGAAGTGTTCCAACTTTGGTTACGACCGCGACACTGATATAGGCGAGCAGCTTGCAGAGCGTCTTGCGAAGGACTATATCCTGAACGGTGAAGACGTTGCAGTGGCACACCGTGACGCTGCCCAGCGCGAACTTGAGGAAAGGCTGGTTAAACGCTCCATGAACGACCCGAATTTTGGGGGGCTGGGCTTTTGGCGTCCGCTGTCGTCCTCGCTTGCGTTTCCGCTGTTCAAATTCATCAACCAGCAGTCCGACCTCTTTGCGCGAGACTTCTACGAACTGAACGATGCGCAGGACTGGCCCTCGCTTGCTGCAGAGGAACGTCTCCCCTACGTGCTCTTTGCTGGCTCCACACGCATGATCTCACCTGGCTACCGCCTCGTTGGTCTCCTGTCACAGACCATCACAGAAATACGCTCTCTCCTTCACTTCGAGCAGACTATCGCAAAGTCACGCACAAAGCACGTCAACAAGAAACGCGCAGCAGTAAAACAGCAGAAAGCCAGCACCCTCAATCTCATCGGTGGCGACATACGCAAACGTCTTCTCGCTGTCGACTCCCACGAAGGCATCCTGGACGTCCTTGAGACGATAGGAAAGGAGACAACAACGCGTACACGCAACGCAATACTGAAACGGATTCAGAACGAGGCTGAAGCACAGAGAGTCAGCGACAACGCTAACGCCGAGACTGAGACAGCGGAACAGACCAAGGAACATGAGGCCCTAGAGGAATCAAAGCACACTGATGCCACAGAGTGAGCAAAAGGGTGCAGGGAGGGGAGGGATGCAAACCGCGGGGGTGTTTTTGGGGGGGGGGAGGGAGGAAAAGTCAATTGTTGGGTAATTTCTGTGCAGAAAAGTCCCCAAAATTGCTGAGTAGGTTGGTAACAAAAAGTTCAGGTCTGATGGCCTTGTTTGTTGTGTTAGAAAAGAAAATATAGTTAATTTTTTTTTAAAGGTGACTAAGCACGAGAGGCTTAGGATCATCTTACTTTTTTTTTTTTTTCTCCCCGCCATCAGTAATGTATATAGGGGTGGTGGTGGTGCACTAAAGGGGGAAATATGTGGGAAACCCCCTTTTTTTGGTTTTTCGCGTGGTTGTGTGCAGGGTTTTATATAGCCAGCACCCACCAAAACGGTGGTTTTGTGTGAGGCAGTCATTGTTTTTGTGTGTGGAAAATTAGTGTCCTATCTAGGAATCCAGATTTCAAGATCGGGGTCAGCTTGTTTTTTCGCCCAAAAATTCAGCACCGCTGACAAAGGAAGACATTGGGAGCTGTATTTTTTTTTGCGGAGCAAAAAAAATAAGATAAAATGGCGCCGCAGGCGAAAAAATTTCATGGTACGGTGTAAAAAACGGATGTAAAAAGTCAAAGAAGGGAATAATACAAAAAAAAAAAACCATCAGGTGGCAGTAACCTTGAATAAAAAAGAAGAGAAAAAAAAATATTTTCCTTTCCTGAATTATGCGAAGGGAGCAGCGACCTGTCTTCCCACCTCCCCCCACCCATATCCCCAACAGTTTCTCCCATACTACCCGTGGCGTCGCTTCGAGGTGGTGGGAGTGAAAACAAAAGAAAACAACAACAAAGCAAGGTTTAGTACTTCACACAAGGGTACCCCCCCTCCCCTTTCCGCCGCATCCGAAACGACAAATCAAAACAACTTCCTTGTCTGCGATCTCAGTGGGTATCCTTTTGTAGACATACTGTTATGGGCGCCTGCGGCCGATGTACGGTGAGGTGCAAATGTGTTTGCACTCAGTGCAAATACATTTGTGTTATTAAGAGTCGTGCAACAGCAGGGTTCGTCTTGTGAAACGAACGTCCCTTCACTGTATCGGTATATGTATCTGTATCCTACCACCACCATCTCCACCACCTCAGCCAACAATATGGACAACGACATAATGGGCCGCTCTGTCGAGCAGAGTGCACTTCTTGCCGCAGTGGAGGAATGCGTGCTGCGGGGTGGGCCTGGCACTGCTACCATGGAGAAGGTGCGGGTCGCGACGTTCACGTGGCGGCTGTCGCGGGGGACGGTGAGGGACCCGGGGGCGGCGGATGTGGAGCAGGTGGTGCGTGCGTTGCAGGGGGACAGCAGCAGCAGCAGCAGCAGCAGTAGCACCCTACCCGAAGTCTTCGTCGTCTCTGTGAACAGCCCCGGCCGTGTCAGCACAGCATGGCGCACCGTCATGTGGGAGGCCGTGCTCGCCCTGCAAGGATCAGGCGTGTCGTACAAAGAGACAGCCGTTGTCGAACGTGGCGGTGCGTACCTATGTGTGTTCACGCGCTCTGGTGGGCTGACACCGCGCCATGTGTCTGTCGGGGGGTTCTCCTCCGGCGGACGCCAGAACGTTGCTGCCAAAGTCACCTTCGCAGAGAACGGCGGCACAATGTGCTTCGCAAACTGGGCCTTCCCTCGCCGCACCAAGCGCCACATGCAGCGCGAACGTGCCTACTACACGCACCTCGCGCTCACCTCACGCTGTCTTGGCATCGCACCTGAGCCGCACTCCGCATTCCCGCTCTCCCTTCCTGGAAAGTCTGCGTTCTCTTCGCTCCACCCTGACGCAGGAATGGACCACCTTGATGTCATAGGCAAGGAGGTGATCGCAGCAGACCCTGGTCTACGTGGTGCGGGCGGGGAGGCCTTGGGGGACGGTGCGGTCCTGCTGAATGCTGTCGACTATTTGTACGTGACTGGAGCATTGGAGTCACGTCTCCTGGACGGTCGTGACCAGCTGTCACGGAGCATGCAGCATGGTGCGTGCTTTGCAGGGTTCACTGACGTGGACCCGGAGGGGCGGTGTGTCACATCGTATCTCGACGCGTCGCGCACCTACCCAGGCGACGTTGCAGCACCGCTCAAGCCTGCAGTCCCCCCAGGCCGCACAGCACGCACGCTCATCTATTCAAACTTCCTCGAAACCTTTGGCTCCGGTGGCACCCCGCCCAAGGTGCTCCTCTGCAGAAGCATCCCCTTTGGGAAGGTGCAGGACCGTCCACTCTTCGCGCTGACAGAGGTGTTGGTGTTGAAGGGACACGACACAGAGTCGAACCTCGAAGCGCGGATGCGTGGTGTCGTCCGTCGTGTCAACCCGGGGCGGTACTTCGCTAGCAAGGCGACGTTGGGGACAGACCCAGACCGGTACTACATCCACAGCTGCGGGGAGCTGCCACCCCTGCCGGACGGAGTGGTGGGGGACGCACGGCACGCGGCGTATGCTGAGATGACGATGCAGTTCTTCGCTGCGCAGGGGCTGTGCAGGACGGGGGCGTCTTTTGACGAAGAGATCGAATGTCTATCTCGCATGGACGAGCTGGACGGGCAGGCAGGCGACTGCGCACTGTCACGCCGTGGCGTGGAGGTCGAGGAACGGAAGCACCGGGAACGCCTTGTTGTGCAGATGCAGCAGTTCCGTGCGTACAGCAGGATGCTTGAGTTGCACACCCATGCGCGCAACAGCCCTCGGCGCGAACGCTACTCCAGCATCGACGACACTGCGGACGTCGGGTTCAGCCCACGCACCCACATGGAGGATCTGTCCGACTACCCCTCCTCTGCGGCAAGCGACGCAGAGGAAGACGTTCCCCAAGACATCCAAGACCAGCGCCGCTCCTACGAAACCGCCTCACACAACACCGTCGCCCCCGCTGGCTACGTCCCTAGAGAGCTGCTCAACGCCTTCGACCGTGTCATCACCTCCTCCCCCATCCCCGCCACACCCGAAGCCGAAGCCGAAGCCGAAGCCCCCTCCACCGCTCTCGGCGTCTTAGTCGCATCCGTCAAGAAAAATCAGTTACCACTCAACCCCGACGTTCTCTTCGACACATATGACCCGCCCACCCCTCCTATGTCCGATATCCACCATCGCAGTGTCACTGCAAGCCCGGTTCAGTCTCCTTATATTCGTGCTGATAAGCTGCTTTCTGCGCATACTACACCGTACGACCCTGCCACACCAGCACACGACGAGGAAGAGGAAGAGGCAGAGGCACCCCACACAGAGCAGGCAGCACCTACCCGTGAGATAGATGGCTACGTATACACGGATGGGTACGCAGACCCACCTGAGGGTCCACCTCAGAGCACCCCTTCTGAGGACACCCACCCAGAAGCGGACAAACAACGTTACTACAGCCCAGCCTACTATCTGCCGCCGTGGTTTTCATTGTTGTGGAGCGTCGCGCGCGAGGCCTATGCCCAAGGCAAGGTGGAGACCTGCAGCATCGAGCACATCGCGATGGCATCCCTCAGCGCCGATGCACATTGGGATATGCTGCACGAAAGGGGGCTCCTCGCTGAACGCTGCAAAGGGCAGATCAGGGAAAGGGAGCTACAAAGACGTGAGGAGCGTGAGATGTCTGAGCTGCAGCCCACACCGCACATCACGAGGGCTGCGAAGGTGTTGCCCTCTCGCGGACAGTACGAATTTTATAGATACACCGAGGACTGGAAAAACCGTGCAATGGTGGACAGAGAACAGAAAGAACGTCTGCAGGAAGAGGCCGCCTTAGCTGCCCTTCAGCAACATACAGGGATGTCCGCCAACTCACGCCGCATCCTGAAGAACTCCATGCGACGCGAGGCCCTCGCAGGGGACGGCTACAAATCGCCTGTCGCACATTGGGATTACCACGCGTATGATTACTTCTCAAAGAAGCTGCAGACCCCTGGTGTAGAAGGAACCTTTGAACCAGTCATCAATCCGGTGTCATATAAATTGGGTGAAAGGGAGCGTGATCCGATTTCAGTGAGGATGCAGCAAAAGGTCAAGCAAACCGAAAAAAAGCTGAGCAACAAACGCAGCGAACAGCTGGAAGAGGAGAAGGGATACTTCAAGCCGGAGACGTCAGAGTTTGCGAAGAACCTTTTCAAAAAGCCACGTGATCCGGAGGAGCTTGCGAATAAGCTCTACGGAAGTCGCAAAAAATTTGACAAAGCATTCGCCACCAAAAAGCGCGGCCTTCAGGAAGAGGAATGCCCCTTCAAACCTGCCATCAACGAACAATCCACGAAGATAATGGACCGCAAGCCGCCGCAAAAAGACATTGGGACCCGCTCCGTTTCGAAGGAGCGGGGGAAAAGCGCGTCTCCGAGACGCAAGAAGTTTTCCGCCGCAGCAGCAGCTGCAGAAGCACAGTTTGCACAAAAGAAAATGACGGAAGATGACCTCATCGCGTCTGGCGTTCGCCTCTGCACTGCGACAGAATTTAATAGGCGGAAAGCTGCGTCAAAGAAGAAGGTCATAACCAGCAGAGAAGACGACGTCAAAGCAGAGTCGAACAATGCAACCTTCCGGCCACAGATCAACCCAAACTCCCGCAAAATCGCAGAACAGAAGGAGGCTGCGCGGCGACAGCACCTTATGGACAACCCACCGTCCAGCACCCCAGAACCTTCCTCCTTAGACCCTCCACCTTCTCGCCAGCCTTCTCGCCAGCGTGCAAGCAGAAGCGTCTCTCCATCACACAACAGCACACCCTATTTCGCCAACTCCGCCCACAGCACCACCCGCCCCATCACAACCCGCCAGCTCCTCCAGCGCCCCCGACCTGACACATACCTCAACTACACCGGGGGTCCCACCTCCCCCGGGGAATCTTATAAAAACAGTAGAGGCGGCAGTATGGGAATAGATGGGTTCATGGAAGAGTGTGGGCGGATGGGGGTCGGGCGGACACCGCAGGGGGAGGGGGAAAGAGCGAGGTCGGTGTCGGGAGGGGTGGCACCGCCGCAGTACTTTACGCCGTTGCGTTCTGCAGCAGGGACGCCGTGGGGTGGGGGTGGTGTGGTGTCGTCGGTGCGGTCGAAGGAGAGGGGTGGAGGTGGAGGTGGGGGTTGGGGTGAAGAGAGCAGAACGCCGTCGATGTTGCGGAGTGGTGGTGGTGGAGGGGGTGGTGGTGGTGGCCTGAGCCCAAGTGTGCGTGGCACGCCGTCGCACAGAGATGCAGCCGCAATGGAGTTCCATCTGTCTTCCATGTGCGGTGTGCTAGACGAGTACCGTTCCCTCGAGGACTACGCTTCCAGCATTTCTCTCAGCCGAGGGCGCCAGCTGAGCAGCAGCCACGATGAGAGTGATGTGTGAGAGAGAGGGGTGAAAAAAAATGCCTTTGTTACTACCTCATGTCCCACCCTTTGCATGAGATCGACTGAGATGTGTTTTTAGTACGTTTCAAATTACTCTTTGTTAGATGTGAAGCGTATTCCATCTGTCAGCTTTTCTTGAACTGATAACGAATGTGATCAAGGTGGACTAAGTATGAGAGGCTTTGGGTCATCTTATAACTATATAATTTTCTTGCTTTTTGTTCTGATGTGGTGAACCATCGGGTACAAAACCTTGGCTATCGAAGTGGGGTTGGAGGGGGGAGGGAAGTTGTAAAAGCTGTTGTAATCGGGGAATAAGGGGGGTTTTGTTTATATTGTGGTCATTTGTTTGTTTATTAGAGAGTTTTGTAGTGTTGTACCAAATTAAGGAGGTGTATTGATCGTTTGCTTATTTTGCTTTTTTTTGTTCAGTCATCCGGGGCTGGCGTGTAGGCTCAGTCGGTGTGTGCATTAACAACTTTGCTGGTGTTGATGGTCGAATACGTACTTCAACTTTTCTTAATATGAGGTGTCCCTGTCTGAAGTGCGAGGATCAGCCCAACTTTTCATGTGATGTGTGTCCACGCGTGCAAAGCTTCTTCTTCTTTTTTGTAGGGAAAATTCATTTTCATTCTCCCCACCTTTTTTTTTGCAGTCTGGAAAAATAGCAAAAAAAAAACACCCCTTTTTGCTTGCCCATTACAAGAAATGTTCAGAAAAGAAAAAGAAGAGAGAAGACAAAAGTATTTTTCGCAGGATTTTTTGCCCCCTTTTGTTGTTGTTGTATCCACAGATAAAATAGAGAGTTTTCAAAAAACAGGATTCCCCTCGCCAGATTTTTTTCATCCATTAATTTGCACGAAAAAAACCCTTTCTAGAAAAAGGGACAGCTTTGTGCAGTGCCTCAGATGTGTAGAGTTCAACGTCTCGGTTCCTCACCAATCAGTCATCACCAGAACACACACCCCCACCCAGGTGGTGACCCAGTGCCACAAATACACAAAGTCCCAGCATGTCGGTGTACGGGCGGACTCCGTCACTGAAGGGCCCAGTGGTGGAGGAGAAGCGTTCAATAGTGGCGCTGAATGTGAACAGCAGGGCAACTGACGAAGATGTATGTGTACAACGAAGGTCACACGGTACACAAGTCCCAAGCCTGGTGTGAGCAGGGGACGGGCCAATCCCCCCCCCGGATTGTGGATTCCGGAAATGCCAAACCACGGCATGTTTCGGGGCCAAAAAGTCACTGTTTTTTCAGGGAAAAAATTGCTTCAGGGTGTCGACTTGTCGGAATTGTTGGAATTTTCCGGAAAATTTCCTGAATTTGCTCACAGACGGATGTCAGCTTCATTTTTTCTTGTTTTTTCTTGTTCACACCACTCCCACCCACACTCTACCACAGCTTACCGCGTTCTTCGGCTACTGTGGTGATATTCACCACATGGGTGTGC
Source organism: Rhynchopus sp. YZ270_cl-10 (assembly GCA_964035575.1). Lineage (NCBI taxonomy): Eukaryota > Euglenozoa > Diplonemea > Diplonemida > Diplonemidae > Rhynchopus > Rhynchopus sp. YZ270_cl-10. The sequence continues at coordinate 41,446 of OZ037866.1, read as the reverse complement.
ACAGCGATACGCAGAACCCAGGGTCGAAACGTGTTGTAGTAACCTTCAAGGAAGAAAGCGGGGCGGAGATGGCCATGTTGTTGACAGACACAACGTTTCTGGAGCAGGAGATCAGCATCTCGAGTGTCAAGGTATGCACACAAAGAGTTTTCCTCTTGTCGGGGCTGCTCTGCGGTCTCTTCTCTCACCACCTTTTGTGAAGTTTGTCAAAACAAATACTGATTTGAGAACAACACAACACAGCCTTCTGGGTTCTTCGCAAGAATTAACCTCAAGGCCAACACAGTCTCCAATTCCTCTTTCGCCCTCCACACTACACCCAGGGGTCCTAAGAGTGGTAACTTTTACCACTTCTGAAGTGACCTTTTTTATTTTTTTGAAATCCGAAGGTCACTCCGAAGTGACCTTCGAAAAGTGCCCTAAAAAGTGACCTTTTTATTTTTATTTTTTGAAATCCGGTGTCGCGAAGTGACCTCGGATGCTTAACATACACCGGGAACACGTTGGAGGGTCCGGGAATTTTTTTTTCTTTTTTGCCAAGATCAGGGGTCTGCAGGGCTGCAGGTTCCCACAATTTTAAGCGCAATTTTTTGAAATGTTGCGTACCGTGGCTTCGCCAGGAACCTTTGGGTGACATGACCGCCGTTTCTTTTATAAAGGTACTGAGGTTATTGATGAGGCTGACACCCACTAAACATCTGCCAAAACATCTGCCTATGGCTGTGTTGTGTTGTTCGTGGTAAGAAGCATAACGGTGGCATCAGACTGCGACACCGCGAAATTGCCTCACAAAAAAAATCGTATCTAGTACTCTGTCCCTATGATACGGCGATAACCAACGTCCAGTGTATGTCCGAGGAATTTGCACCTTTTCAACCTCACTTTTGTTGTTCCTCTGAGGGGGGAAAGTTTTTTTTTTTCCCTCCCCAAAAAACGAGAAGTGACCTTGAAGTTACCATTTTTGATTTTTTTGAGAACAGTGTTAGGACCCCTGACTACACCACACCACCCCCTTAGGTTTCGCAATCACGTTTCACCATTGGGGAGCTTCGCGAAACGTTTACTTCATTGATGCGGCCGAAACGAGAGGTGAGCGCGTACGGCGTGATGAGCAACGCACCTACATCGGTGGACGGCAGGCAGGCATCGCTGCTGCAGCCGGACGATGGACAGTCTGTGCTCTCGGGGCCTGCACCGTCCGTGGGGCCGTCGGTGTTGCGCAGGCGGAAGAAGTCGGGTATCGTGACTGCGGAGAAGATGAGCGGGACGGAGGAGGCGATAGAGAAGCAACTGGAGCGCTTCTCGAAGCGAGTCAAGGAGATGACGCAGGCACAGAAGACCGCCGCAGCAGGCTCGCTTGTCCTCGCCACTGCTGGCGCCCTCTTCGTTGGCAAGTCCATATCAAACAAACGACGAAAGGAAAGCGAAGTCAAAACCAAAGCTCTCTTAGCAGCATACGATCATCTCTTCGCCTGCGGCCCAACGGGGTGCCAAGGGGAAGGTTGAAGTTGTGTGGGGTAGGGGGGGAAGGGGGGAGGGGTCCAGCGTTCAACAATACCTATTGATTCGTATTCCTAATACGTATTATATACTGGGGTAGGTCACGTATTTTAGAACACTGGGGAGGGGGGGTAGGTACACTAACAACCACAAATGGTGTATGGCAATGATGTACACTAGATGGGGGATTTTTTTTGGAAAAGTTGCGTTGCAGAGGCGTTGTGCACGATCAACTTTTACTTTGCTTTTGGCAATAGATTTGTGCATGGGATGCACATTCATCTGACGAGCTTTATTGTGTTGGCATTGTGCCGTGTTGCATTGATGATGTAGCTTCGGTGTAGTGCAGAAAGGGTTATGGGGTTGACAAAGAAATGACCGTTTCTTGTGTTGTTTCAGAGAAGGCGTCTTTGTGCGGGGATGGGCCACTGCACCATTCCGACAATTGTTCAAAATAAAACGCGGTCCAACGCGGCGTAACAGAAAAAGAAACAGATGTTCTTTTGCTTGCTTCCTTCTTTCTTTTTTAACCAAACGATTTGTTCACTAAAACACAACGAATCCAGGCTTATAAAAATATAAGGTTAAATGGCGGAGCACTTCCCAACCATTTTTACTTTACCCCCATTTTTTTTCTCTTCAATAACAAAAAGAACTAGAAACCATCCGTTGTTTTTTTCTCGGGAAAAAAACAAAATAACGAAAACACGAAAAAAAACCCCACATTTTTCTCTCCCCCCTCTTGGAATAACATTTTTGTTGACACTGACAACAAACTTTGTGGAAACCCGCGCAGCTACGGCACGATAACGAATGTGATCAAGGTGACTAAGCACGAGAGGCTTAGGGTCATCTTATACACTTTCCCCCTTTTTTTACATGAGCTCGACTGAGATGCACCACGTCAATTACTCTTTTTTTTTAGACTATCAAAAAACACCTATCAGAAAAACACACAACATGTCTATTGTCCCCACCGGGGAGCTGCGGGATGCTGACGGCACTGTGCAGCCTTCTGAGACAGAGGACTGCAAACGCGACACTCAGTTCTCGGGCCTTGGGGAGAAGCCTTTCATCGAGGCAGACGTGGAGGGGCAGAGGCTTGGACCTATTGTCATCAACGAGGACGGCAGTCTGTCACGCATCAAAAACTGGCCAAGCATGACACCCGAGGAACAGGCGCAGACGAAGCGAGTCATCCTCGCAAGGAACGAACGCAGGCGTGCCCGCCTCATCGCTGAAGAGAAGGAGGAGAAGGAGAAGAAGGCAAAGGAGGAGGAGGAGGAGGGGTTGGGAGAATGAAGGGGTGGAATATTTAGTAGCTGGCCTAAGGGTGGTAGGCAGGACTGAAGACAGAGTTTGGAAAAGAGGGGGGATTGGTGGGTGGTTGCGACAAAAAAGAATAGTGTAGAAGTCGTAAAACGGCAGCGTGCAGACACACTATTGTGGTGGCTGACCTGTTTTCAGATTATCAATAAAAAAAACGAAATAGATTTATTTGCACAAAAGATACTTTCGCTTGCCTCTCGTATCTTTTTGTTCGGTTTGTCTCTTCTCTTGGGTCTCCATTTCGACCATGGAACGGGACATGCCAATAGCATGTGCATCACGACTCAAAAGAAACACGCACTATCAATCCCCCTCCATGCATGCACATTGATACAAAATAGTTTGACGTCTTTTCCCCATCACAAATATCACCACTTTTCCAAACGATACTCTCTGTGGCCCCCTCCCTCTCCCTTCTCTCCCTAGCTCATCGGGAGGGGGTTTTTTTGCTCAAAAAAAAAAGAATGAACAAGGTTGGTATATTTTTTATCTCCACGCCTTTGGGTTACGGTGTGCTGCCTGTAAGGACGTCCATGTATATCCCTAAGAGAAAGGGTGAGGCCCAACTGTCGGTACAGCATGGGGCGCCAAGAGAGAGATGTTGTGACCCCCCCGCCCACCCCTTTTTGTGTTTTTGGGTTTCTGCTCTCTTGTGTAGACTATCGTGCATCAAGCGTTGGGTGCAGCGAACTGCAGTACCTGTAAGCTCACAACTCTTCAACGGAAGGTGGGCCGCCGGCTGTCGAGCGGTTGTGAACCGCCCTCGTTCTCTTACGGTACGGGCCAGTCATTAGGTTTCCTTTTTACATCTTCTGTTGTTGGCCGCAGGGTACTTGTGCTTTCATCCGGATGGCTGGCATCGTACGTGGGTCAGTCGGAGGTGCCTGCATTAATAACTTCACTTTTATCTTTAACCGCCCTCCTCTCATTCCGCCCCTTAGCAGCAGAAAAAAAACTAAAAAATGCAATTTTTATTCACAATCTCCTTCTTGGTCATCTCTGTTGCAGCTGAGGAGGTGCATTTGGGGCTTGTTGAAGGGGTTAAGGTGTCGCAGAACTTTATTGGGGTTTCTGTTGAGGTGGCGGGGATGATTGAGTATGTTGGGGTGAAAGGTGATCGGAGGAGTTATGCGCAGGCACTTGCGAACCTGCGGAAGAGCGTCGGCGACTATGCTGGCCCGACGATTCGTATTGGCGGGAACTCTGCCGACGCTAGCTGCTGGGGTCCCGACGCGACGTCGCTCTGTGTCTCGCACAACATCACCGCAGCAGACCTAGCCGCCTACCGCACCTTCGTGACCACCACCGCGAAGGACGTCAACACAAGCCTCGTGATCGACACAAACTTCGGATCCTCAGTGTTGCCTTCTGCATACACCGTGCCGTACATCAAGGCGCTCAATGCTAGCGGCATGTGGGACATCATTTCCGCAGTGGAGATAGGCAACGAGATGGGTCTGTACCATGAGCAGAAACACCCGTACCGCAACGCGTCGTATACCTTTGAGGAGTATTTTGTTGAGTTTGGTGAGTTTGTGGATGCAGCGGTGGCGGCAGGGCTGCCGGAGGGGAAGATCCGTGGTGGTACGTGGTGTTGCAACCCGAAGGGCGACTACGCGGCGGGGCTGCAGCGTTATCTGTCGGAGTATGGCGCGCAGTTCAACTCGATGTCGCTGCACCAATATGCAGTGTCGTACTGCAGCAAGAACGCGAACCAGACGATCCTCGGCGAGGACCAGGCCTACGGTGCACTGCACAACGTCTACAGCGCGAACACCAGCTACACCTCGCTCATCGACGTCGTGACTGCCAACAACATCCCCTTCTTCATGGGCGAGGCCAACACCGCCTCCTGCGGCGGCATACCCGGCGTCTCCGACACCTTCGCCGCAGCCCTGTGGGCCATGGACTACCTCCCCACCCTCGCGCAGACCAACGCATCAGGCATCCACTTCCACGGAGGCACGCACGGTGCGTACACACCTCTCGCCTACAACACCGCAGGCGACCTCCAGGTCCGTCCTTTGTATTACGGGATGCTCGCGTTCGCGGAGTTCTCTGCCAATGGGGCACGGTTCTTGGAGGTGACACGGGATGTGCCAGGGGATGTCCGGTGTACCGGGGGAGTGCTTGAGGTGGGGTCGAAACCAGAGGTCTGCTGCGCTGCGTCGTGTGGTGTGTGTGGTGGGGGGAGTTGTGGGGAGAGTCCTGGGGGGGCGGAGAAGTGTTGTGTGTCGAACATCAAGGCAAGCAACCGGAGCTGCATGAACGAAGAGGCGCCGTGCTACCGTACAGAGTCCGATGGCAATGCGCTGAATATCCATGCGATTACGGACGGTGTTCTGCAGCAGACACGTGTTCTCGTGGTTGCGAAGTACCTGCACGACACAGCACCACAACACCAGGTCTCCCTCTGCAGCCGCTTCTCCTTCCTCTCTGACCCCACCCCCGCCTCCTTCTTCTACATCACAGCACCCCACAAAAACGCCACCTTCGGCACCGGCCTCTCCTACGGTGGGCAGACCTTTGACAACTCAACAGACGGTGTCATACAAGGCCAGCGCGAGACGCACCTCGTCGAGCCCTACGTCGGCGCTGGATCAGTCGTGTGCTACAACCTGTCCGTCCCTGCGTTTTCGGCAGTGCTCCTCACAGTGCAGGAGGGCTGGTAATATGCATAGAAAAAAAACATACCTACTTGATACAGGGTTCAAAATATAGAGTTCAAACAGGCGAAAAAAATTCATACAAACGTGTATTCCTTCCCAACTTATTTCAAGGGGACTACAGCATACGGTGGCTAAAGGGTTTGAGGCTGACCAACTATTCTTTCTTCTGTCTGCGTCTTCAGAGGTGTTTGCACTTCAAAAAACTCCTTTGCGTTGTGGGGTATTGTTGCTTACCTGCGTTGCTCAGTCGTTTAGTGCGCTGAGGGGTTCGCGTGTACAGCAATCTCCCTGTGGTTTGTTTTCTCGTTTACCATGTGGTATCCTTTTTATTCAAAGGTGGCTCTGCACGACAGGCTGAGGTTCATCTGACAACGTTTCCCTTTGATTTTTGTGCCAAGTATCCCAGTATTTTGCCGATATTAGCATAGAAAAGAACAAAGAAAAGAAAAAAAAGAAACAAAATGCAATCCCTTTCACAAACCAAAGACAACCACCGCCACCCTAAGCAACACACCACCACCCTGTATCATCCGTATTGCACAATGCGTTGTGGCTTCCTTGAGGCTGCTCTCTCCCTTGACGGCACTCTGGGCAAGAAGGACCAGCACAAGCGCACCCTGTTCTTTGCCATCAACGTTGCTCTTCTTATTCCCCAGACAGTGGTCTTCTTCTCCCTTGACCACCCCTCCCCTGTGTTTGCGGCGGGTGTTGGGGTGTCCTGCATCGCCGCACTGTCCGCAGTTCTGACTATTCTGTGCAAGTGCAAGGTCACCACTGCTGTTATGATATGTGCGGCCTACGCTCAGCTGATCGCCGTCATCTTGATTGACCTGAACGTACAAGCCTTCGGTTCTTCCATCTGGAGCACCCTTGTGTTGATTGTCGACTTTCTTCTTGTGATGGAGGTGAGCGCAAAGCACACAATAGGCGTGGTCGTCGTTTCCTGTGGGTGGATCGTTCTGATCGCTGTGGAGCAGGTCTTCAGATTTGGTCTACTCGACTTGCCTGGCCTCCCGCCCCAGTACGGTGCCTACGGAAGGTGGGCTGACTACGTCGAGGACACGTCATGCACGAACCTGCCTTGTCCCAACCCAGGCTCGTCGCTGTGGTTGATCCACGCGCTGGAGGTGTTCATCGTGGACTTCATCGCGACACGTGGCTTCGCACGCCAGATCCTGAAGGAGCAGGCAACGATGGAGCGGACGATCAACACCGTGCAGGAGATTGCGTCGCTCCTCGCAGGGTACGACGTGGAGAGGGTGGCTGAGCTGCTTGCGGAGCATGAGGGGCAGCTGCCTGAGGGGATGGCGTTTGCACTCCGCACGTTGGAGGAGAACCTGCGTGTGTACAAGGCATACCTGCCGAAGACGTGTCTGCCGTTTGACGAAGAGTCTCTTGTTTCATTCGGGAACGACATTGCGCAAGACGACGTGAAGAGTTTCTGCTCTTCCGTCAGCGAGGCTGTGACAAGCACGTCCTCACGGAATGTAGGGAGGAGCTGTGTGCAGGCCTTGGCGCTGACGCCGATGAAGGCAACGCTGCTGACGCTGAACATCAAAAGCACGCTGCGTCTCTTGGAAGAGGACGTCGCAGGCTTCTCGCAGCTGTTCACATCAGTTCTCCAGAAGGCCCTGCAAGCTACCGAGGCACGACGCGGGATGGTGGACGTGTTTGTGGGAGATAGGATCCACTGCTCGTTCAACGTGTCTAAACAATGTGCAAGCCACGCAACCTCAGCACTGCACACTGCAACGATGTTGATGAAGGGTGAAGGAGTGACGACCCATGTGAACATGGGTGTTGCGACAGGGCAGGTGCTGCGTGGTGATATGGGCTGCCATGAGATGCGTCGCTTCAGCATGGTGGGCGAGCTTCTGTGTGATGTGCTTGCGATAGAACGTGCTGGACGTGCGCTGGGGTGTGATGTGCTGTGCAACCGCTTCTGCGTCAGTGAAGCTGAGTGCGAACACCAGCTGCGTCTGATCCCGCGCAAGGTGGAACTTGCCGCAGGCTGCGAAGCAGTACTTGGTGAGTTAGTAGTTCCGACGGAAGCACCTGTTGCAAAGGAGGCAGAATGGATGTACCAGATTGGGGGGAAGGACTGGGAGGACTACAACCATGCAGTGCGTGCGTTCCTGAGAGGAGAGGCGTCTGCAGAGGACGTTGCCGCAGCCGCCCGGGCAGGCAACTGCGCCAAATACCCTGTGCACGTATCCGCATCTTTGAACTGTTTATGTTTGCCGTTCCCGGCAAAGCACGTCAACAGTATTTGAGCTTACTACCCGCAAATTTTTATTTGGGTGTATGTATCTTGCACGCTTTTTGTTTTCCACATTTCTGTTTTCCTATTTTTGGGTCAAATCTGTTTTCTCTTTGTTCACAGGCTCTGTGCTCTCACCCTCACTGCAGCAAAGGTCGATCCTTGGTTAAGCGTTTCTCAACGCAAACGCAGTTCTTCCTTGGGTGCTTTGCCTGTCAACATTTTGTGTGTTGCATTATTTTAGGAAGTTAAAGTCCGGCACAACCCAACACCAAACGGTGTCCCCCTACTCATTACTCAGTATGAGGCTTCTGCGACATTCTCTTGCCAAAGCCCCTTCTTTAACACCACCGCTCGCCCTCCAGAACATGTATTATTTACACTAGCGTTTACACAAACTACCTTCACACTTTTTCTTTCACTCTCTCTTTCTCCGTCCACACATATCATGCGTCTTTTGGTGGGGCTGCTTGCGGTGAGCTTTTCGTGCCTTGTAACAAGCCACGACACGCCGCGAGTTGTGTGCTGCGACGACGCACCACGTGTCACGTCCCTCCGGTGGACCGCCAGCAAACGAAAGGTGGCTGTGTCCCGTGCCTTCGCTGACGACGGCCGCCAGGGGCTTGCCTACATACTGCGGCAGTGGGGTGCGCGGGAGGGGGTTGAGATCGGGGTGAAGGACGCGTTCTTCTCAAACATTCTGGTATGTGCATTGTTACAGGGGGGGGGGCCGAATATAAGGGGCAGGCCAAATACAAAGGGCATGCCAAATACAAGGGGCACCCAGGGTTCTTGAAATTTTCGCGGGGTGCCCGCTAAATATAAGGGGCACCCCCTTTTGCTGTTCTGGGAACCCATTTTTGACTCTGCCCGCCAGTGTCAATCGTCAGTTGGGAAGAAAATAGGTGCAAAATTTGAGTGTTACTTCAAAAAAACCCGCCTGCGGCGGGCAATTTCCTTACCTACTCGCTGCACTTGCTATTTTCGTTTCATACGATACGAAGAGGGGAGTTCAAGAGAATAGACCTATCTGCTTTAGTGAGGATATGTAGTGGCCTGGGGCTGGGGCTTTTGGTAAATTCACAGATAGTGGCAGATCCTTGTCTTTTACCAGTAGGTGTACAAAGGCACACTCTTTCGGTTGCAAATGGAATGTGCGTACTGAGCAGCTTCACTTCCTACACGTAGTTCGCGGGTGCGCTTCGCGCGGGACCGCTCACTAACACCCGTACAACTGTCTGGTGCCCGTATGAACTGGCTTTTCAGGTCAAACATGGCCTGAAAATGTGTACAAACCGAGTGAAAACGGGTAAAGCTGTGTGTTAGGGCCAAAAATGGGGGAAAATTTAAACACCTAAAAATTGGTCCATTTTTTCGAAATGACCCCACCACTTGCCGGACGGATTTCGGAAACGCCGAAAAACGAGCGTTCCGGCCTCGAGTCCTTACCCACCTCCTGAAAAATCCACCCCGAGGGAGAGGGGATTTTGGCCCATTTTTACCGATTTGGCACGCCAAATATAAGGGGCGCCCCTTGTATTCGGCCCGCCCCCTGTATGTGAACATAGTTCTTTTGTTCAAAACGTTTTTTTTGTCACAGCTTGGGAGAACAGACAACATGACACTCCACATGGTGGACCCTTGGATGGAGCAGAAGAACTACGACGACCTCATCCAAAGCAAGTTCGGCACCGGGAACTCGACGTATGAACGCGCACGTGAGAAGGTCGCGATCTACGGGAAGCGTGCTGTGGTGATGCGCAACACGAGCGAGGAGGCAGCACGGCACTTCAAGGACCACTCGCTCGACTTTGTCTACATCGACGCACGCCACGACTACGCGGCGGTGCTCGAGGACCTCACGTTGTGGTGGCCCAAGCTTTCCCCGGGTGGCATCATGTCCGGGCACGACTTCTACTACGGGAACGCGACCTGTGTGCGCAAGTCCGGGCAGGACTGGGAGCTGCAGTCGGACGGGACACGCAGCTGGAAGGGTGTGCGCGGTGCTGTGGAGGAGTTCTTTGAGCCGCGCAAGACAATGAGCATCATGCAGGTATGTGGTTGCAACGTTCCATTGAATGGGGTGAACTTTTTTGGGTAAATGCATCTCATTTGCGAGACCTGTGTGCCTACACTATGCAGTGTCCTAGGCTGAGACTCTTGGACATCCTTGTGAGGAAATCCACACCATAATACTGTGTGTTCTCCATTTTATTTTTTTAACAGGCGGGGTGGAAGATGGGCCATATTCTGACGTCCCTGCACAAAACGATCCGCAAGCCACTCAAACCAGGCATGACGCTGAGAGAAGTGCGCAAAGGGGACTGCAGGTTCCCTTCGTGGATGGTGCTGAAGAGAAGGGACGACTGGTCATGAAGGCTGTCGTCGCACACTTAGGGGGAGGCAACAACCTCATTAGATTTGCTCCCCCCCCCTTTTTTACCTATCAGTCCTATTCGTGGTCATTTACCCCCCCCTAAATTTACCCCCCCCCCTTATTTTACCCCCTTTTTCAGAAAAAAACGGTTCAGGCCAAAATAACATGGTAATTTACCCCCCCCCCCTTATAATACCCTGTTGTGGCTGGTACTTTACCCCCCTGGGGGGGTAAAGTACCAGCCACCAGGTAATTTTTGGGTAATTATCGCCGCAACACGCCAGGTGGTGTTTTGTCACGAGTGACCTAAACCCACGAGCGAAGCGAGGGGGTTCAGGGAACGAGTGGCAAAACACCACCTGGCGTGTAATTATGGGGTAATAGTTTCACTTAGTGCAGCGCATACCTGTTTTGTTTTATGGTTTGCTGGGAGGGGCTGATGTGTTCAGCGGGTCGTACATCCGGAGACTGTAGGACTCGTCTGATTTGAAGCTGGAGACAAGCTCGAAATGAGGAAAGGGGTAAAGTGCAAATAATCTTTCACCCTGTTTTACATCACGTGTGCAGGTAGATGGGTGCAGGTGGGTACGTTTGTGCTGCGTGGGCGATACGTTTGGGACACCTCACGGAATCTGAGGCAACACCGTGATCCCTGACCAGTCATGGTTCAGGCACGGGCAGAAAGATGATGTGGATGATGTGGATCCATGATGCATGACTGCTTGCGATGTCGCAAGGAAGTGAGGAATTTTTTTCAGATGACACATTTGTCATGAGAGCATGTGTCGTCACACTGTGTTGTGCAAAATTTTACCCCACCGTGTATGAAAAAGTCCCCCCTTCCCACCCAAAAACATGACCTAACCCATAACATGGTAATTTACCCCCCCCCCCCCTTACCCCCTCATTTACCCCCCCCCCCTTATTTTACCCCCTTATTTCCAAAATTTCCGGTTCACCGACCCAAAGGGGGGGGGGTAAATGACCACGAATAGGACTGATCTTTTATTTAACTCTACTTCTAAACGACCCTTTTTCATTTTTTTTTGTCTCCTCTTCACTCCCCCTCCCTTCTCCCTTCTCCCACCATCCTACCCTCCCACCCAGGTGGGGATGTTCCCCATCATGCGAACGACCAAACGTCGCAGTGGCATCGTACACCATGCTTCATGCGCCCTGCATGCAATCCTTGTTGCAACGCTCACCCTCCTCCCGTTCACGCCACCACACTTCGCCACCGCCGCGCTGCTGGTCGCCGAGCCGACCATATTCCCTGCGTACAGTTTCAGCCCTACTCCGGGCAGTCCAGGGTTTGCTGCAAAGAGGGTTTTGGTACATCAGGACTTGATAGTAACATTGGACGCAACACGCGGGGTGGTGGTGTTTGAGGATCGCGTCAATGACACCGAATATGAGACCTTTGTGACGACCATGCGGGGAAACGGTTTGTTTCGACAGCTTGCAACGACAGATGAGACGAGTGGTGTGTCCGACGAGGTGGGAAGGTTCTCTGCTCAGCAGCATCTCTTCTCGCTTGGGGATGTGGGATCGGGACGGCAGTACGACGATGTGGCGCTTGGTGTCTCCTCAGGCGAGGTGTACGCGGTGCTGCTGCACTCACTTAACGGCGCGGCAACGCTCTCCGTGCTCGACCTCTCTGCAGCGCGCAGCCGCTACAGCACACCAGACACAGCGTGGGGCGCATACCTAGCCGCGTCGACCAGCCTCTCTGGGCTGTCCTGCACCTCCCTCAGCGGCATCCCTGCCAAAGGTGTCTTCCATCTCTGCTGTGCACACGGCGTCGTGTCGTACCGTGTAAAGCGCACTGCTGCTGCCGGTGTGTTCGCCCTGGTAGCCCTGCATGGGGTAGACGCGGTGGACGGGGTCGCACAGTGCAAGAGTGTGACGGTGTATGAGAGTGCTGGGAGGTTTGGCTTTCTCGTGCATATGGAGGAGTCGATTGCGGTGGTGGACGCGACGGCTGCGGGGGATCCTGATGAGAGGCGGCCTGCGATGGTGGTCAGGAGTGTTGTGGACGTGGCGGCAGAGGTGCACGGCTACGCCAGCTATGGCGGCACGTTGTTGGTGTCCGAAAAGGTGCGCCGCCTGGTCGACCATGCGTACCGCGAGACGGACGTCGTCGCAGTGCACAGTACAGCGGATGCGCACTTCGTCGACTACTGCTGCACGAATACTACTGAGCTGTTTGCGCAGGTCAGCGGCAACAAGGCGCCCTCAGTTTCGGTCGAAGCCTTCTCCCCCGAGTCAGCGGGTTGCTTTTTCGCGCACTCTGCATTCACCTTCACCTTTTTGCGGTTCTGCTTTGATGCGAATGGCAGACCGCAGTTCAGCAACATATTTGACTTTGGAAGACGCTTTGTGTCGCTCTTCTCCGTGCGTGACATTGTGATGGCACCCCATGGGCGGACTGCGTACGCGACCCTTGAGGAAGGGCGCGTCCTCCGTATGGAGCTCTTTGACGTGGACGCGATGCTTCGTACACCAGCACCGCCGACTGGTGCGCCGCCGTCTGTCGCACCGCTGCCGCCGTCAGCAGCACCACTGACACCTCTGCCGCCTACAACCGCACCTCTCACCCCCACAGCAGTGCCGCATCATGACACCACTGTGCCGGTGGTAACGTCATCGCCGTCTCCACCCGTCTCAGTGCGCACAAGTGTTCCTGACGAAAAAACAGCGTTGCCCACAACAGATGCTCCAGGAGCGTCCGACGAAGGGTCAGAGTTGAACGCAACGTGGCACACAGAGGCCGAGCAGGACATCGCCCTGAAGGAGAAGGAGGTGCAGGAGGTGAGTGGTGCAGTGGCCGCCCTCGGGGTCATGGGGATGTCCAGTGGTGGAGTCGGCGCGGCCATGCGTCTTGTGGTCATCACTCACATGTGCAACCTCGCTTCCGAGGAGAAGAAGGCAGCGCACCTCAACAAAGATGCAGGTGACACAAAGGCCTTCCCGCTCACGTTCCACCCAACGCAGATCACGGTCAACGGGTCTCCGGACGCGGGGCTCTTGGTCGGGAACCTGCTTGCGGTGATCACCGTGTTTGTGCTTAGCATTGCGTCTGTGCTGCTTGTTGAACGCGTGTATATAGCACCCAAGATGCAGGGGGGGAGGGAGGAAGGTGCACCAGACCTGACACAGCCTCAGGGCATGTGTCTCTGCTCGGCAGTGCATTGGTTGTTCTTCGAGTTGGGTGCCTGCACCGATGCTGCAGGGCTGCTGCGTTTCCCGTCGCTTCCGTTTTTTGTGTTCCGTTACTTCTTCCAAGGCTCGACATTGGCCGCGTTCACAATTCTCTTCAACAGCAGCACGCCTACGCCGGCAGAGGAGGGTGCGTCTGAAAACGCCACGGAGGCGCTGCTGGATGCAGGCGAAGGCTCCGCGACACTCTTCCACTCCGTCGCCGCCCTGTCACTACTGCTGGCGGTCTTCCTCCCGTTCCTGATGGGATTCACTGTGGCGGGGCACCTGAAGCGGGGTGCTCTAGTGTTCAAGGTGATTCCCTTCTGCAGGGTAGAGCGCCGCCTGTCAGGCTCGTCGTCTTCTAAGATGGACGACGCGCTCCAAGTGCGCGAAACGGGCGGGAGCATAGCTGTGACGAAGTGCCAGAAGCTGCAGTACTTCTTCTGTGGGGAGGGCGAGTGGCTGAGCCGTGAGCGCGACAACCACGTTGCGAACAGATTCACGATTGTCGTGCGCAACATCCGTGAAGGCTTTGTGGTGAAGTACTTTGTTGTTGACTTTGTTGCGTCAGTGGTGCTCTCGCTTCTGGTGGCCGTGGACTCGGGAAGCCACACGGCGTGTGGACACAAGAACATGGTTGCTGCGCTGGTCTTCCTTGCGCTTCTCGTGCTTGAAGGGTCGTGGCTGCCGCATGTACGCCCTGCGGAGACGATCTTCATGATTCTGATGCTGATCTGCAAGTGCATGGCGCTCTTCATGAGCAGCTTTGCGTACTACACACACCAGCCCGAGGACAGCGGTGTGTTCGACACATCAGCGTCAATTCTACTTGTGGCCACCGCAGCACTGGTACTCATGACAGTGACACAGCTGCTGACGGACCTGTACATCTTTGTCAACGGTAGGCGCCGCAATGCACAGGAGGCACACTTTGCGCAGGCTGCCGAGGACGAAACAGCGTCTGTGCACTTCCCCACACTCGACAACGAGATCGAACAGGAAATGAAGACACGCCAAGTTGACACCCAGCCTGCCTCCCCCCTCGCACACCTCCGCAACCGCCTTCTCGGCTCCCCCTCCCCAGTCGACCCGCCCCCAGCACTGAACGCTGTCGCAAGCCCGTCTATTCTACAGGCGTCGCGCAACTTCCTCTCGACAAGCCTCTTCCGGCAGAAGGCCTTGAAAGCAGACCGCGCGCCCAGCGACGACGACAGCGAGGAGGAGGACTGCTTCATCACTGTCCGGCAGACCTCGAATGGCACCTTGCGCGGTGACAGGAAGCCTGCGGCGGGTGAAGCTGGCCTCGGCAAGTCTATGAAGTGCATGTTCACGTCACTACTCAACGCCTCGTCTCCACGCAGGGCCGTTCCAGCGACGATGCCCACTTCTGCTCTGAAGCCGCCACACATCCCGCGTCTGGGGATGTTGGCGCTGCCTGCGGACCAGACACCGTTGTGTTCGGCAAGGACGTTCTGCACGACGACGTTGACGGAGAGCCCCACACCGCGGCACCCGCTGCTCTCGCCACATCAGGTGCACTCTGACTCGGAGAACGAGCGCAGTGACGGAAGTGATGAGGATGACTCGCTGGCAGGCACACTCAACAAGTCCACAGCAAGCCTGACACGCAAGCGCACCGGCCCGATCGTGTCCCTGCGCACAGAGAGCTTCGAAGCAGCACGTTCGAGGACAAACTCGCTCTGCGCGGAGAGGAGGCAGTCCGCCGTCGCCCTGCAGTTGCTCGGAGCAGACCACGGACGGCATGTCGCCTGTGGCAACCTGCCCACGCAGCTGCAAAACTTCACCGGCATCCCGAAAGTGTCCAGCCTAGTGATCTCTCGACAGTCCAGCACAGAATCGTGTCAAGCACGACAAGCTACAGATGACACCGTTCTACTCTAACACCCCAAGTCAGTTACGTTTCTTTCCAAAGTTTTTTGTTTTTTTTTGTTTTTGTTCCTTTTTTTACACGTCTAGTTCTTTTTTCAGGAACAGTTGACACAACATATACCTCGCCGGCTGCTTTGCGTAAGTCTCTAATACTTAAAGTTCACTCAAAAACAATCTGCTTTATTTCAGAAAAAAAAAAGAGAAAATATTTTTTTACTCCCACAGTCCTGTTGACGAGGGCTTCACTTTAGGCGGGAACACCACATGGAATCTGTGTAACTCTGCCAGGGAAGTTTGAGATGTAGTCCTATCCACTTTTCACACTACCGTCATTAGTCATTTCTTTTTACGTACCTGTCTGATTGTCGTCAGGTTCCAACACTTCACAACACTGCAGATACTATATTGATACCATTTTCACAATGCGGAGTGTGTTTGCGATCGCGTCAGCGATGCTGGTGCAGGCGATGCTGGTGTCCGGGCAGAGGGGTGGCGGTGGTGGAGGAGGAGGAGGAGGAGGAGGGGGAGGTGGAGGGTGCAACAGACCTGATGCAGAGATCGACCCGTGCGTGGGTGTTGCCGCAGGGACGGTGTGCAGCTTTGCGGATGGCAACGCACTTGTGTGTGGTGTATGTGGTTCAAACAACCGCTGCGTTGACCTGTGCGTGCCCGATGGGAGCAGCAACTGCGGGGCGGTGACAGATGCGCCTGACACGGATGCACCAGCAACAAATGCGCCTGCCACTGACCCACCTGCCACAGACGCACCTGCCACAGCAGTCCCAACTGCAGAGCCCACTGGTGCACCTGACACAGATGCGCCGCCAACAGCAGTGCCCACAGCTGAGCCAACGAGTGCACCTGCCACAGACCCACCTGCCACTGCCGAGCCAACGGCTGAGCCAACTGGAGCACCTGACACGGATGCACCAGCAACAGATGCGCCTGCCACAGACCCACCTGCCACGGACGCACCAGCCACAGCAGTCCCAACTGCAGAGCCCACTGGTGCACCTGACACAGATGCGCCGCCAACAGCAGTGCCCACAGCTGAGCCAACGAGTGCACCTGTGTCCGGAACGCCTGTGGACGAGGCAGACATCACATGTCCTTCGGCACCTGTAACTGGGAACGCGATCGACGAACCGTGTATGGACACACACATTGTGCCGTCGTTGATCGCACCTGCGTTTGCGCACCCGACAACACTGACTTCGACGGCAGGACGTCTAGAGGTGACGCTGACTGTGGAGCAGCACCAGCTCGACGCAGGCGCATTCAAGAAGAACGTGCGTGCCTTCTGCTACGAGGGGGCGTGCTCTGTGCCTGGGCCGACATGGCGTGTGTTCCCCGGTGACACTGTGGTGTTGACGCTTGTGAACAACTTGCTGGACGTGGAACCCGAGCTGACCACGTCGGACGGGGAGGATCTGAACTCGTTCCGTGAGGCGAACATCACAAACATGCACACTCACGGGCTGCACGTCGACCCTTCTGAGGACAACGTGATCATCGGTGTGGCGCCTGGGGGTGGGTCAAAGACATACACGTACGTGATCCCTGCGAACCACTTGCCCGGAACACACTGGTACCACTCGCACCACCACGGGTCGAGCTCGCTGCAGGTGCAGGGAGGCATGGTTGGGATGATTGTGGTGGACGTGCCGGACTTTGAGGAGTCGCCGCCGACGGAGGTGGAGACGTTTGCGACGGAGTCTGCACGCACGCAGTGGGCAGGGATGCCGGTGTCGCGCATGTCGATCTCGCACCACGCGCTGTGCTCGTGCAACCCAACCGGGGCGGGGTTCAGCCTGCGCAGCTACTCGACGCTGCGGGAGGTGACTGGCGACAACATCCCGCTTGGGGCTGAGCTGGTGGAGAACTCTGATGGATCGCAGACGCAGCAGGTGCTGCTTGTGAACGGGCAGCGCCAGCCTGTGCTCGAGATGCGTGTCGGTGTGTGGAACCGGTTTGAGCTGCTGAACGCAGTGGGGGACGTGTACTTGGAGATTGAGCTGCGGACGGCTGTGGCGCTTGGGGGCGGTGGGGCGACTGCGTGCGAGATGATGCTGCTGTCGCTGGACGGTGTGTTCCCGCACAGCGGCGCACGGTCGATCTCGCACGTGCTGATGACGCCTGCGACCCGTGCAGGCATTGCGGTGCGCTGCAGCACTGCAGGTGAGTTCTACCTGCAGAGCAACCCGACAGAGCGTGCGTCTGCGTACGACGTCGGCTTCCTGCAGAACCTCGTCACTCTGTCGGTGAGTGCGGGCGGCGGTGAGGACGGTACTGCAGATGCACCTGTGCTTGCGGAGGCAGACGTGCACCGTCCGAACTACCTGCAGAACCTGCTGGAGGCGACGCCCGTGTCGGAGTGGCAGGTGGCGACACGCCAAGGTGGTGTTGTGGGCGGCGGGAACTGGCTCGGTGTGGGTGAGAACTGCGCGACGCTTGACGACTGCCCGCAGCTTGCGTTTGGCTTCCCCGAGTCTGATGACGCGTCGCGCAAGCTGGAGAACTTCCGCTACCGCCACGTGGGGCGTCTGTGCGACGTGGAGGACGTTGTGATCAACGGGGGTGGGGCCACACCGCACCCGCTCCACTTCCACGTGAACCACTTCCAGGTAGTGTCCTATGCCGGGAACGCAGCGACGCTTGCGGACTGGGGTGAGGTGGGCGACTGGCGCGACACCATCCCTGCCATTGCTGGTGGGCAGCTGCGCTTCCGCCACGCACTCGACGAGCACGGTGGTAACGTGATGATGCACTGCCACTTCCTGTGGCACGAGGACCAGGGGATGATGGACAGGTACTACATTGCCGGGAACAACGAAGACGGGACTGGCAGTGTCGACCCCTGCACAGCGGACGGTGCGAACTTCTGCGACGACAGCGTCCCGACCTCCGCCTTTGACAACGCCTACCCTCAAATCCCTGGGTCCTGCCCTGTGTACAGATCTGCCGCCGGCGACGCAGTGCCACAGCCGCCAACAGAGTAGAAGGACAAACTCTGAACTTCTGAACTTTATGCAAGGCGGAAAAAACGCCACAGAAATTGTTTCTTTCCCCTTCCTTTTTGGTGCCCGCACCCACCCCTTTTGTTGTTGCCAGATGTGTGTCGTGAGGCTCACACATCTGGTAATTTTCTTTTGTTTCTATTATTATTATTATTTTATCATACTCTTGTTTCCCCTCCCTCTCCCGAATATTCTGAACTGGTCACTTACTTCACTTGACACTGGCTACTGTAGAAATAGACAGACAGCCGTGCTCTCTTCTGTGTGGTGTTTGTGGCCTCTCCCCCGCCCTGGGCGTTTTTGTTGTGCCCCACTTTACTTCCTTTGAATCTAGGCATGAAGAACTCTTTGAAAAAGTGAATGAATACAAAACCCTCTGATTGATAGGGTGCAATTATCACCTATCAAATCGAAAATATCGAACTCAAGCTTTTGCCCTTGGCAGAAGCTGGCAAGGAGGTAACCCTCTCATTTCCTTGCAGTGGTCGCGCTAATTATGGGAAAAAATGGGGAAAAAATGGATTTCGGGTACGGAAAAACGTTCCTTGAAAAGGTTAGCTGGGGAGGCCCGGAAACCCCGTTTTGTGGCATTTCCGGGCCAATCCCGGCTTGTGGTGGGGTATATACGGAAAAATGGACAAAATTTTAGTGACTTAAATTTTCGCAAAATATGAACCCATACTCGTAAACAAGGGTCATTTTCAGGAAAATTCGGAAAATTCCGAGATTTGGAAGCAATATTTCTCCTGAAAATCAGTGGGTTTTCAGCCCCAAAACATACCGCGATTGGAATTTCCGGAATCCGTCCGCGCTGTGGTGGGGTCACTTTGCCGAAATGGCCAATTTTTTGGTTTTGGTCAAAATCCATGTGGGTAAAGAGGGCCAATGTAAATCCCACAACCAGATTTTCTCTCCCTGATCCTGACGTCTTGCAACATGAAAATGCGCGAAAACACCGGCATTTGCATTTCCGGAATTCGTCCGTTCTGTGGTGGGGTCAATTTGCCGAAATGGACAAGTTCTTGGTTTTGGTCAAAACCCGTCAGTGTAAGGTAAAGGGGGCAAGTGTTTGCCTGTAGAAACTGGAAGGGAACAGGCAGCGCCGCAGGCGCACGGTAACCAACTTTTTTCTTTTTTTCCTTTTCTTTTTTCTCCTCTTTCTTTTGACTTTCCGAGCCAATTGCGTTCCACGGCGGGGTCACATGTATATGCAAGTCCACTATGTGGTGGTCTTACTCAACAATATTAGAACTTCTGGTTTCTTAATGAAATCCCCGTACTGCAAAAAAAAAAACGTTCCTACCAAAACCCCCAAAAATCCCGGGATGAGGGATGGACTTTAGCGCGAGCTCTGTTTCCTTGCCATATTTTTTTTTTTTTTTTGACAACCGAAGTGCTGTTTCTCAAAACATTTCTTTTTGACTACATGAGAGACAATAGTTCGGCTTCAATTTCTTGTCATTTTAATCAGCAGAAACAGGAATCCATGAACTTAAATATCAAGACTTTTTGGCGAACCGCTTGTATAGTAGGTTTGCTCCATCAGTCTTTCAGTTTGTCTTTCTAACTCAGGAGAACAGGCACCCTTCCCAGTATTTGTGTCCTGTACGAGAGAAACTCCAAGTTCTGCCCACTGCTCCGTGGGCAGAACACACCTCCCTTCGAACCTGCAAACGAGAAGTCACGTTCTCTCGGCTGCAACATTCTACATTTTTTGCAAACTTCGTTTTCCTACCTTCATTTGGCATTTAGCTTTCGTTTTCCATGGCGGGCACAGCACCTACCAAAGATCGTTTGCAATGTTCCTTATCGAAGTGTCGGTTTGTGTTTCTTTCAACTGTTCTCTCTCTGAGACTATGATAGTAACAAAAAGAACCTCGTATTTCATTTTTAGTTTTCAAGCTCCTCCTCTAGCTCCTCTAGCTCCTTAGCTCCTTAGCTCCTTAGCTCCTTAGCTCCTTAGCTCCTTAGCTCCTTAGCTCCTTAGCTCCTTAGCTCCTTAGCTCCTTAGCTCCTTAGCTCCTTAGCTCCTTAGCTCCTTAGCTCCTTAGCTCGCCCCTCAATCCTAAAAAACCTTAGTTTTTTAGTCTTTACTATAGAGATGTGCGCCACCCACACCACACACACTACACACCCACACACACACACACCCACACACACACACACACACACACACACACCCCCTCACCACCAGAGGGGATTTGACCAAAAAATCCTAAAAAACCTTAGTTTTTTAGTCTTTACCACGGATGCTGCCAGATCTGGCCAGATTTGGGGGCCAATTTCCCAGATCTGGCTTGTTTTCCAGATGTGGAGATCTTGTTTCCAGATCTGGCCAGATCTGGCCAGATCTGGGAATCTGGGAAATTTTTTTTTTCAAAAAAAAAAAAAACCCCCCAGATCTGGCCAGATCTGGCCAGATCTGGAAATCTGGCCATTTTTTTTTTTTTTTCTCAGATTTCTGGCTATTGTCTCCCAGGGCACACCTGTTGAACACACGTCAGGCCAGGAACAGAAGAAAAGCAAACGCTTCCACGAATGGAAGCAAAAGAAAAGTGTGGTGAAAAAACCCTTTTGGCCAAGGTGGTCTTGACTCTGTCTACAAACTTTGGGGATGAATGAAAAAATGACACTGAATAAATAACAGAGAGTGGGCGGGTAAGCCACTTCTCCGAGCTAAACACAAAGTAAACACCCTCCACCCATCTGATCCCGCCCACAAACACAAACAATCACGACAGAAACCAAGACAGGCAGAGGATGACCAGGGTAGGTTTTACTTGAACAGCGAACCTCTGCCTTGATACTTCACACGCTCAGCAGACGAGTTGCCACAACTCTCCAGACCTGCTGCAAAACAGGCCTGCACCTTTCACCGCATTTCGCTTCGTGCCCCTCATCTGGCGCACTACTGACGGGGGACGCCCCATGTAGGCACATCGGTAGGATTTCGTCTTAACATAGTTTTTTGTGTAAAAAAAAATGAACCCCTTTAAAAAAAATGAACCCCTTTTTAAAAAAAATGAACCCCTTTTTAAAAAAAATGAACCCCTTTTTAAAAAAAATGAACCCCTTTTTAAAAAAAATGAACCCCTTTTTAAAAAAAATGAACCCCTTTTTAAAAAAAATGAACCCCTTTTTAAAAAAAATGAACCCCTTTTTAAAAAAAATGAACCCCTTTTTTTAAAAAAAATGAACCCCTTTTTTAAAAAAAATGAACCCCTTTTAAAAAAAATGAACCCCTTTTAAAAAAAATGAACCCCTTTTAAAAAAAATGAACCCCTTTTAAAAAAAATGAACCCCTTTTTAAAAAAAATGAACCCCTTTTAAAAAAAATGAACCCCTTTTAAAAAAAATGAACCCCTTTTTAAAAAAAATGAACCCCTTTTTAAAAAAAATGAACCCCTTTTTTTTAAAAAAAATGAACCCCTTTTTTTAAAAAAATGAACCCCTTTTTTTAAAAAAATGAACCCCTTTTTTTTAAAAAAATGAACCCCTTTTTTTTAAAAAAATGAACCCCTTTTTTTTAAAAAAATGAACCCCTTTTTTTTAAAAAAATGAACCCCTTTTTAAAAAAATGAACCCCTTTTTAAAAAAATGAACCCCTTTTTAAAAAAATGAACCCCTTTTTAAAAAAATGAACCCCTTTTTAAAAAAATGAACCCCTTTTTTTAAAAAAATGAACCCCTTTTTTTTAAAAAAATGAACCCCTTTTTTTTAAAAAAATGAACCCCCTTTTGAGCATCTGTGGGGGCCTAAAACGTGGTTTCGCGCACCCGAAATTTCGTGGTTTTTACCAAAGACAAGTCGATTTTTGAAAAATCTCGAAAAAAAAAATTTTTTTCCCGGGAAAATTTTGACCCCTGAGTAGGGTTTTTGTGCACCAAAAAGTGCAAAAAAACGCAAGAGTCGGGTGTTTTGACGATCTGGGGTACCGCCATATGCACTACAGGCCCACAATTTCGACTTTTTCTTAGCAATTTCCTTCATAATTTTTTTTTTTCGATTTTTGGCAAAGGCAAATCTCAGGCAAAAAAAATTCACCCCTGATAGTGGGTCCTTGGGTGTCCAAAGATGCCAAAAACACAAAAATTTTGATGTTTTGACCATCTGTGGGCGCCTAAAACGCACTTCTCTGCCCAAAAAATGAATATCGATTTTTCCTTAGCGTTTTTATAGCCGTGCTTTTTGGGTACTTTTTCGCAAAGGGAAAAAAAAAATATCAACCAAAATAGTGGGTCCTTGGGTGACCAAAAATGCAAAAAAACGCATTTTTTTGGTGTTTTGACCCTTCAGAACCACCCAAAACGCACTTTTGTGTACCAAAACACGCATATTTCACATTTCCTTAGCAATGCCTTCACAAGTGCAAGGTGATTTTTGACCAAACTAATTTTGTGCACTTTTTTTGTGGTCACGTAACGCTAAAATCCTCTCCGTGATGCGAGAATTACATGTGCGAATGCGATAATGATTCTCGCATGCGAACGCCCAAAACCACGAAGGAGGACGCAAGCAAGGCTTCAGTGCACTTAGGTACAGGATGCGTCGTTTTCAGTTACAAAAAAGGGTACTGTGAAGCCGTTGAGGCACACACACACACACAGACCCGTTGCAAAATGCATCTGGGACCCACGCTAGACCCCCCAAAAGCTGTAAAACCATATATTTCCATCTCGCGACCCCAGCGGATGTGGACTGAGGTGTTTTTTTTGGGTGTTTAGAAAGGTTTTTGTCCGATTGGAGAATTTTTTCGGTAAGTGTTGCATTTTGTCCCCACTGAGTGTGCACTCAGAAAACACTCATCAATAAAACGACCTTTCTGTTCGGTAAAAAATAGTTATTTTCTATCGTAGTAGTGGGTTTGTCGTGCAGTGATGTTCTTTGTACCTGGAGAGTGGGCCGAGTGCAAGGTATGTTTTTAACCCCCCGGTTTTCTCCCTTTTCGACATGTCCGCTATTTTTTAGCTATTTTTTTTTTTGTCAACAAAAATGTCACTTTTACGTTTAAGGGGTACGGGGCGGCTTCTTGTTTGTTTGTTTGTTTTTTTTGTTGTAGTCTCTACTTTTACATTCAATTTCTCTTAACAGGTACCCGAACCGACGACCCTTCATCGTGACAGCGAAGCAGTGCCGATGGAAGAGCTGGTGCAATTATTTGAAAACCAGGTGGCGATCGTAAAAGTCGGGTTTATATACCAACTTTTCCATTAACCCACCCCATAGACCACCCTAATTATTATGAAACTCTTAGTCAGTCACTGCTATAGCCGTTTAATCCAGGGAGCATAGCTAGTGCAAGAAATTCGACTTCGGGATCCGGAAAGTCTGTCCTCTGCTTGCGGAGGACTAGGCACAAGAAAATATTGCGTTCCCCCAGAAAACCAATTTTTGTCAGAGTAATTTTTGCCCAGGGCATGCTCTTGAAGCATGGCGGCTTGGTGTGAGAAGGGGCAGTGTATTGTTTTGTTCTAGATTTCAACGGTTGTTAGAACGAGTCAAGTGGATGCTTATCTAAACACTGACTTTAGTACAGACCCGAGAGATCACACATGACTTTGAGGAAAGAACAAAGCAATGCATCTGTACCCGCACGCCAGGTTGTAGTTACTTCAGAATTTTCTTAAGTTTGCATGAACGAGGAGGGGCGAATCATTCTTCGGGAACCATTAGCTGTATACCATGGAATGATTTTCTCAAAAACACCACGTGGGGGCTGAATTCAATCCCTTAAGAATTGCGAATTCAGCCTTTGTAGAAGGTACGTCTTACTTGTACTTGTACTTGTATGCCGTGTCCACCCTTCTCGACCTTACCGGTTCACATGTACGAATAATATTAGGCAGTGGTAACACCCTTCTCAATTGTGCAAACTTAAGAATTTTCTGCTGTAACTTACCAAAATCGATTTTCTTTCACCCCAAACACCCGCAACACCCCACCTGCTACTTCGGTAGCCTGTGTTGTTGGGAGTTGGTTCTCATGTTGATCCCCAGTGTTTTGCACTGCTTCTTCTGAGCCCAACGCTGTTTGGCCTGTCGACGTAATAAATACGAAGACAGGGCGGCGGTGCCAACAATTTTCCAATGATGTAACGTTTATCTGATTGATTTATCGTTTGATATACCTTGTGTGTCCTACTTCGTAACTTGCACACACGAGCAACGTATATTGAACGGTACTTCAAGCGATACTTCGTTATGTCATTGGGGGTACCTGGAAAAAAAAATTTTCCCAGACGTCCCAGATCTCCCAGATGTGGCCAGATCTGGCCAGATCTGGCCAGATCTGGGACGTCTGGGAAAATTTTTTTTTTCAAAAAAAAAAAAAAATTTTCCAGATCTGGCCAGATCTGGGAGGCCCAGATCTGGAGATCTGGCCAGATCTGGCAGCATCCGTGCTTTACTATAGAGATGTGCGCCACCCACACCACACACACTACACACCCACACACACCCACACACACACACACACACACCCCCTCACCACCAGGGGGATTTGACCAAAAAATCGATTTTTTTAAATAAATAGTTGCTCATCCAAAAGTGAATTTTTTGGGCTTAACGTGTTGTTTGGGGGCATTGAGGCAGGGCGTTCGCTATCGCCATCGTTTTTTCCTGATCGTGGCGAAATGCCAAAAAATCCGAAATTTTTGCTTTTTTACTAGTGCTTAAAATAGGTCAAAAAAAAATTTTCCCGCCGGAGAGAAGCTAGTTCGTGGGGGGTGAATCCCTGGTACTGAGTGGTCAAAAAAAATTGCGATTTGCGCGTGATCCCTTCCCCAGCACAAGTGCTATTACAGCTGAACTTTCCTGATACTAAAACCAGCAAAACAATGGAGAATTTCATCAATCCCCCCCTCACTGAGGGTCTCTTTGTGCTGTTTAATCAAACAGATGCACAAGAGAGAGGCATCTGTCATATGAGACTTCATCCTTAGTTTGATTATTTTCAATAAACTAAAACGTCTCTCTGCCGTTGAAGATAGAGTTGACACGAGCAGTGACACCTTCTATAACAGGGGGTACGGGGCACCTTCAGCAGACTGCAGGATTGAGGAGCGGGAGTGCTGGGGAAACTTCCTCTCACGGCAGGCGGGTTTGCGGATGATTTTGAGTACAGTGGACACCCCTCTGCGACCCCCCCTCCGGGGGGGTCTACAGGGTGGTGGGGAGAAATCTCTCTCTCTCTTTTTTTTTTTTTTTCCCCCTTTTTTTTTTTTTTATTTATTTATTTATACAGGGTTTCGCCCCGGTGGGGCGAAGCCCTGGGGCGAAATAAAATGTCATTTTTTCAGGAAAAGATTTTTTTAACGAAAAAAAATATTTTTCGCCCCGGGGCGAACGCCCTGCATTGAGGCCCAAAAAAAAAATCCTAAAAAACCTTAGTTTTTTAGTCTTTACTATAGAGATGTGCGCCACCCACACCACACACACTACACACCCACACACAGCACACCCACACACACCCACACACACACACACACACACCCCCTCACCACCAGAGGGGATTTGACCAAAAAATCGATTTTTTTAAATAAATAGTTGCTCATCAGAAAGTGAATTTTTTGGGCTTAACGTGTTGTTTGGGGGTATTGAGGCCCAAAAAAAAATTTTTTTTCAGTCGTGTTCAGAAAATGGACTGCCAAATGACATGTGGCATTCGGCCAAAAATCAGCTTTTTTGGTCATTTTTACCTTGTAAAACATGACACTTGTGGCATGCTTCCCAGCACAGGAAAGTGCATTGAAAAACCTGAAAAAACACATCTAATATGTGATGGTCAAAAGTGCAAGATTCCTTCGTTAATGAACTTTTTGAGTACCAGTTATACCTGGGGAATATGGTCAGATCACTCTTTTGACCATCTGGCGTTTACGACAAAAACACCACTTTTTAAGGGGACACGTTTTTTAAAAGGGGACACGTTTTTTAAAAAAAGGGGACACGTTTTTTAAAAAAAGGGGACACGTTTTTTAAAAGGGGACACGTTTTTTAAAAAGGGGACACGTTTTTTAAAAGGGGACACGTTTTTTAAAAAAGGGGACACGTTTTTTATACACATTTTCTTTTTGTTTTTCTACACAACCCTCACTACCTGCCCAAAGACCCTCCCCCAGAAGCCGTCTAGGCATTCTCTTGTGAAAGAGCTAGAAGACCCAGACGAACCCCTGGAACGGTTCTGCTTTCTTCCCAGGTAGTCCCTGTGCTCGCCTACACGAGGCGTCCCTGTCACCACGAAGCAGCACAGAAGAACGTGCAGACCTGGTCTCAGTTTCTGAGGCTTATTTTTGCTCACTCTGAGCTTAGAAGCCAGTTCAGTCTGAGTGCTTTTTTCTCCTTTTTCTTGCCCTTTATTTTCCAACTTGTTTTCCTTTTTCACAAAGGAGAAAAAAAAATATGCGGAGGAAGGCCCTTCTGGGGGTGCTATGTGTGTTGGTGGTGGGCAGCAACAACAGCAACTGCTACAGCAACAGCAGCAAGAACAACAGCATCATTTTTTTTTTTTTTTTTTTTTTTTTTTTTTTTTTTTTTTTTTTTTTGGTGTTGTTCAACTTAGCCCTAGGCTCGCTTTTTTTTATCTACATCCAGTGACAGAGGGGGTACTTACTAGTCAAGCGAGTATGTAAACAGCTAGATGTCCAGACAAGGGCACTTTACTATTGTACTGGCAAGACAGTGCCTGAAAACACAGTTAGTGGCACTAAAATAGAAAGCATGTGGGACAACTACAACCAACACTTCCCTGCAAATAAGCAAAAGGGTCGTATGTGAGTGCAATTTTTCCCAAAAGGAAAAGGGGAGGGGATGGGACGGGGGGGTTGCTCTGTCTACCGGTGTAGTTTTATTTTGCTTTGTCTTGGGGAGGGGAGGGGAGGAGAAGGAGGGGATTGAGTGAGCCGTTTCCTCTGTAACACACAAACAAATAAAAAGGAAGTTCCATAATCTTTTTAGTAGTTTTCTTTTTGGTGAAAATTTTTGAGAACTTCTGTAAGTGTGACCTGACCCGACTGACTGACACCCAAAGGGTAAAACAACAATAACGCACAACAAAATCAACAACAACAATGGTGGGTCTCGTGCTTACCTGTGGTGGTTTTGAAAAATGAAAAATTGAAATTGACCTTCACAAGGTAAAAATGAAAAACTAAAGGAGTGAAAAAAGGAACTCAAAGGACAAGAGTTCTGTACAAACTCTACTCTACTGCACAATCTATAAAAGTGGCCCAATGGCTCCTGATGCCACTGGCCTGGCTCTTAGACAGGTCTTCCTCCGAGACTGCCCTCTACCCTCAGAGCCTCGTCCAAGGGGTAAGGGCCGTCGCTGGGGTAGACCCGTCCTAGCCAGCAGCCAACCAAAAATATTAACAAATAGGAAGGGGGGCGGAAAGGGGGGAAAGGGGGGGCAAACCCCAAAGGATGAAAAGAACAAAAAACACAAAATAAAAAGGGTTAAAAATAAACATGGGGCAAACTGTCATTCTCACACACTCTCACCCTCTAACTCTCTAACTCTCTAATTCTTTTTATTCCCCTTTTTCCCCTTCCTTCCTCCGCTCTGTCTCCCCTTCTGTCCACCACCGCGACCATTGCGCCCTCTCTGCACCTCCTGGGGCGAGAGCACATGCTGCGTCGCTTGTGCCACTGCGTCGGTGAACACGTTCGACGTGTTGGACCTACCCTGAGCTGCATGGCGCTGGGGTCCTTTGGGAGCTGGGGAAGGAGCAGGTTGGGCGGAGGAGGTTGCATTGCCACGGCCTGCCGATGAGGAGGAGGAAGAAGTGGAGACTGCAGGTTGGGCGATGGAGGTTGTAGTGCCACGGCCTGCAGAGGTGGAGGAAGAAGAAGAAGAAGAGGAGGCTTGAGGTTGTCGGCCTATTCCCTCTCGAGCCGCTCGTGCCTCATTCTCCCTCCTTGTACTCTCCGCTGCAAAGGCCTGCCCCCTACTGCTCCGGTTGTCCGTCAGGGCATGCAACGTCGACTTTGCCTTGCACTTTTCCTGAACCGACCACTCATGCAAACCCACCACCTTCATCACCTCATACCACTGAGTGAAAGTAGCGGTAGAGAGGGGGAGTGACAACAAGGGTCTGCCATCCTGTTTCTCTCCCTGACGGTAGTGGAACAGGGAGATCCACTTCGTCACAGAAGAAGGCACCGGCGACCCCATGGTGAGGCACGGGAAAAGACCCCCCCTCTCCGTCCGCTCCTCCTCCGTCCACATCCAAGCCTCGCTCTGCGCCCTCAGCAATTCCCTCACCCTCGCTTGCTTCTTCTGGTCAGGGATGCCTTCCACTGACAGAGAAAGCGAGCGATCCGCCCCCTCCATCGCGGTGTCGAGGTCCTCCTCCTGCTCCTGCTCATCATCATCCATCTCCTCCACCTTCACACGCACCTCGGTGTCTGCCGCCTCGGCCTGTCGCCCCACCTCCTCCTCCAGCTGATCCCGAGAAGGGGTTCCCCAGCTGACCCTGCCTTCCCGAACGACGATGACCGCGCTGGTCTTGCCCCAGGTATCGCAGTATCCGGCCTCCCCTGCTATCTTCCTAACCGCCTGACGGGCGACCACCGACTCCGGGCAATCACCGTCCCCCTCCCCGTTCCCACTCCACGGCTGCTGTGTCGCCCAGCAGTACAGGAACTCGCCCGGGCACGGAGAAGCACCTTGAGGACCAAAGAGAGCCATCCAGTCGCCGACACAGTCAGGTTCGAGTCCTTCAGGGTCGTCGCCCACCGCTCTCCGCACCGCATGGCAGGGGAGGAATAGCCGCCCTTCGCACACCACCCCAAAGCACCGCCCGTATGCCACCATGCGTTCTGCCTCCAGCTGTCGGGAGAGGTTCACCGCCGTCAACAACAGAGTGGTCGCCTTCTGCTCCGACTCATGCTTAGCTGCGATGGCGTAATGCCTCTCGCAGCGTTGCCTGTCATACTCCGCCCGGAGCGACTCTCCTGCTTCGGGGTGCCGATCGCAGTCTTCCAAGTACTGCGCATGCATCTTCTTCGCGTCCTCTGCGAGTTCCCGCTTGTGCCTGGCGGTCAGCTCCTCCACACGATGCCTGTCCGCCGCCTTCGCCTGGTCCAGACGCACATTCTGTTCCTCCAGGAAACGACTCAACTCCTGCTGGCGGTCGCCAAAAGTGCCCCGAAGCGCGGCCAAATCCGGTCCCCACGACCGACGATGCTCCCGCCGTACCTCCAGGGCTTGCTGCCACGCGTCCGACGCACGCTGCAACGCTTCCTTCTTCACCTGGTCCGCCTTTTGTTGTTGCTGCTTCTGCTGTTTCCGTTGCTTCTCGTGCTTCTGCTGCTTCTGTTCTGCCTGCTGCCCCTCTTCGCCCGCCATTGGCATGTCTACCTCCTCGACGTCCTCGCCCTCGGGAGCTGGCACTGCTGGAGAAGGAGCCCGTTTAGGTGGTGGGTCTCCGCTCCCCTCCGCAGAGGCAGCCTGAGCCGGAACATTCGAGTGCAAAAAAGACAGGGCACTGAAATATTCCGCCCTGCCAATTTGCGACAGAGGGCAGTGCTTGGACCCCTGAGCGCAGTGCAGACATGCCAAGCCACCACACGTGTGACAGCAGAAGTGTGCGTCCGACGCATCGAAGAGCTTGCTGCATTGTTCGCACTGCAGGAAAGTGTTCGACGCCTCCGCCTCCCTCGCTCCCACAAAAGCCATGGGGCGCTCTGACTGGCACTCCCCCTTACCACCTGTGGCCTCAAAAGACAGGATGTGCTGCTGCAGAGCCGGGTCCATGGTGAGGGGCTCGTAGTGTCCCGGGATACTGCCGGATCCATCTGCCGCATCCTGGTCACCCGAGTGGAGGAGAAGGACCACTGCCTTAGGCCGTTTTCTTGGCACCATCAGAGAAGGGCGGGCGAACTCGTTGAGGATGACCACAGATACCTCAAGAGCCTCCCCTGCCCCCGCCACTGCAATGGCATCCGCCCACGTACGCTCGTCTCCTCTGTCCCCACTCGTCATCAGCCGCTGCCAGACCCCAAAATTAGGGACAGCCGCACTCGACAGATCAGCGCGGCCCTGGACCTTCTTCACTGCCGCCTGGCGCAGACCCTCCACCGACAAATCCGTGCGCCCAGTGGCGAAGAGCAAAGCCTCAAAAGCACAGTCCCCCGCCACAAACGACCAAGTCACCTTCGAGGCTCCCAGCTTGGCCGCCTGTTCCGTCGCCCGAGGCCTCTGCGCTGCCGGGCACTCACGCAAAAACTCCCACTCACGCACCACATCGAGACCCGGCCCTTCCGGAATCACGGTAGCCGAATCGAACCTCCCGGTCCGCTTCCTCGGTGGCTCCACGTGGTCCGGCTTCACGTCCCTCTTGCGCTTCCCCTGCTGCTCCTCCGACCGGTCTGGAGCAGGACGACTCATATCGTCGTCAGGGTTCGCATCATCACAGAGAGGTTCCACGGCCCCTACACTGCGGCGTCCAAACCGGTCCATGTCCTCTGCAGACGGTGCCACATCTACCTCCACACACGGCTCCCGCTTCAGGGTGGCAATCCCTACACACATAGCACCCCGCTCCAGAAAGGAAGATGCGACCTTTTTCTGGTACGCCACCGCAATGCTCTCCCGGATGCGCAACTCTGCCGACCCTGTCAGGTGCGACGTCTGTCCCGTCGTCAGGCCTCCAAGCTGCGCAATCAAGAGGTTCGCCTCGTCGCCTGCACCCCCGAAGGCTTCAAACACAATAGGGGAGAACTTGGTGTTGATCTTGTTCAAATCCCGCTCGTGCTTCTCCCGTTTGACCTGGCCCTGGTTCTTCGCCGACCAGCCCACAAACTTCGAGGCCCCTGTTCTGTAGGAAGGCAAGGTGGGGCACACGTGGGTGATGTCCAAACAACGAGGTCCATTTTCCGCCACTCCTACTGGGAGGTAGACGTCGCCTGGCCGCTTCTTCGACTCCAAATCCACTCTCACGGTCTCCTCCAAAGCAGGGTCCAAGCCCGCCCCTTGAGCCGCTCTGTACACCGAATCCCGCAAGGCGTTGTGGCGGGCGACGCGGTGTTTGGCGTAGGGGCAGCCAAAGGTGTGGTGACAACAGCATCAGCTCCACCTACAGCAACTGCAACGGTTACAACAAGAGCAACATCAACAGCAACAACAGCAACAACAGCAACAACAGCAACAACAGCAACAACAGCAACAACAGCAACAACAGCAACAACAGCAACAACAGCAACAACAGCAACAACAGCAGCTACAACTGCTACAGTAAGAGCAGCAAGAACAACAGCAATAGCACCAATTACAGCAACTGCAACGGCTGCAGCAAGAGCAACCTCAACAGCAACTGCCTCAGCAACAGCAGCAAGAGCAACAGCATCAGCTCCACCTACAGCAACTGCAACGGTCGCAACAAGAGCTTCAACATCAGCAACAACAGCAACGGCAACTACTGCAGCAAGAGCAACAGCAACAGCCCCAACTTCAGCAACTGCAACGGCTGCAGCAAGAACATCATCGTCAGCAACAACAGCAATGGCAACACCAACAGCAACAACAGCAGCACCAGCGGAATCAGCAACCGCAGCACCAGCAGCAAGAACAACAGCAATGGCAACACCAACAGCAACAACAGCAGCACCAGCGGAATCAGCAACCGCAGCACCAGCAGCAAGAACAACAGCAATGGCAACACCAACAGCAACAACAGCAGCACCAGCAGAATCAGCATCCGCAGCACCAGCAGCAACAGCCTCCCCATTCCCCCCCATTATTACCCCAAAAAGAGGCCTTTGGTGCCCAACAGCCCAAGCGGCTGCAGCTTTGATAGCAGCAACAACAACAACTCCAGCTACAGCAGCAGACACTGGTGTAGGTGTAGAGGTGGAGAGTCAGGTGTGCGGTGTGATACGGGTGTATGCAGCTATTTAGACGTACAGCACAGCAGAAGCCACACCCACAACATCCCCAGCAACAGCCCCAGCAACAGCAGCAGCAACAGCAACCGCAACAACAGCAGCACCAGCGGCAGCACCAGAAGCAGCGCCAGCAGCAACACCATCGGAGGCTACAACAGCAGCAACAACAGCAACATTAGCAGTAGATACAGCAACAGCAACAACAACAGTACCAGCGATAGCAGCAGCAACAGCAGCAACCGCAACAACAGCAGCAACAGCAGCACCAGCGGCAGCACCGGCAGCAGCACCAGCAGCAACACCAACAGCAGTACCAGCAGCTACAGCAACAGCTCCAGCAGCAGCAACAGCAGATGCAGCAACAACAACATTTACAGCAACAGCAACTGCAACAGCAGCAACATCATCAGCAGCAACTACAACAGCAAGACGAACAGCGGTGGTGGTGACAACACTCTAGGTGGGGGTGAGCGAGGTATGCTGGCGTTCGGGGACAGCCTTGCGGGGCGAGAGGGACAGAACGGCTGTGTGACGTTACGGGTGTGGGGGACTGTTCTCACCCCCTATGTTCTAATGGGGCGTGCAGTACATGGGCTTGGGTTTGACTGGTGGAGCATCCTTTGGGAACGCCTTTCTTCTCTGCGCCGACCAGACCCCCGCTGGGTAGCCGAGGCACCTGAGTGGGGTGTGTTTGTGTCGTTTGCGGTCCTGGACCTGTGGAAGGACAGACGTGCCCCTACCCTCAGTCATTACATTTTGTGGCTGATGCGTAGGAGGACCAGGAGGACGCGACGAGGGCACAGGTCCTTGAACTGGATCAAGACGCAGGCAGGCAAGCTCCGTCGGCGCAAGGCGCACACTCGTCCGCCCTCTCCGGTTGCACGCCTCCTTCTGAGCGCACTGTGCCGAGTGCGATGGGAGTGGCGCCTGTTGAGGTTTGCGGTGTCGCTGGTCGGATCTGCGATCCAGGTTGATGGCCCGCTACTCTGGATCGGGATGTCCCTACTGGTCTTGCTGTCGCTGTTGTGGCGAGCGGTGACGCCCTGGGACCTGCGCCCTTCCCCTGCTGATCCGAAGCACCCGACAAGCGTGTCCCCGTCTGCGTGGACCGGGGGGTGCGCAAACGGGAACGCTCCTGCGTATGAGGTTGAGGATGAGGACGCCTGTTGGGATGATGAAGTTATGGAAGGAGATGACGACTGGGCTTGGAACCGGGGGGACGAAGAGGATGAGGACTGGGACTTCCCTGAAGTGTTCATCCCCCATGACCAGCTGTGTGGTGGATGCGCTGATGCCACATCGTCAACCGCATATGAGGCAGAGGCGCAGGAGGTCGACACCATGTTGGTGAAGTATCGGGCCCGCCGAGTGGCTAACTCCCACATCACCGACTGTGGTTTGTTGGCGATCCACGCCTCGGGCTGGCGGTCCGCCACTCCTGACTTCTCCGCCGACCGCAAAGACATCGGCGACATGGCGGTAAAGCTGGAGAGGGAGATGCGTAGCATACTGCAGTCAGGGGAAGCGCTGACGCGTTGGATTGACGGCATCAGAGGTTCAGCCAAAGTGGATCACCTCGCCCTTCGCCTGTTCGCCCTAAGGCGCGACATCAACATTGTTGTCGTCCAAGCAGGGGAGAACCCAGTCGTGTTAATCGCCCCAGGCTCGATGAACATCACCAACGCACAGCAGCGCGCGGCGGAGGTGTCCAGGCGTACCACGGTAGCCATAGCCCTATGTGACGGGCACTACGAGGCGATCCGGCCCACGGAGGAGGAAGGGGACGTCAGAGATGTGTCGTCGGCCTTGTTGAGGGTGGCAGACAGAGCGACACTGAACCCCTTGGACCTCGACCAGCGCCCCTTGCCGACCTCAAACCCCTCAGGTGAAGCGTTGGAGCTATGCTTAGGTAAGCCAGAGGAGGACTTCTGTTTCTGCCCGGTGGAGGGATGCAAAAGGGGCATCATCGCGCAGACGGACGTGAATTCGTTCACCCGCGAAGGACTCCTGGCACATTTGAGAATCCACGCATCCCAAAAAGAGTACATACCCGAACACATTCTGTCCTTCTTCGGGTTCAAGAGGTGTGTCAGTGAGGAGTGCCCTACCCTCCTGAAGAAATCGCAGAGCGCATGCAGGAGCTGCACACACCTCATGAAGAAGGCACCCCTACCAGGGATCGAGGAACGCCTCACGCATGCGAGATGCCCTGAAGGAATGCCCTCACTGGACATGCTGGGCACCACCAGGCTCAAGATGAAGGGGACTTGCCCACCAGACCTTCTCCATCGCTACACCCTCATCTTTCAGAGGGTTCTTCAGGAGATCTTGGTGCACCAGGATAAGAGGGCTTGGACAAAATTAGCCTTTTTCTTTACCGTCCTGCACAGGGACCGTGGGGGTGGACGTGCTGGGTCACAGGATGCCAAACGACGGTGCTACAACTCTTGGAGGCAGGATCTGGATTGGTGGGATGCGGGTGAGTGGGCGGATATGTGGGAGAAAGCTCTGTCTGAAGTGCAAGCACGACCGAAGTGGACGCCAGGTGACACGGTGGAGGCCCGCCAGAAACGTTCCCGGGCGAAAACAGCTGCAGGACTCCCCGGCCAAGCGCTGTCCGCCCTCACCAGCGATGGCCTCGCCCCTCACGGACCGGATACGTTGGCTAAACTGAAGGGTAAGCACCCAACTGCCGCTCCCCCTACAGCCTCGGCCTCTAGCCCCCTGAGGAACACGTCTGGACCGGCCGATTTCACCCCCAAGGAGGTTCTAGCCGCGATCAGCAGCATGCCACGAGCCACTGCAGGAGGCCCTTCAAACCTCACAGGATCCCTCCTTCGCACCCTGTGCAATCAGAAGCACACCCCTGGCACGCTCGCAGCCCTGTCGGCAGTGCTGTCCAGTCTGGCTCAAGGTAAAGCACGTAGGGAGGTCGCGCCATTCTTCGCAGGTGCCAAGCTGGTGGCCCTCAGGAAGGTGTCAAAAGGCAAACCGGACGACGTGCGCCCGATTGCAGTTGGGGGCGTGTTGCGCCGTTTGGTTGGGAAGATCCTGGCGAACAGACTGCGGAAGCGTGCGGCAGAAATTTTCCGCAAGGGGAACCAGGTGGGGGTGTCGACTCCTCGGGGCTCTGAGGCAGCTACCACGATGATCGCACAGTACGCCAAGAGACATGACGGCCAGGACAAGGTGATTCTGAAGGTGGACTACCACAACGCCTTTAACACAGTTGATAGGTCCACCTTCCTGGATGCGGTCGAGAAACACATCCCGGAGATCTCACCCTGGGTGCGATGGTGCTACGGCGGCCACACCTCCCTCTTCTATGGGGAAGACATCCTGACGTCCCAGACAGGCGTGCAGCAAGGCGACCCCCTTGGCCCTGTTCTGTTCTCTCTGGCGATTGCGGACATGACTGAAAAGCTGAAGGCGAACAAAGCACTTGACGGATCCATTTGGTACCTGGACGATGGTTGCATCCGTGGCTCTCCTGAGGCTGTTAAGGCTGCATATGACGCGCTGGTGGTGTCGAGCAAACAGGTTGGCCTGAAGGTGAACAGTTCGAAGTGCGAGTTGGTGACTCTCCGTGGCGACTCTGCAGCGGACCTGCGTGACAGGGGTTTTGTCATCTGTGACGAGCCTGGTTCCCCTGGATTCACCCTCCACCAGAAGAATTTCGACTTTCTGGGCATCCCCATTGGCACGGCGGAACACTGCAGGAAGTACATGCAGCGCAAGCTCGACGAGTCGAAGCGGAACCTCGAGGCTCTTAAAGACCTCAAGGACTCTCAGCATGCGTTCTACATCTTGCGCTTCTGTGAGGGTTTCTGCAAGATGGTGTTCTACATGCGTGGAAT
This sequence comes from Rhynchopus sp. YZ270_cl-10, assembly GCA_964035575.1. Classification (NCBI taxonomy): domain Eukaryota; phylum Euglenozoa; class Diplonemea; order Diplonemida; family Diplonemidae; genus Rhynchopus; species Rhynchopus sp. YZ270_cl-10. Next base: position 5,463 of record OZ037866.1, on the reverse strand, counting down.
ATCATGCGTGGACCTAGGGGAGGACTACTTGCGGGACTTTGATGCGGAGGTGGACAAGTGTTTGGCGACGATCTTGCACGACGAGCATGGGACCATTCCGGAGCTTGCCCGCCTGCAGGCAGCGCTCCCCATCGCCATCGGAGGGTTAGGTGTACGTCGCACTGCGGATCACTGGCCGGCTGCGGTCTTGGCGTCACAGGCGGGGTGCTTCAAATTGGCCACGCAGTTAGACCCCAATTTTGAATGGGACCAATCCAGGTGGAAGAATGCGGCCGAGGCCTTCAACAGACGGGTGGCCGTCTCACACCACATTGACGGTGATGTAAAGCCCTCCAAGTTGCTAGTACAACAGGAACTCTCTTCGGCTATTGTGGACCACCAGGCGGCGGAGCTGAAAAGGAGATGCAGCAGCGAACGGGACAGAGCTCGCCTGCTTTCTTTGCAGCTTCCCCTATCTGGCACTTGGCTGACAGCAGCACCCACGCCTCCCAACACCATCCGTTCGGACTATTTTGCTGGAGCGATGCGTTTCCGCCTGGGAGTGGCAATCCACAAACCCAACAGCGTCTGCAAAGGGTGTAACCCCAAAGGGGGACGCATGGATGCGTTCGGCGACCACACTTTTGCGTGTGCGAGCATGGGTTGCAGGACGGACCGGCATGATGCCCTGAAGCATGCTTTTGCGCTCATCTGTGAGGCAGCAGGGCTCAACCCCTCAGTGGAGAAGAATTTGGGCTTCGAGTCTGGGAAAAGGCCGGCCGACGTATACCTCCCCCTAGGAATATACGAGACCTCTGCGCGTGCGTTGGACTTCACTGTGGCAGCACCGACCCTCCCCACTTACGTCCATCGAGCAGCACAGCACCGTGAGTATGCAGCCAAAGTGGCAGGGGAGGGCAAGAGGAAGAAACACGCAGAGGACTGCAAAAGCGCAGATGTGCTGTTCAGCCCCATGGTTTTCGAGGCCTTTGGGGGCGCATCCGAGGAGTGCAACAGGGTAATCAGCCAGGTGGCGGGGTTGGCCGGAGTGGCGGACCCGGGCGGGGACTCTCCGACGGAGACGAGACTGCGCGAGAGGTTGTCGTGCGCGTACCAGGCCACCGTGGGTAAGTCCTTCAGGGCCCGCGGTGTGCTGTGCACGGACATTGGGCAACATATACCGCACTGCGCTGATGCTGGACAAGGCCCATCGGAGGAAATGCTGCAGCAGATGGACTCGGACTACCTCCATGGATCTGCTGACAACCTGCCAAATCGGGAGCCATCGGTGGAGGTGGTCGATGACGACGACGAAGATGAGTCATCCGAGCCCAGGGCCTTTTTCGCAATGCCGGAGAAGAAGGTGGGCGGGGTAGCGTACCGGGTGAACCCAATTCGGGTTAATCAAACGATTGTGGGTGAGACACCTGAGGATTGCTGGAACTCCCTGCGCTCAATGGCGGACGGTAGGTGCCCTAAGGCGGAGACGCAGGCCGCACGCCTGGGGCTCACACACCCCCCGAGGTTCGAAATCCTTAGGGGTGACAGTGGCTTTGACGCTTTGCTGGCAGCGTGCTCGACGGAACTCAAACGGAATCTGAAGCTTGAGGACACCAGTACCGGCTCAAAACATTTGGACCTCAGGAGGCGAGCGGTGAAGAAGATCAGTTCTGACCGTCCGGACCTTGTAGCTTGCATCCCTATCTCTGCGAAGAGCTGGATGGAACACATGGGCTCCCAAAGCAGTGACCGGTCCGATGCGCGCACTTGGGTGGATGAAGTGGCTTTGGCAGGGGCTGGGGAGGTATTGGAGTGCACCATCGTGCTCATTGGGAGCCACATGCGCCCCCGCATCCTCACGCCGACAAGGCCGGCTAAGGAGGTTCTCTTCCTCTTGGTGGATACGGTTGATGACTCCGCAGACTGGTTTTGCAGCCCCCTCTTTGTTTCAGACCCAGGCCTCAAGAGTGAAATCCTTAGTATGGAGCCCACGCCTGCCCCGAAGTCTCGATGCAAGTCAGACGTGATGATGGACCGAGTTCCGACCGTGCCAGCACCCGGTGTGGTTTTCGACCAGTGCAGGCGGTGCTTTAGCCCCTTTGACTCAGGCGAGACACACTACAAGTGTACCGAGGGCTGTGGTAGGAAGGTGTGCGTCGGGTGTGCGCGTGACTCCCCTTTTTGCCCGGCATCTCAGGCCGGTCTGGTGGACATCCTCCGAGGGAACAAACGTGGAGACTCTTCGGACACACACTCACCTCCAGATCCCCAGGGGGCCCGCTCAGAGGATGTCCAGATGGAGGAGGTGAAGGAAGAGGGAGATTCTCATTGCCCAGAGGACGTCAATATGGAGGGGGCAGAGGAGGAGTGTCATCCCTCAGCTCGCACTCACCAGAAGGGGGCTGAGAGGTCCAGATCACCCCCTATCCCATCTTCTGAACCGACGACGGATGCCCGCATGGACGACAGCGGAGATGTTTTCCTGCAGCACGTCCGTCACCTGGCGCAGAACACGAACGTCAGCGCCACCTCCCTCTTCTTCAGCGACATCCCGTGGGAAAGACTGCTGGAGCTGATGGGCGCTCGAGCCAGGGACCCCTTCACCATTGGGGATTGCCTCTTCGACGCAGTGTCAGCGTCCTTCCCGTCGTCGGCCCGTATCTCGAGCGCGACGCTGAGACAGATTGCTGTTGCGCAGGTTCTACGTGACAGTGACTTGCGCTCGCTGACGGGAGGCCACAGGTCGTGGGCCATGCGGAAGCTTCAGGCAGGGTGCACAGACCCCAGCACATGGGGGGATCTACTGCTGGTGAGCGGCCTCAGCAGGGCTTTAAACGTGACTTTTGTTTTGTTCTGCGCCCCGCTACACGGCTCCGCGAATCCGGGTTCCTGCCCACATGTGATAGCGCCGAGGGGGGTTTCCTGTGGAGTTATAGGACTGACGTACACCGGAGTTGTGTCGGGTCACTTTGAGCGTTTCATCCTGAACGCGGACACGGCACAGGCCTTCTGTGAGGTCCAGAGGCATTCTTCATCGGGTGGGCCATGTGCTTGGAAACTCTTCACTGGGTCTTTCCGCTGCGGGATGTGCAAAGTAGAGGGCGCTTCTGCGGATGACAGCTTTATGAGTTGCACGTGCTGCTGCACCACCAGCTGCTTGACGTGCGCTGTTGGGGCGAAGTGCTCAGGTCCCTCTGTTCCCATGGATTCCCATCCGGCAGGCCCCCAAGGAATTCGAGCCTACGAGAACCCTCTGGACGGAAACACGCCTGATCCTCTGGCTTTGGCGCGGGTGCACGCAGCTGAGACCACTGTGGTGAGACAATGGTGGGCAGTGCGGACGGAGTTGAAGGTGTGCTTCAAGAGGAATGAGGCTCTAGCGGTCGGCGAGTCTGCGGAGGAGCGACGCAACGCCCTGGAGCACCTCAAGGAGGAGTGCGCAAGGGAGGAGGCGGAGGATATGCTGGCGCTCGCAAATCAACAGGCTTCGGAGGTGCAGGTGAAGATGGAGGAGACCTCTGAGACCGATATCCCTCAATCGACTCCCCAGGAGCAACAAGTACCTTCTTCTGCCGCGGAGGCTCAGACAGGAGAGACACCGGTCCGTCACCCTGCACCCCATGATGAGACTCCTCCTATGCCGCCCTCTTCTCGAGGAGATTGGGAGCAGGCTGACACATTGATGCAAGACATGCACGAGACCGATGCTTCCCCCCAGCCGGTGACGCCACCCTGCTTTGCCGCGGAACCTGAGGATAGGGAATCGGGTTTCGAGGGTGGGGTTGAGGGAGACGTCCCACCAGAGGAGGGGGAAGAGTTGCGCCGGCGGTCGGCAGAGCGGAGGAGGTTGTCGGAGGAACGCCAGAAGCAGGAACGGGAGGCTACGGAGGTCCTCTTGCGCCGGGCCAGATCCGAGAGTGCATCTCGCTTCGTTTCTGCTAAGGCCAAATCGTCGGAGCAGCGACGTGAGACGATGCAGGAGAAGGCGATGGGTGTCCGCAGCCCCGCTGGAGCGCAGCCTGGATCGGCGAAGACGAGTGAGCTGACGAAGGCAGGTGCCTTGAACCGAAGGCAAGCCCAGAGCCTCACTGCATCGCAGAGGAGAGAGGAGAGCCGTCAGAGGTTCCGGTTAGGGTTTGCCTCGTGCGAGGAACAGGAGGCTGAGGGGCGCCGCAACATCGGCAACGAAGAGTCCATGCAGGGACGGGAGACCATCCTCCTGCACGCCACGTCTGAGCGGTGTCTTTTGCTGCTGAGGGACGCTGAACGCTCGCATGGCGATTTGAGGGATGAGGAGGACATGGCTTTCTCCAAGCTGTGCACTGCGTCCTGTCTCCTCCCTCAGGCCTTCCTGCCGCGTGCTGCTCCGTCCACTGGGGAGGACAAGAAGCCTGGAACCGCGAAACCAGGTACCGCAAAGCAGGGTATCGAGCTCGGGGACACACAGACTCGTAGGAAGGGGGTCTCCCAGGCCAGGGTGACGACAGAACGGGACAACAGGGTGCGTAAGGCCAGGCAGTCCACCCCCGCGGTCGAGAACCCGAAGGCGGACGCTGAGACCCCGACGGACTCTTTTCGCCTGGACGATGTGGAGGGCGAAGCGCGGCAGAAGGTGGAGGAGATCGCACGGAAGCTGCAGTGGGGGTACACGGTGTCGAAAGGGGGTTTCTACCCCTGCCTGTCAATGGGGCAGCCGGTGATGCGGAACGTCCAGCAGTGGGTGGAGGCCTTCCACCACAGGCAAGGGGCGGTGGATACGCGACTCGGCACAGAGGGGTGCTTCTGGGCGTTTCGGGAATGGCTCCACACCTGGAAGGCGCTGAATTGGGAGGCTCCCGAGGCGGCAAAGAAGAAGATCCGGTCCACACTGGACTGCCTCAACAGGGCAATGAGCGACTCGAGCTTTCGGGATAGGGCGAATGATTGGGACCCTACGGTGACGGTGTCGCTAGCTTTGGATCCAGGGTCCCGAGGGCGAGACCCAGATGGGGTCGATGCCACCACGGCACCCGCTACAACATCGCAGACAGGAAGTGGCCACACAGCACCCTCCGCCAACCCGTCTGCCACTTCCTGTTCTGCTGAGCCCACATCCCCTTTCGGACGACGCTACACTGCCGCAGAGGTGATGATGGAGAGCGATGAAGAGTCCCCCATCGCCGCCGCACAGTCCACCTCCGACTCCTCCACCGCATCAGCAGCAATGAACGCCCAGACAGGAAGTGGCCACACCGCACCCTCCGCCCACCCGTCTGCCACTTCCTGTGCTGCGGCTTGCTCCATCGATGTCGACGCGGTTGATGAGGACTTTCAATAAACAAGAGATACAAAGAAAACAACACAAAACTAAGCAAACCAAAGCAAAGCAAAGCAAAGAATATGTGTACGAAAACGTGGTTTTCCCCATTTTTATTTTTGTCATTTACCATTTTGATTTTTGTGTGAGGTGTTCCCAGGAGGTCGCCCAGCCAGTGTTTTAGAATT